>JAQPPZ010000925.1:3600000-4200000 GCA_028583015.1 Wollemia nobilis
CGCTTCAAAGGCATATCATTGTGGAAGATGATATGAGATGAAATGGGATTTTTAGTCTTAGGAAAGTATGGGATTTCCTTCCTTTGAATGGTGAATACTTTAGACAATTACATTATGTGGAATGTATTGTGTCTAGTTGCATTCAGTTGGGAAAATTATTACATATCAATGCTACCTAGAATAATCATGAGGAAAAATGAGAATGTTAATCTCTTTTCATGGAGATTATAGTTGAATAAATCAAGTAAGGTATAATGGTAGACATTGACAAGTCTATGTGGGTTTGTGTGATAACCCCCTTAGCATACTATTGTTGATGGTATGGCTAAGCATTGCAATGATTGTTGTTCTATCCTTGAGGTAGAGCAAGCTAATCTTCAAGGCATACACCTAATGTACAGGTTGAAAGAGACCTAACATTTGGACTAGTTTAATGTTTGATTTAAACTAGTAGGGAAAAGGGTGTTTTCATTGAAATAGATGAGAGAATTTCCAATTGCAAGGTAAATAAACCTTACCTACAAATCATTATAGGGGTTGGCCACTCCTATCCATAGGATAGACACTGATCATGTTAGATTCCTATGAAGTGCAGCCTTGGACTTACTTGGATACTCATCTATAAGAGACCCACATAAAGATACATTCAATTTAATCGTGCATTAGACACATTGACAAGAATGTTTTAAAAAAATCCTTAAAGATTGGTTGATTTGACATATGGACTAAGTTTCGGTTATATCCAAATTTGGCATATTATGGATACAAGCCAAACTAAAAGAATGTTTTCTTTAATTAATTCTTGTTACAATTTGGCCTTTGGCCAAGAAGCTGAATATCTCAACCATGACGAATTTTGGTGGATTGCTATTTTTTTTAGCAACAATTCACCCAGAGATAGCCGCAACCTGAACCTTTACCATGGTTAAAGATATCATCTTGCTTTGTCATAATCTAGTAGATACACTTTGTGTTATTTAAACATAACAATTTGACGTGAAGTGATGCATGTGGTACTAAAAACAAAACTCTATTTAAGAACGACTAAATTCAGTTTGGAGTCATAACCTTGTGAGGAAAATGCTAAGGAAAATCAATGGAAAATTATGGATCTAGTTCCTTCATGGAATCAAGAAATGAATTGCTCAAGTAGAATTTCATAATAAGGTAAACCCGCAATTTGAAATAGGAGGGTTACTCCTATTCACTGTTATAGGGAAAACAGCCTTGAAATACATTTGAGTAAACTCTTCCTTAGTTATGAATGGAAATTCATAAGATCCTTAATTACTCTCTAAATGATTCTTATTGTTGAGGCTAAGATCAACTAGAACTTGGAACATATCAAGATTTAGACTGAACACCCAAAAGAATATTTTATATTATTAATTATTGGATTGAAGAGACCAAGTAGTCTCTTGAATACAAATGTGGCCATTGGCCAGAGGAATAATTGAACACCCCAGCTATGGTGAAGGAATGTAAGACAGAGAACCACCATATCTGACTCATGGTCACCATCCAAATATCATCATCTGAGACATCACCATCGCTAACTTCCTCAAATATCCCAACTCTACAAAAATGTATATCTCGGATGATTGCCAAGTCTATTAGTGCGGTATATGCTATATAAATACCAGATAATACCACTACATGGTGCATGTGGTATCAATATCCAACAAAGGAAAGTGACATCAGAATGTACATTGATGATAGTTAAGTTAATCTAGGATGATAAAGGACTAACTACCCATAACAAATTGCACTTTATGCTAAAAATGTTATTGCGCTATTGACAACACATAAAAATATGAAAATATATTCTTTGGATAAAAACGTGCAATGGTGCTTATTTCCAATAAAGGCAATATACAATGATTAGACATGTGAGGGTATCAAAATTTTAAAATGCATGAGTAATTGTGCATGAAATGACTATTGGAGTCATCAAAAGGGCAATAACGAGACAACTTTTATGAGCCATACTAATTAGGCATGAAATAATGTCTCAAGCATGGAGATGTTAGTGCCTCAAAATTTGAAAAAGTACAATAGTAAATGACTTAGAGTCAATCAAAAAATGATCTACGAAGAGTGATTGATTGGACAATTGGATCAGGACCGGTTTGATGATCAAATAAAATAACTATGGAACACTATAAGATCTAGAACTAGGTCAATTATGAATGAACTTTACAGCAAACAAGATCGAATTATGAAGATCAATGAGATTTTACTTGTGTTTGGATTATTATTACTTATAGCAATCCTGTTCGGAGCAAGCCCCATAGTGAAATTCTTAATCCTATTATTCTTGATTGTTGATCTGCTAGTGCATACCTTGTAAGAGAAAATAAGATGGCCTCGAACAATGTCGAAAAAAGTCATGGAGGTAGAACAGAAGAAATAGAGCCCTTAAAGGTTATTAGACCTCATTCTACATCTAGGCCAATATTTCAAGGAGCAAGGAGTGCATTGGATGCTAGTGACTGGCAATGGTTAGGTGAAATAGGTTTAGCAGGTGTTGCCTATTTAGAACCAGTACAAACTGACAGAGGGTATCTATCAGCTTTGATTGAAATATGGGATCCAGATAGGGGAACTTTTCAGCTACCTACTGGAGAAATAACTATTACTCTAGAGGATGTGTACAAAATCTATCGACTGCCAGTCGAGGGATGTGCAATAACAACCATTGATGATTCAAAAAAGGGGTTGATTCTAGAGAGAGTATTCAAATATGAGTGGAAATATGTGAATATTGTTAAGGGTTGC
Source organism: Wollemia nobilis (assembly GCA_028583015.1). Classification (NCBI taxonomy): domain Eukaryota; kingdom Viridiplantae; phylum Streptophyta; class Pinopsida; order Araucariales; family Araucariaceae; genus Wollemia; species Wollemia nobilis. The sequence continues at coordinate 3,602,779 of JAQPPZ010000925.1, forward strand.
ATTTTGTATGAATTACTTTTTATGTATGGTGTAATATCATCTAGACAAGCCATGGTGATGGCACTGATATCAAACGTTATTCTACCTGATATAATGGGTGCAAGGTTTCCTTAGAATATGCTAGGTATAGTACATGACTTGATAGAGTATTCAATTTTATTTTCTTGGACACTAGCTCTATTAGCCCAAACATATAGGGAGTTTTTTGAGGTACGAGCATCAAAGCGATCAGGGTTAAGTTGTAACCTACTATTATAGGTATGGGCATGGGAACATATTGGTGAAGATCAATCAACACAAACAAATGATACACAAGTGTTATTCCATTATTCCTATAAGAGAACCAAATATTTCATTACTTTCATCCCAAAAAATGAGGATGAAAAAAAAAGAGACCTTTTACAATTTCAAAAATTCCCTCAAATACCCTGTTTCCCCTTTTCCTGCCTAAAACCATCTATTTCAAATTTGAATTTTGGGGGCAACTTGCTGAGGTCATAACTTTGCACTCGTTGACCTGATTGACTATTATAATATATTTTCAGAAAGGGAACAAAATGAAATAAGTGGTATTAGCCTATTCCATTTGTGCCAAGGCCTATATCTACCTAAAAATCTTCAAATTCGACCTCTAAGACCTTCAAAAATCTCCTACAAGTTAAACTAGTTTTACTAGTTTTACAAAATTAAACAATTATAATTTTTTTGGGGTGATCCAAGATCACTATTACACCATTGTATGCTCTTGCATCAGACACCCATGGTAATTTGAGAAGTGACCTTCACTTATCTGTTGTTGGAAGAAAACCAAGGCGTTCAACCTCATCCTTCGACAACCAAGAAGAATCTTCAATAGGTCTGCCCTTCCACTTAACCAGATATTCTACATACTGTCTATTTTTGGTACTTTTGCCAATGTGGGTATCCAAGATCTCTTCTATATCTTTTGTATCTGGAGTAGATTCTAGAATATTCCACAATTCTACTACTATTCCCTCACCATTATCTCCTTCATGGTATTCTGCCAAATCTAAAATGTTAAAAATATGTATTAAGTTAATCCCACTTAGCAATTCCACTTCATATGCATTGCTTGAATATCATTTTTCTATGATTCTGCATGGTCTGAACTTCTTCATTTTTAGCTTGTTATAGGTTTTAGTAGGAAACCTTTCTTTTCTCAAATGGACCATAACTTCATCTCCCACTTCAAATTCCTTAAACCGTCATTTCTAGTTTGCCCTTGTATTGTACTAAGTATTCATATTAGTAATATGCTTATTCACTTCTTCATGCTCTTTTCTCCTGTATCCATCTTCCTCAACTCATAAGCATTTCTTGGACTGCTCCTCTATAAGCATATTAGTAATATGCTTATTCACTTCTTCATGCACTTTTCCCCTGTATCCATCTTCCTCAACTCATAAGCATTTCTTGGACTTCTCCTCTAATGAAGGACAATGTTGGGACATATTTGTGGATAGATTTGGGTAAGTTCTTGGTGAGCTTGCTAGAGCAGTTTTGGACAAGTTCTATGTGAGCTTGTTATTCAGCATTGGACAGGTTTTGTGTGAACTTGTTATTCAGCATTGAATAGGTTTTGTGTGAACTTGTTATTCAACATTGGACAAGTTTTGTGTGAGCTTGTTAAGTAGGTTCTGTGTGAACCTATTGAGAAGGTTCTTAGTGAGCCTATTGATAGAGCTTTGGAGGTGACAAAGCATAGAGGACAAAGTCTTAGTGGATAGATATCCAATAGCCAGGATAGTTTAAGATAAATCTTATTGATGAGCATTCAAGTGGAGAGATGTCCACTAGTCAATGCAGTAGAGAGACAAAGTATTCTAGAAGATCACATAACCAGATCAGAAGGGGAAAGAGTTATCCTATGGAATATATCCATGAACTTGGGATTAGGGGATCAACATCTCCTTTGAATAGAGATTAATAAACATTGTAATTGAGAGTGATTCCCAAATATATTGATTGAAAATTTTTTAGTAAAATATTTTCTTTGTGGAGTACCTCACATTGGGAGAACCACTTTAAATATTGTGTCTTAATTGTGTGTGGTGACATGTGATCATGCTTACTACTGCTATATTTGGTTATTGCAATTAAGGACATTAATGGATATTTGTTTGGAAAGAATGTAAAAAGTGGTCTTATACTGTTCACCCCCCTCTCATTATAAGCTTGTGTTCTTCAATTGGTATCAAAGCGGGTTCATTCGAAAAGGCTAACAATTTGAGGGTAGATTCTACAAAGAACACAGATGGCTTCACAAAAAGGATTATATTCAAATAAGGCTCCATTATTTGATGGTAACAATTATGCTTTCTGGAGCATGATAATGAAGAACTACTTGATATCACAAGGATATGAGGTATGGCATATGGTTTAAAAAGAGTATAAGGTTGAAGGTGATCCCGAGGAAGATAAGACTACCAGGAAATTGGTTGAGATCAATGTAAGAGCAATAAATTGTATTTTGAGTGGGCTACATGAGATAAATTTTGCAAAGGTCATGGTATGTACTTCAGCTAATGGTATGTGGACCAAGTTGATGAATACTTATGAAGGAGATTCCAAGGTAAAGTTGGCAAAACTACAAACTCATAGAAAAGTATTTGAGGAATTGAAAATGGAAGATTCTGAAGATATTGCAAAGTTCTTACTTCAAGTTGATGAGATTACTAACACTATGAGAGGCCTAGGTTTTGATATGAAAGAATCAGAAGTTACTCAAAATATTTTGAGATCACTTCCCATGAAATATGATGCAAAGGTTTCAACAATAGAAGAAACAATGGATATCAAAAAGTTAACAATGGAAGAATTGCAAGGTACTCTCATAGCTTATGATATGAGGGTAAGTAAGCATCAAGATCCAATAAAAGAGATTGCATTCAAGGCTTTAGAAAAAGAGAAAAAGAAATTTTTAGAAACAAATGGAGTTTTATAAAATGATGAGGAAGCTAACTTCATAAAAAAGAATAAGGACTCAAGGAATTTTAGAGATATAAGGAAAGTCAAGTGCTACAAGTGTGGTGATCTTGGTCACTATGCATACAAGTGTCCACATGAAGAAATCAGTGATGATGAAAATAGGGTCACAGAAGAAAAGAATATGGAAAGCATAAGCATGACAAATATGACATATTCAAGCAAAACATGTATGATAAGAAGAAAAATTTTCGTAAAGCAAAGAAATCTTACTAAATTGTAGAAGCAAGTGATATTTCTGATTACAGTGATAAATATCAATCAGATGAAGAATAATGTACATTCTTTGGAATATGTGAAGAAAATCAAGAACACCTATTCCTAGGTATTGAAGTTAAAGAAGAAGATGTGTCTATTAAATAAAGACATGAAGAGCTTGCCATAGCCATTGAGCAAGAAGATAGGTACAAGAAAGTTCTAAGGATACTAAAATGCTTCATATGTGGAGATTTTGTGCATGTAGATAATGATTGCACATACTACAACAATTACAACAAGGAAAGTGTATTTGAAAAAGAAAGCATCAATTCTAGTGATAATTCTAGCAGTAGTGAAAACAAAGAAGTCTCATTTTTGGTAATACAAAAGGAAGAGGATAATCCAAGTAAACAAAAATCAAAAATCAAAAGGTTAAAAGAAGAATATAGGAATCTTGAAAACAAGATTCAAACGGATGTCAAAATCAGAGAAGAACTACTTAAAACAATCAGTAATCTTAGAGAAGAGCTTCAAAATGCAAAAAGGATAGAAGAGAGGATGAATTAAGAACTAAGGGTAACAATAGCAAGACATGATACATTAGATGAAAAGATTCAAAAAGGAGTGGAAAATTATTTTATGGTTGTATCTTACTTCCAAGAAAAGTCACACTCAAAAGGAAAGGAAGTTCTAAAATATGAAAGCAAGGAAGCACCTAAGATTTGTGAGGAAAGTTCCAAAGTTTCTATGGATCCAAATATTATTTTTGGTTCTTGTTTTGAGATAGGTGAATCAAGTTCAAAATGAAAATAAATTCTTGAAGAGAAAGGCAAGGAAGATATTTTAGATGCTACAAAGAAGGTTCAAGAATGCAATGCACAAGTTGAAGATGATCATAAGGATAATGGTCAAAAAGGTATGAGGAACAAAGGCATGAACAAAGGGATTTTCAAGGATATTGTTTTTCCTGTAATGGATTTGGACATAGGGCTATACATTTTAGGATCCATGGATCAAAGAAGTTTGATTTTGATAGAAGAAACTTCAAGGGAATAAGGTATGGTTTTCAAGGACATTGCTTCTCATGCAACAATATTGGTCATAAATATTTTCAATGTAAAGCAAATGAGCAACACGATTTTGGTTTTAGAGCTACACCATTCAGAAGTCATGGTTATAATGGTCATGAAAACAGAGCTTCACAATACAGGGTTCAGGAAAGGAATGGATATGGAAATTATTTTAAGAATAATTTTAGGACATAGGCATCATCCAAAGGCTATAATATCAAGTGTTTTAATTGCAATAACTTTGGGCATATTACAATATGGTGTAGGACTCAATTCCAAACAGGTTCAAGATAATAAGATCAAGTAATTCATCAAGAGAAGGATATCATAAAAACATGGAAATAAGTTGATATAGGAAAGAATCAATGTAATATTGGAGTAAAGGTACTCCCACCCCAAAATTAATCACCTCAAGAGAGAAGGTGGTGATGGGGCTATGCTTAAGAGTCATATTTTTTAACCCCATAGGTGTCCCTTTTGCCATTGATGTCAAAGGAGGAGAGATTTGAGTTAGGGGGAGCAGTCTCCAAAGAGAGTATTGAGTCAAGGGGAGCAACTTTGATTCTCAGAGATGGTTTTTGCAGTGATTGTGGTGTTTGCATTAGAGGTGTTGCCATCAATGAAAAATGGGGAGATTGTTGGAAATTTGAGTTAATTTGAGGCATTTTATGTTGTCATTGATATCACATGGATCATTGATGTCACATGGATCATATTTGGTTTTGGTGGCAAAAGCACTTCATAGATAATCATCTATGATATTTTGGAGAGCATGGATATATACAAGGTTTTTATGAAAACCAAGGAAGGTAAAATAAAAAGTTTTATTTAAAACCATGGTGGGCTTATGTGGAAAGGAATTTTCTTAAAATCCAAGGTGGAATTTTGTTTCATCGAAAAAGGACCTCCGATGATGAAGATATTAAAGTTTAAATTTTAATTTTAAATTAATGGAGGGCCGAAATATGTGCAATTAATGGAGGTTGGCATATATATATGTAAAGGTTTCAGTTTATTTCGAAAATGGGACATATTATATATTGTTAGAAATATTATTTCAAGGGTATTTGACTAACTTATTTATAAGGAGAAATAAGGTGTGTGTAAAGAGATATTTTTTATTTTGCAAAGGGGTTCCAAAAGTGAAGTTTACCTTGTTATTTTTCAAGAGGATTAATTCTTTCATGAGGTGACAAGGTATGCAATATTGTGATTTATTTTATTTTATGGTATAAGTGGTTTTAGGAGTGAAAAGGTTATGCAATGTTTTGATTTATTTTATTTTATGGTACAACTGGTTTTTTATTTTTATTTTAAGTGAAAAACCCCTTGGGGGGCTGCCTTGGTCTAAGAGACCATGAAAATAGGGTTCTACACCGTCAAAGTCACCCGAGAGCCGCACTCGACCCTGCCCGCACCAACATTATCAATTGGATTTTGGATACCCAATTCAAATTTTTTGTAGGGTGGAGATTTGAACCTAGGACCTCCCTTGGAGGATTGCCCTCTCCTCTCCAACTCACCTACAACACCTGGGTAGTACAAGTGGTTTTAGGAGAGATAAGAAAGTTAAGGCCTTGGTGATGATTATTGAAAAATGGATTAATGTTGATTATTTTGTGATCTACTAACCCTTGTGAAGATTCACAAAAGAATTTTGTGAATGTGGCAGATTTACAATAGGTTTTTTCATCTTCACAAAAGCTATGGGCACATTCTTCTATTGATTATTTATGGTGGTTGATTTCTAAAATATCATTGGAGGAAAAATGATTGTTTGTAGTTTCCTTATCGAAAGTGGTTGATTGAATGCTTCAAGGTTTTATAAGTTAAGAGTTGTGTTTAAACTTTGTTGTATAAGCATAGTTGTTGAAGCCCATTGGTTGTGAAAGAACTTGAGTTAGAAAAGAACATGAGTATCATTGTTATGTGAGATTTGTGGTTGAGCATTTTTGAAAAAATTTGAGTTGGTTGATACATACTTGGACTAGGGTTGTGTGATTGAGAGTTGTCCCTTATGATGATTGGTTGAGTCGAGTTGATTGAGCCTAGTCAAGTGATGTGTGAAGTGATTGTTCAAGCTCTATGAAAAAAACTATTCCATCATTCTATGTTGAGTTGAAATTGAGATTAGAACATATTGAGTCTCTAACAATTCTCTTTATGCTTCTATGAGTTTATTTGAGTTGAGTTGAGATTGATTTTGTTTGAGAGTGAGTTAGAACATATTGAGTCTCTAAAAATTCTCTTTATGATTCTATGAGTTGAGTTGAGATTGATTTGGGTTGAGAGTGAGATTAGAACATATTGAGTCTCTAACAATTTTCTTTATGCTTCTATGAAGTTAATTTGAGTTGATATTGCCATTCATTGTTGATTTCATTTTGAGTATTACTTTAGCATAATTGATTGAGCCTTTGAGAAGGCCTTTGGGACATATTTGAAGACAATGTTGGGACAAATTTGTGGATAGATTTGGGCAAGTTCTTGGTGAGATTGCTAGAGCAGTTTTGGACAAGTTCTGTGTGATCTTGTTATTCAACATTGGATAGGTTTTGTGTGAACTTGTTATTCAACATTGGACAGGTTCTATGTGAACTTGTTATTCAACATTGGAAAATTTATGTGTGATCTTGTTAAGCGGGTTCTATGTGAACCCATTAAGCAGGTTCTTAGTGAGCCTATTGACAGAGATTTGGAGGTGACATAGTACAAAGGATAGAGTCTCAATGGATAGAGATATAGCAGCCAACATAGTTCAAGACATATCTGAGTGAGGAGTCTTCAAGTGGAGAGAGGTCCACCAGTCAGTACAGTAGAGAGACAAAATCTTATAGAATATCACATAGCCAGAGCAAAAGGAGAAAGAGTTCTCCTATGGAAGAGATCCATGAACTTGAGATTAGGGGATCAATATCTCCTTTGGACAAAGATCCATAAACATTGTAATTGGGAGTGATTCCCAAAGACATTGATTGAGAAAGTTTTAGTAAAATATTTTCTCCGTGGAGTACCTCACATTAGGGGAACCATGTTAAATATTGTGTCTCAATTGTGTGTGGTGACTTGTGCTCTTGCTTACTACTACTATCTGAGTTATTAATGCACACTGCTATATTTGGTTATTGCAATTAAGGACATTAATTAATATTAGTTTGGAAAGAAAGTAAAAAGTGATCTTATATTGTTCACCCCCCTTATCAATATAAGCTTGTGTTATTCACTTTCTCTTCCTCTTTGGTATTCATTGTTCTAATCATGGGGGCGGTAAGCATTATATCTCTTTTGGTCCTAACTACTACTGGCTTCTTTGTTGTTCTTATGATCTTCATTTTGTCCTCTATTTTTTCTTCCACCAGTTCTTCCACCATGACCTCTTCCTCTTTGCTTGATCTCAAACCTTCTATTCAGCTTCTTTTCAACCCTTAGGAAAAATTGATAAGCATCCTCTATGGTGATCATCCTGACCGAAATTAACTCCTCTTTAATACTTGCTCTTAACCCATTAATATAATGGGATACCTTCTCCTTTTTGGCCTTAGAATGGCTTGTTTGATTAAAATTTTATAAAACTCCTTTGTGTATTCTTTGACAGACTTACTTGACTGCCTCAAACCTTACATTTTCTTTAGTATATCCAACTTGTAGTTAGTTGGAATGAATTACCTCTTCAACTTCTCCAACATCCACTCCCATTTGGTTATCCTTTCTTTTCCTCTTTTTTTATTGTCTAGTTGCACTCCCTTCCACCATATTCTGGCAAGACCCTTTAGCTTGGTCTTAGAAAAATTTACCCTATTAGGACCTTCAACCTTCGCATACTCAAAGTATTCTTCGAAATCATTGATCCAGACAATCAACTCCTTTGGATCAAGATTTATATAATACATAGAAACCTTCATCTTCGGTCTCTTTCCAATTTGGGATATGTCTCTATATAACCTGGATTGTGCAGGATCTACTGCCTCTTCTTCTTCCTTGAACTGGTCCTCTTCTTCTTCAACTTCATATTCACTATCATCTTCTCTCCTTGGCTCAAAACCTCCACGCATCTCCTCTTGTAGAGCCTAAACTTGCCTCTGTAAATCTCTGAAATCTTCTTCTGGAACCATATTTCTCCCACCATCATAGTTTCTTCATGGAGGTATTCTACTCACTTATCTCAAAAACCCTAACCATAGATCCTGGTGTAAACTACCTCACGTACAATGATATGTTTACACACTAAGGAACTCCTGCTCTGATACCACTTGGTGCAGATCAAAAAACACAAACAAATGATACACAAGTGTTATTCCTTTGTTCTTGTAAGAGAACCAAACATTTCATAAATTTCATCCCAAAAATGAGGATGCAAAAGAAAGAGCCCTTTTATAATTTCAAAAATTCCCTCAAATACCCTATTTTCCCCTTTTTCCACCTAAAACCATCTATTTCAAATTTGAATTTTGGAGGCAACTTTCCGAGGTCATAACTTTGTGCTTGTTGACCCGATTGACTATTACAACATATTTTAGACAAGGACACAAAAATAAATCAACAAGGAATTCCTTGGCTCTTCGCACCAAGGACTACGTCTAACTAAAAATCTTCAAATTCAACCTCTAAGACCTTCAAAAATCTCCTATAAGTTAATTTAGTTTTACTAGTTTTACAAAATTAAACAATTACAATTTTTTTTGTGTGATGCAAGATCACTCTTACACCACTGGATGCTCCTGCATCACATATAGCTATAAGGAGACCTCAAGGTCTACCTTATGATGTTCATAATTTGATAGATCTGAAAGCCCCTTATGTATTAAGGTGGCAAAGGGGGAAAGAGATGTGGTTAAAAATACCATAGGAAAGTAGTTGGGAGTTGTATCACTCTATATGGGAAAATTTGAAGCCCCAAGATGTGATCTAGAGACCGTGGAGGCTAGGTCCAATATGGGCAGAAGATAGTTTTCATCTATCCCATGTGTGACATGCAGGTGGATGATAGGACGAATAAGAACATGATACAAGTATTTTCAGTATACACAAGTACTGTGATAATTTGGTATTAGACAAGGAATACCAGATCCTCCTATGATTTATCCAAGGATAGGGAGGAAAAATATTATACCACCACTTATGGAACCATTGACCTTAGAAATTGATGAAGTTATAGATATTCCCGATGTCGATGATGCGGGTACCACCCAGAATATGACCAGTGGTGGTCCGCTCAAGAAGAAATTTTGGAAGGAGAGGAGCACCAACAACTAGGTGCAAAAGTAGGTCCTTCAAGCTATCAAGAAAATGATAATGTATATTCTGAGTTAGAGTCCTTGAGGTAGCAAATTCAACAATTAGAGTCGGAAAGGGATATTTCTAGAGTATAACGGGATGTACTCCAATAGGAACTAACTCAAAGGAATAGTGGAAGACCCACAATAACCATTCAGGCTGAGAATTCACCACCTCTACAGGAAAGGGATAAATTCAAAACTGCCTACTTATCTTCATGCTTTGGCATGTTCACAGTTAATATACCCCATGGGCATAGGAGTATTACTAGGCAAGTTAGACCTTGAACCACTTCTCTATAGGAATTAATGTAAACTATATGAATGTATATTATGTTTGACTAAAAATTTAGCAAACACATAATCAATAAACATTGGATTATATACTTTGTTAGTATTTCTATGATTTTGTGTAAAAGTAACTAATGAGTTATTCTATGTAGTATGTATGTCAAGGGATTTTGCAATATGTAATTAGTGAAACTCAGAGTAGCTTATTAATATAACCCATAAATGTATGTGACTTATATATTTTTGTTTATTTTATAATCATGAAAGTGAACTTATTTAATGAATTTGAGGAATGGATTGAAGAACACAAGCTTATACTGAGAGGGGGGGTGAAAAGTATAAGACCTCTTTTTACTTTTTCCTTTATACTTCAAAATAGTAAAGCAATATACCCAAAGCAATATCAAAACAATGCACAAAATCATCCACAAAGTGACACCAATTTTAACGTGGTTCACCTGAATGGCTGGGCTACGTCCACAAAACTTTTCTCTAAAAGTTATCTCAAAGTTCTTTGGGAATCCTTCCCAATTACAATGTTTATGAGCCTCGGCCCAAAGGAGATACCTTCCCCCAATCAGAATTTATGAGCCTCTCCTCAAAGGAGATACCTTCCCCCAATCTGAATTTATGAGCCTCAGCTCAAAGGAGATACCTTCCCTCAATCAGAATTTATGAGCCTCTACTCAAAGGAGATACCTTCCCCCAATCTGAATTTATGAGCCTCTGCTCAAAGGAGATACCTTCCCCCAATCTGAATTTATGAGCCTCTGCTCAAAGGAGATACCTTCCCCTCTGCTCTGGAAATGATCCCTCAGGAAGATCAACCGCCTCTACCTCTTGCCAGACACGTGGAACTCCTTTCCACCGAAGACCTCCTGTCCTCAATGCTTAGCCTAAGAGACCTCTGCCTTCTATGATCACGTCCACAGCAGATCAGCAACCTGTACCAAACACAGTCAGTCGGTCTAGTACAAGTCTTCCTCTCGTCTGTCAGATCTGTTCAACACTTGAACAAATCAATCCTCTGCACACAAGCCTTCTCAAAGACTTGCCAAATCTGTCCTCAGGTTCTTCTCAAAGAACCAATGCTCCTCTGTCCTCAAGTTCTCTGATAGAACTATCAAACTCAGCTCACAAGTCCTCTGCTAGGACCTGTCCAAATCTGCTCACAAGTCCCCACTAGAACCTGTCCAAAACTGCTCACAAGTCCCCACCGGAACCTATCCAAAAACCTGCTCACAAGTCCCCACCGAAACCTGTCCAAAACCTGCTCACAAGTCCCCACTAGAACCTGTCCAAAAACTCAGCAAGCTCACCAAGAAAAACTTTCTTAGTAGGAAATCACAAGGTGAATTGTTAGAGACCCAATGTGATTTGTCAAACTCATAGAAGCATAAAGAGAATTGTTAGAGACTCAATATGTTCTATACTCAAATCCCAATCTCAAAACTCAACTCAAATCAACTCAGCTCAAACTCAATCTCAAATCTGAAAACTCAACTCAATATCTGAAATGGATAGGATAGAATGCTTTCTTTCAAGAACATGAAACCCCAACAATTGCCAACTATGCAAAGAATCACATAACAATGATACTCATGTTCTTTTCACCATCAAATAGGGCTTCAACAACAATGCTCATCAAACAAGGTTCAATCAACACCATTCAGCTCAAAACACAACCTTGAAGCATTTCACAATCAACATCAGAAAAGGAAACAAGTAGAACTCCTTTTCTCTCCAATATTGTTTGAACAAAAGCATCCACCAACTCAACTCACAATAGCATAAAACAACTTTTCAATTCATCAACAAAGGAGTAAGCCCAACACTTTAACCAAGTAAAGAATAGCTTGATTATAACCAACTTAATGAAAGCAAATGTCAATCTCAAAGCTGTCCACTTAAGGTTTCATACTTTCACACAAGAAGCAATTAACCTTAACACATCATGCTTTCATTTCCATAATCAACCAAAAGCACTCTCAACATTACAAGAAAAATTTATCCATTATACACCTTATTTCTCCCTTATAGTCTTATCAAAAAATAAACTTTATCTCTCATAAGAATGCAATAGGATATTTCAACAACACTTTCAAAATAATATTTTATCAAAATAACAACAAGCTTTGAAACTCCTTATAACTCCTAAGCTGTTTTTCTTTTAACAAACTTCCTCCATCCGCAACATACACTTAGCAAAAGATTAATTTCGAAAATACCTTAGCCAACATCAAAAATCACTTTGGAGAAATTTGTGCCCAAAATCTAACACCACCCACTGCGTCCACGATGAAAAACCCTTCTGCATGATTCGAACGCGGAACCTCCCGTTCGGGTAGCGCGCCAACAGCCTAGCCGCTATCGGTGCGCCAAAGGCACCCGATGAGGTTAAAACCTCACGTTGTTACACTTGTCCCTTCTGCGTCAAGAAAAATAAAACACAGTCCTCCCTTCCTTCTGACATGAACTCGCAGACGACAAGCTATACGATGGATTCGATAAACGGCGAGACAAACGAACGAACAACGGATTACAAAAACTGGCGAAGACACACAAACGATCAGCGGATTACGAAAATCGACGAAGACACAGAAGCGATCAGCGAGCAACTCTTCAAAAATCGGATGGGCTTCATCTTTGTTTTCATCGAGGGGTATTAATATGAATCCTTGCCATGAGCTCTTCGACGTCGATGGGGAGTTTACCACGTCGACGGAGGTCTTGGGCTAGCGCCCACCGAGTTTAAAACATAGTGCCCACCTAGACATTTGCGCCATGGATTAGGAGAACCCATTGCAAACCATAAATTAATATTTATTTAAAAATAATTAAAGGGAACCTTAACAAGGTTTTTAATTATTTAAATAAATATTTCCTCCTGGACCCAATTGCATTAAATTAATGCATCCACCTGAAATCTTTAAACCTGCCAACTTGGGGTTAACAAAAGACCTTTGAAACTGTCATGCCGAACCTTCATCAAAACAAGTTATTTGACATCAAACCAAAATCCTTCAAGAGCTTCTTGACATCAATGACAACTTATACACTTGAGCAAGGGCAATGTACCCAAAGTACCCAAAATTGCCAACAATCTCCCCCTTTGTCATTGATGGCAAACCTTTACTGAAAACACATCTCAAGAGCCAAAACTAAAACCAACTGTGCTAACAATTGAGAATATTCCTTTGAAGTTTTGCTCCCCCTGACTTGAAGCTTTCCTCTTCACTTTGAAGCTCTCCCCCTTACTCATATCTCTCCCCCTTTGTCATCAATGGCAAAGGGCCACCTTTGGGGCTCGGGACTAAGAATGAGCCTCTTAGCTTAGTCCCTCCCCCACCTCCTGATGAGGTGATTAATTCTGGGGTGGGAGTAAAACTCCCATTAGGCACTGATCATCATCAGCGTCTATAACTTCCTTGTCGGGCCTTCTCTTGAACTCTTTGTCCATATTCCTGTTCTTGTCACTTGTTCTTGTTCTTGTTCTCATCCCTGTTCTTGTCCATGCCTTGATCCTTGGACCTGATCATGCCACTGTTCCTGTTCCTGTATTCTAGAATTTCAGCTCTACACTGTCTGATTATGTGACCTTCATTGTTGCACTTGAAACACTTGACGATGTTGTTTCTCTGAGGTAAACCTGATCTTTGAATCCACCTTTTCTGACCAAACCTATTCTGGCCAAACCTGTTTTGACCAAACCTGTTCTGACCAAACCTATTTTGACCAAACCTATTTTGATCAAACCTGTTCCTGTTATTTACCTTGCAATAGACTGCCTTGTGCCCAAACTGTTGACAAGAGTAGCAATACCCTTGAAAGTAACTAGCACTTCTGAAATTGTCATTTACCTTCTTCACTTGAGCCATGCAATGTGAAGCCATGTGACCAAACCTGTGACAAGCAAAACATCTGCCTTGAAACTTTCCTTTATTTGACCTCTTAGGTTCTGAAAACTTCTTCTTCTCATTCTGAATTCTGTTTTCTATTTCTGTGCATCTATCATTCAAGGACTCATGATCTGAAATACTTTCCTCATAAGAACTCTCTTCCTTTTGGAGTCTCTTACTAGACTCTCCAACTTGTTCCTTGTGTGGCTTAACAAAACCAAGGCCTGTTTTATCTGTTGTCTTTCTTTGACCTTTGATGAGTGACTTAACCTTTTTGGAGCTATCTTGAAACCTGTAAAGCTTATCCTTGTACTCTTTAGTTTCCTCTTTCAAAGAAGCCATTTTCTGTTCTAACTCACTATACTCAAGAACCTTAGACTCTAACTCATCCTTGAGTTCTTGTGTCTTAGCTATAGAGAAATCAAGATTTTCTATAAGATCATCTCTCTCCATACAACATTCATCTAACTTATCCTTGAGTCTAGCATTCTTCTTTCTTTCCTTTTTCAAAGCACTAAGAGCACTAATAAGTTCACTTTCAAGATCCTTTATTTGTTTGCTTTCTGAATCATCAAAGCCTTTTTCGGATTTCTTATCACTAGAGGTGCTACCTTTTTCAAAAACCATACATGCATCTTCCTTATAGTTTTCTGAAGCATCCTCATACATACTAGAAACCAAATCATTATTTGTGCAATCATCCTCAAGGTGACCAAAATTTCCACATCTAAGACATTTCATGATAATGAATCTATGTTTCGGTTCTTCCTCTTTTTTGATATGAACAACATCTCATTTTCATTATCACTTGAAGAACTCTCACTATCACTACTAGAACACTTACTTGCTTTGTCTAGGTAGAAACTCTTCTTGTGCTTGTGAGAATACCTCTTTCCTTGATTGTTGTGCTCATCTTTGTTCTTCCTGTGATGCTTGTGCTTTTTAGAATCCTTGCTCTTAGAATCCTGTTTATCTTCATCACTTTCATTCTTGGGAATAATACAGTTAGTAGCATAATGACCAAACTTTCCACAATTGAAACATCTTATATTTTTCATACTTTTGTGTTTTCTAGAGAACTTGCCTTTCTTGCTGTAATATGCCTCTTCATCACTAGAAGACTCATCACTATCTTGAAGTTGTTTACCCTTGGATTCCTTGGTAGCCTTGAAAGTTGCCTCTTTCTTGACATCAACCTTCACTTGAGTTCTCAACTCAAATGTTGCAAGTATACTATGGAGCTCATCCTTTTTTAACTTATCCAAATCTTTAGCTTCCTCAATAGCAAAAATATTTTCACTAAATCTATTAGGAAGAGATCTTAAAATCTTATCACAAACATCATTTTCAGCAAGCTCAAGACCTAAGTCTTTCATGGAGTTAACAACCTCATCCATACGAAGCATGTAGTCACTAATATTTTCATCATCATTCATCTTGAGTTGTTCAAACATACCTTTGAAGTGTCTCAACTTGGCCTTTCCGACATTTGTATCACCTGTATGAACCACCTTCAACTGTTTCCACATTTCACTAGTTGTCTTGCAATGAATCACTTTGGTGAGATCTGCTTTACGTAAGCCTTTCAAGATTGCATTCATTGCTTTTGAATTGTTGTGATGTAGGAGCCTTTCTTCTTTAGTATTAGGACCATGTACAGGAATAGTGTACTCATCTTCAATCACTTCCCATACCTCATTACCAAGTGCCATTAGATGAACCTTCATCCTTGCACTCCAAAGACCAAAATCTGACCCATCAAGAATAGGTGCTACATTGCCACTTGAATGATCCATTGTGTTCTTTACTAGCTTTTCCTTCAAGTTGTTAAACTTTTCGAAGGCACTCGCTCTGATACCAATTGAAGAACACAAGCTTATACTGAGAGGGGGGGTGAACAGTATAAGACCTCTTTTTACTTTTTCCTTTATACTTCAAAATAGTAAAGCAATATACCCAAAGCAATATCAAAACAATGCACAAAATCATCCACAAAGTGACACCAATTTTAACGTGGTTCACCCAGAATGGTTGGGCTACGTCCACAAAACTTTTCTCTAAAAGTTATCTCAAAGTTCTTTGGGAATCCTTCCCAATTACAATGTTTATGAGCCTCGGCCCAAAGGAGATACCTTCCCCCAATCAGAATTTATGAGCCTCTGCTCAAAGGAGATACCTTCCCCCAATCTAAATTTATGAGCCTCTGCTCAAAGGAGATACCTTCCCCCAATCTAAATTTATGAGCCTCTACTCAAAGGAGATACCTTCCCCAATCTAAATTTATGAGCCTCTACTCAAAGGAGATACCTTCCCCCAATCTAAATTTATGAGCCTCTACTCAAAGGAGATACCTTCCCCTCTGCTCTGGAAATGATCCCTCAGAAGATCAACTGCCTCTACCTCTTGCCAGCACGTGGAACTCCTTTCCACCGAAGACCTCCTATCCTCAATGCTTAGCCTAAGAGACCTCCGCCTTCTATGATCACGTCCACAATAGCTCTACAACCTGTACCAAACACAGTCAGTCGGTCTAGTACAAGTCTTCCTCTATCTGTCAGATCTGTTCAACACTTGAACAAATCAATCCTCTACACACAAGCCTTCTCAAAGACTTGCCAAATCTATCCTCAGGTTCTTCTCAAAGAACCAATGCTCCTCTATCCTCAAGTTCTCTGATAGAACTATCAAACTCAGCTCACAAGTCCTCTGCTAGGACCTGTCCAAATCTGCTCACAAGTCCCCATCGAAACCTATCCAAAACTGCTCACAAGTCCCCACCGAAACCTATCCAAAATTGCTCACAAGTCCCCACCGGAACTTGTCCAAAACCTGCTCACAAGTCCCCACTGGAACTTGTCCAAAAACTCAACAAGCTCACCAAGAAAAACTTTCTTAGTAGGAAATCACAAAGTGAATTGTTAGAGACCCAATGTGATTTGTCAAACTCATAGAAGCATAAAGAGAATTTTTAGAGACTCAATATGTTCTATACTCAAATCCCAATCTCAAAACTCAACTCAAATCAACTCAGCTCAAACTCAATCTCAAATCTGAAAACTCAACTCAATATCTGAAATGGATAGGATAGAATGCTTTCTTTCAAGAACATGAAACCCCAACAATTGCCAACTATGCAAAGAATCACATAACAATGATACTCATGTTCTTTTCACCATCAAATAGGGCTTCAACAATAATGCTCATCAAACAAGGTTCAATCAACACCATTCAACTCAAAACACAACCTTGAAGCATTTCACAATCAACATCAGAAAAGGAAACAAGTAGAACTCCTTTTCTCTCCAATATTGTTTGAACAAAAGCATCCACCAACTCAACTCACAATAGCATAAAACAACTTTTCAATTCATCAACAAAGGAGTAAGCCCAACACTTTAACCAAGTAAAGAATAGCTTGATTATAACCAACTTAATGAAAGCAAATGTCAATCTCAAAGCTGTCCACTTAAGGTTTCATACTTTCACACAAGAAGCAATTAACCTTAACACATCATGCTTTCATTTCCATAATCAACCAAAAGCACTCTCAACATTACAAGAAAAATTTATCCATTATACACCTTATTTCTCCCTTATAGTCTTATCAAAAAATAAACTTTATCTCTCATAAGAATGCAATAAGATATTTCAACAACACTTTCAAAATAATATTTTATCAAAATAACAACAAGCTTTGAAACTCCTTATAACTCCTAAGCTGTTTTTCTTTTAACAAACTTCCTCCATCCGCAACATACACTTAGCAAAAGATTAATTTCGAAAATACCTTAGCCAACATCAAAAATCGCTTTGGAGAAATTTGTGCCCGAAATCTAACACCACCCGCTGCGTCCACGACGAAAAACCCTTCTGCGTGATTCGAACGCGGAACCTCCCATTCGGGTAGCGTGCCAATAGCCTAGCCGCTACCGGTGCGCCAAAGGCACCCAGTGAGGTTAAAACCTCACGCTGTTACACTTGTCCCTTCTGTGTCAGGAAAAATAAAACACAGTCCTCCCTTCCTTCTGACACGAACTCATAGACGACAAGCTATACGGCGGATTCGATAAACGATGAGACAAACGAATGAACAACGGATTACGAAAATCGACGAAGACACACAAACGATCAGCGGATTACGAAAACCGACGAAGACACAGAAATGATCAGTGAGCAACTCTTCAAAAATCGGATGGGATTCATCTTTGTTTTCACCGAGGGGTATTAATATGAATCCTTGCCATGAGCTCTTTGACGTCGACGGGGAGTTTACCACGTCGACGGAGGTCTTGGGCTAGCGCCCACCGAGTTTAAAACATAGTGCCCACCTAGACATTTGCGCCATGGATTAGGAGAACCCATTGCAAACCATAAATTAATATTTATTTAAAAATAATTAAAGGGAACCTTAACAAGGTTTTTAATTATTTAAATAAATATTTCCTCCTGGACCCAATTGCATTAAATTAATGCATCCACCTGAAATCTTTAAACCTCCCAACTTGGGGTTAACAAAAGACCTTTGAAACTGTCATGCCGAACCTTCATCAAAACAAGTTATTTGACATCAAACCAAAATCCTTCAAGAGCTTCTTGACATCAATGACAACTTATACACTTGAGCAAGGGCAATGTACCCAAAGTACCCAAAATTGCCAACATGGATTGGTGTCCATTCTGGAGAAGGTATGGGACTTCTCCATGATTTGTACCAGAGGGCATCAAGGATGATGCACTGGTAACGGTAAATAGATTTACCATAATGAACTCTAGGATATATGAGTATCCTAAAGTAAAGATTTGTGACATTATATTTTATCTTTAATGACACCTAAGTCTAATGATATGTCTCAATGGATGATGTATAAATAATGGTTGATGCAATGGTTTATATGCTTTATGATTATCCATAGTCTTTCATTAAGGTTGAATTATGAAAGAAGTTGATATATAAGCACTAGTGTATGCCTTAATCCATGTTTGAGTGGAGCCCAAACAAAGTTTTTACATTCGGAGTTGTAACTCGAATATACATGCGGGTTCTAGCCTGCATATGTTTGGGTTGTTACCCAAAGGACAAGAATTTTAAACTTTCTCTATGAGAATAATTTGTAATTCTTTAACTGCAATAAACTATTGTAGTGAGTTTGCATTGAAAGATGTTTTAATAATCTGATTTTTGGATTAAAACTTCATGTATGAATGGTATTTTCATACTTGTTTATGCAATATAGATATTTTATTGCTCTAAGGACATGTGAATGTTGATGTTTTGTATTTTTATTGGACCAGGTACACTCGTGGATGGAAGGTGTTGCTTACCATCAGGAATGAGATACTGGGAATAAGAAAAATGTTGATGATCCTGATCATTTTGTAAATATTTATTATTAGCTATATTTCCTTGATGCATTAACCCAACTCAAAACAACAAGAAACACAGAGGACTATGTTATTCTAAGGGGGGTGTATGTCACAACCTATTTCCCTTAAACCCTTTCAAGGTATATTAATTGATCATAGGGATCAATTAATACCTATCTAAGGGGTTGCTAACCTTAAATATTACTAAACAACTCTAATTAGGGGATTTCGTAGGAAAGTACTTGCGTTTAATATTAATAAATCATGTTGGATTAGATTAATTGCATTAGTATGAATGCAAATTAGGTGTCCAATTCTGATTGGATCAAATTAGGCACTAATATTATTTAAATGTTGAATGATTATTTTAATCATCTCATGGCCTAACATGTTTAGTGGAAAGAAAAGAAATATTCTTCCCTCTATTTTTAAATATGGTCAAGAATGTAGAATGTTGGCCATAAGGGGGACACAAAGACAAGAAGGTGCATGCACCCACCTATCTTGGACCTTTCCCCAAATTAAAAATGAATACATTGATTCCCAATCACATAAGGGAGGTGGGGATTAATAAAATAACACCTCTTGCATAATATTTTAATAGGCCACTAGTGGGCTCATGAGAGGTGTTCTCCTACTATAAATAGAGAGCCTAGTGAGAAGAGAAGGAAGCTAGGAAGTCTTGATGCCTAGGGAATATGCTCTCCACCTTGGTGGATTAGAAACTAGATTCTTAAGACATTTATTAGTTGAAGGAGGTATTCTTAGAAGATTAAGAGGAGCTTGAGAGGAGGGTACGCAAGCAAGCAAACACAATACCTTGCAAGAGCTCTAAAAGGTGGAAGTTTTCTCCTCCCAATAAAACTGCTTATGAATATGTATAGTTGATTCTTTGTGATTTAAATAATTGAATCATACATGGTGTATTAATGCTTTAAAATCATGATGTTTTGGATGGTGGTATAAGGTTTTATTGGAATGACATGGTCTATAAAGAACACCCAGGAGCTATGATTAATCTGAGATTTAACCTTTACCTATCTCATGCACCAATCGTATGCTAGATAAGGAGTCATTGATAGTAATTGTATGTAGGGGATTGCACACATTGAAGCATTCATTATATCACTTCAAAACTTTGGTTAAAAGTTTATGCTTTAAATTAATCACCAAATAACCCTAATACGGGAACCATTAAACCACCATCGACTTCAACATTGATATCACCTTCCACCAAATAGACAACCACCTTTGCTAATTACTAAACATCCTCCATCCAAATCAGGATGTTCCACCACCACCCGACCACCAAGTGAAGGTCGATATACTACAAGCACTTCAAAGTATTTAAAGGCTTACAAATATCCCACATGAAAATTTTTGGATAAAGCGATTAAAAACTATATGTCCTTAGCTTCCATATCGTTACATTTTCATTTTGATTTGGCCTTGAGAGCTCTATTGGTTGGGTATCTCTATAACAAACCCTTTATAGGTGGGATTAAACTTGAGATATTTTTCCCATATCACATGGAGGCCACTGTCATAGTTAATTAACATTTAAGCAATACATATAGAACCATCTATTTCAGATATCTTTAATATATTGTGACTGAATCAATATTGCAACCCTTGTGTTATTGCATTAGCCTTGAAGGATGCCACTATTTTTATCCAACATCATTATGAAGTCCTCTATAAGGTCCAAAATTCCCTATGAGAATTTAGTAACCAAGAACCAACTAGTATCTGATAGATGACACATCTTGACTGTGTCAAAGGGAGTACTCTTTAAAATACTTCATCATGAGAATTGGCATGCACATATTAGGAAGGTTTTTGAGACCCTTTCAAAGGATTAAAGCTTTTGTGAACTAGACCTAAGTGGATTAAGTATTCGAAATATGCTCAATCCACTTAGGGGATATTACCTTTAACAAGGCAACCAACAGTAGTTCATACCAAATTGGGGTATGGAAGGGGATTTTGGGTGTTGACACATGTCATTAGATTGCTGGTTATTTTCCATATGATGAATTGTTTTCTTTTCCCACAATTACCTTACGTTCATCCTTTTTGCTACTCTATTCATGGTGGAAGATCTCTGTGAAACCCTATTATATCACCCTAGTTTTATCATCACCTTTGATTAAATCTACACTACCACCACTTCCATTTATTTGGTCGCTCAAATAATTAAATAGGTCTAAGGATGAACATTAGAAAGAGTGGTTAATTTTTTAGGCCACCACCTCAACACAACTTTCAAGTGACGAGTTCACGCTCGAGAGGTGCGAATGGGGAGGCAAGGTATCCTAAAGCCTCCATTTGAATATCCCATATGGGATATGTGGTAATTGGAGAGGGTTTTAAAGGGTAGTTGTCTTCCATAATGAAATATTCACAGTATATTCAACATGATAGTCCTTAGAGCACTAGTTGTTCATGCTAGACCACATGGAAAGTGGTTGACCTGGCCTAGAGACTAGGGCATCAGTTGCTAGGTGCGAAGGTGACCGATAGGTAGATCATCTACAGGTTGATTAGTTTGGAATCTAGTTGTTGATTTAATTAAAATCTAACCATTAAATAAAACCCATGGGGTTTTGTTAAGGTTAAAATCTATTACCTTGCTATCTTAAAGGATTGAGTTGGATCTTCCATTAATATTTCAACTATGTTTTGCTAGCCTTAAGAGTTGTATTGGGTTAAAACATTTTTGATGAACATTAATACTTTATAGTAAGGAAGGAGTGGATTATAGTTTAATCACTCAATTATTTGGATAGAAAAGGAATGAATCTAGTTATGGGATGACTAAGTTAGAATGAATGGATAAAGACCTTTGAGAACTAACTCTCGAATTGATTGGTGGTAAAACCTTGAACGAGATTGAAATTATGAATCCAATTTGGTAGGATATTGTACCAAATATTGGAGGATGTAGTGATTCAATCAAGAATTAAATATAGTGGCACTAATTGATACGTGGAATAAAGAATACCAAAAAGGATGCATGCATACAAAAAAATTTTGGTAGAAAGATGAAGGTTATGGAATCAAATTGATCAAGTGAATTTGTCAAGTATTTTGAAGTTCGATAATCAAATTATTGAAGATAGATTTATTGTAAACGTTTTATCTAATTTAGAAATATTGTCAACTCAAGATGTTTTCAATGGGTGACATCATGATAAATTAAGTTGAAGGAATAGATGCTTATCAATTTAAAGGTATGGGAATTTAAATCCATTATACAAGGGATTGATTGTAAATCAATCATGAAGAATGAATTTGGAATTCATTCTTAAGGGAATTTATAGGGTTCCCTCTAAATTCGATGAGACTTCTCCAAAATGTAACTCCAATGATTATCATAAACTTATGTAAAATTTTTAAAATTCATAGTGTGGCTTAGAGAAAGGAATTAGTACATTCCTTAATTGCATTATAGATGTAAAAGTAACATATGGATTCCTCATTGATATGAGAAATACCTTAATTTTATAATGATGTCTTAGAGAAAGGAATTGGCAAATTCCTTAATTTCATCATGAACTTGAGTTGAGAAAATTTTATTTCTTGACTTGTATTTGATTAAAAGGGATTTGTAGATGCCCTTCTATAATTGTAATCTTGACATCTTAAGTTTATGAATATGAGAAAAGCACATATTTTGGAGGTTGGGTTTATTCTCCATGAGGGTTCCTAGGATAAACAATGTGTCTCTTATTTATGGTTTGATTTGTTAAATCTTGTGCATATTGCTATTACTTTCAATGCTATGTATGAATGTTGTATTTGGTTTAACATGAGAAGATGTTTGAATGATAATTGCTTATGATGAATATGTTATGCAAACATGCAATGTTAATGGAATAATGCTACAAGTAAATGTAGTTGTGTTAATTATTGCTTAATGGATAAAAGAGCTATGAATAAATATTGTTACTCTTAACTCATGATATTGTAATTAGATGATGATATCATAGATCTATTAATATGTATGATGATTAACTTGTAAAGGTTAATAAGTAAACCTAACCAATGCTTTAAATGAATTAAACTAGAGGGTAAATCTAACATCCAATTAACTAATGGTATGGGACTTTAGTTAATTGTTAAATGGAAACTTACTTATCCATTGTAATATCATTATCTAGATTGTGAATATGTCCTTCATTCGTGATTGACTAGTGAGAGAGGATTTATATATAAAAAAATTTGAACGGTTGAGTAGTGACAAGGGGGTTTGTTACATAATGGAAGTGTACAAAAGGTAGAATCTCACCTTTTATGTTCAACCATTTGAAATCCAGGTAAGAGTTTGCATAATGGTATGTTAGATTCCAATGATGTTGATAATGAAATGATATTTTTTGTGAACAAAGAATTTGAGTTGACTTCTCACATGGAAAATAAGTTTGCCATGTTAAAAAAGATGGAAGTAATAGTTTGTGAAGATGAGAAATCAATTTGGAATTATGAATACGATTTTGAAATTTATACCTTTTTGAATAAGCAAAAGATAATTGAAAATCATGTATCTACTTGTAAATTTGATGAATCAAAGTTTCAACATGGAATAGCTAATATCATCAAACAAATTGGTGGGATTGCTCTAGAGCTTGGCATGCATATCATGGTAAATGTTTACATTGTGGTAATCGTGTTTGGGATCCAGGGAAGTGATTACCCAAATTTTTGCACCATCTTGTACCATAGTGTATATTATTGTATATAGTTTTGGTTTTCATGTTTTTATTTTAGATTTGCTATTTTTGTGCTTTGTCCTTAATTTTTTTTTATTTTGCTTTCTTGTTAGTTTGCATTAGGTTAAATGTTGTTAGAATTTCCCAAAATAGACATGCAAAGCATTACACAAAATATGAAGAAAGAGTAGAACTGATTGATTATTCCATGGATCAACTTTGTATAAATAACAAAGTTGATCATTGAGAGCCGTTGGATTACAACAACTCATCAAATCTGATCTAGACTATAACTGAGAGTTTACCTGACTCATGAAGGAGTGGAAACTCAAGTAAGTCTATCCTAGTAGAACTTAAGAGAATAATTACTTATTCTAACACCCCCCTTAAGTGATACTAGGGGTGTATTGTACAAATGAGTCCCAACAATAGAGCCTGATGAGGTACTCATGTACAATGTTTTCATTTTGAGTAGATGGTAAAAACCCCATGGGAAAAACCATCTATCAAAAGGAAAAAAAGGAAGAGGCATGTCTTCGGTTTGTGAAGATTGTCCTCTAAATAAAAAAATATGAGTCCCGACAACATGGCCTGATGAGGTACTCATTTACAATATTTATGAGAGATGGTGAAAAAACCACATGGGAAAAACCATCTGCAATGAAATAAATAGGCATGTCTTCGGATGGCGAAGATTGTCCTTAATAACACAAAAAAAATAATGAGTCCCGACAACATGGCCTGATGAGGTACTCATGTACAATATGTAAGGGAGAGATGATAAAAAAAACCACATGGGAAAAAACCATCCTCCAAAGAATACAATAATAAAAGGAGAGGTGAAAAGACCTCTGTTTCACTGTAGCTATAATACTCCAAGTTTCTCTCGCAACTGTATGTAACACGGAGAAGGAAATGACTTGGTGAAGATGTCTGCAACCTGATTTTTAGTTGGAATATATTCCAAGTATATGTCTCCATTCTGAATATGTTGTCGAATGAAGTGCATGTGTATCTCAATGTGCTTGGTGCGCTGATGCTCAACTGGATTGCGTGCAATATGAATTGTGCTCTGATTGTCACACCAAATAGTTATAGGTTTTTCATTGGAAAACCCAAATTATTTTAGAATATGATGAAGCCAAAGAGCTTCCTGACTTGCTAAAACTGCTGCCCTGTATTCTGCCTCTGTAGATGATAATGCCATTGCTTGTTATTTTTTGCATAACCAAGCAATTGGCGAAGAACCAAGACAAAAAACATAGCCAAAAGTTGAACATCTGTCTTCTACTGAACCTGCCCAATCTGAATCCATGTAGCCAATGATATCCATGGATTTTTCCTCATATAAAATCCCAAGGTGAGTAGTTCCTTGCAAGTAGCGGAGGATTCTTTTTGTTGCTTGCCAGTGACTGAAATGAGGTTGATGTGAGAATCTGGATATTAAGCCAACAACATATGAGATATCTGGATGAGTATGAGTAAGGTATAACAGACTCCCTACAAGCTGATGGTATAGAGTTGCATCACATAGAGGGGATGTGCAGGAAGTACTTAGATTGACACCAGACTAAAAAGGTGTAGGAGAAGGTTTGCAATCTATCATTTTAAACCTTTGAAGAAGATCTAGAGTGTATTTTTGTTGACACAATGAAATTCCTACATCTGTTTGATTTATTTGGATTCCAAGGAAGTAATGAGCTAGACCCAGATCAGCCATATCAAATTTTTTAGAGAGGGAGTCTTTTATAGTCTGAATGTGAGCGAAGTCACTACCAGTGAGTAGTAGATCATCAACATATAGAACAAGTATGGTGATTTTTCCTTTATCTCTCCAAATGTAGACTGTGTTATCAGACTCACAATGAGAAAAACCTGAGGAAAGAAGGAAAGAGTCCATTTTTTCATACCAAGCTCTAGGAGCTTGTTTGAGGCCATAGAGAGATTTCTTTAGCCTACAAACAAGAGAGGAGTCTTGAGTGAAACCAGCAGGTTGTTCCATGAATATCTCTTCCTTTAAGTCCCCATGTAAGAAAGCACTTTTTACATCCATTTGAAAGACATGCCACTTTTGGGAAGCAGACAGAGCAAGAACCAGTCTAACAGAATCCATTTTGGCAACTGGTGCAAAGGTTTCAGCATAATCAATTCCTTCAATTTGAGAGAAACCTTTGGCTACTAGGCGAGCTTTGTGTTTGTCAATTTCTCCATTAGGTCCATATTTTGTTCTGTAAATCCATTTACAATGAACTAATTTCCTTCCTTTAGGTAGGGGAACTAAATCCCAAGTTTCATTTTTTATTAAGGAAGAGAATTCATTTTCCATGGCATCATCCCATTCTTTAATACCAGTGGCTTCTTTGAAGGATTGAGGATCAGAGGAAATAGACTGACAGACAAGACAAGTGCCTATGGGGTTGGTTAATCTGGATGATGGAAGATTTTGAATGTAAGGAGTAGCTTCTTTAACAATGGTGTGGGCCCATTTTGGCATAGTGGAAGGAGTAGAAGGAGTGGAAAGACTTTGAGTTGGAGTTATAGGTTCCTCATCTTGATCATCAATCTCTAAATTAATCTCTAAAGTTGGTTCTTCATTATATTGAGGTTCTACTATAGGAGAAGGCTCAATAGGAGAAGAGGATGGTTGAGGATCTTTCTGAGGGAATGTTTCATCAAATTGGACATTCCTATGAAAAAATACCTCATGAGTTGTGGGATCAAGGAGCTTGTATGCTTTCATTTCCTCACAATAACCAACAAAGATGAGCTTTTTGCTTTTCTTATCTAGAGTCTTCCTTTTCTTCTTTGGGATGTGCGCCCAAGCAGTACACCCAAAAATATTGAAGAAGGAGACATCCGGTTTTGAGCCAGTCCATGCTTCTTCAGGAGTTAAATGGTCAAGAGCTTTATGAGGTGTGCGGTTTTGAATATAGTTTGCACAGTTAATAGCTTCTGCCCAAAAAATGTTTGGAAGATCTCTTGAATGGAGCATGCAGTTTGCCATTTCCTTTAATGTTCGATTTTTCCTCTCTACAATGCCATTTTGCTATGGATTATGGGAGACAAAATGTTGATGAATGATGTCGTGACTTGATAGAAATATTGAGAACTCATTACTACAATATTCCCCCCATTATCTGTGCAAATTTGCTTGATGTTGCAAGAGGCCTGATTTTCAACTAAGGCTTTGAAGACTTTGAAGTGGGATAGAACATCACTTTTGTATTTTAGGAAGTAGACCCAAGTTCTTCTGGAAAAGTCATCAATGAAGGTTAGAGCATATTTTTCTCCTTTGAAAGAAGGCTCTGGGAAAAACATCAAGTCACTATGGATTAACTCTAGAGGGGATGAGGCTTTTAGAGAACCACTTGGGTGGAAAGGATCTTGATGTTGCTTTCCAAGAGCACATCCAGGACATACTCCATCAATAGAAGAGACTTGAGGTAAACCTATTACCATTTCATGGGTGTTCAATTCCTTTAGGTAGTTATAACTGAGATGACCAAACCTTTCATGCCAAATTTTGCTTTCAAGATCTCCATGAGCCACAAAATAGGAGGCCCCTTCTAGATTTTTGAATCCTTTGAAGTGAAATAGGTGAGTGTTGTGATCAATATCTCCTTTGGCTACAAGAGAGTGGGGGTCTTGAAAGTCTCTTATCTCAACTCCTATTGGAGAGAAGAGAATAATTTTCCCCTTTCCAGAAGTACAAATATGATAGACGGAGAGGAGATTTGTTGCAATGTTTGGAACATAGAGAACATTATTAATAGAGCCACCATCAATGGATATGTCACCCTTTCCTTTGACTGGGATAAAGGAGGAGTCACCAACTTCTATGCTACATGTTGAACTTGAGGAGATAGAAGAGAATGACTCATCTGAAGCAGTCATGTGATGAGTTGCTCCAGAATCTAGGACCCAGTAATTAGATGAAGTATTGGTGGTCTTCCCTTGGACATTTAGGGATTTTCCTATTTTCTTTTTATTATCTATATTTTGATCCTTCATAGCTGCCTCTAGTTGTTGTAATCTTTTCTAGCATTTGTTTGTAGAATGACCATTATTTTTGTAGTGAGTACAAGTTATGGGACTTCTTTCTTTCTTTTTGAATTTTTCTTTAGTGGAGGTGGATGCTACTAAGGCTTTAGAGGAAGAGGAAGAGATCTCATACTTTGCAAGTTTTGTTTCTTCTCTAGTTAGTCTCTCACATAATTCTTCTAAGGAGGGCATTTTGAAACTTGCACCAAGAGCATCTTTTGTAGATAGAAAGGTGGTTGCGAATATCTGAAATACACCATTTAATTTAGAAATAATTAGATAGATGCATTCTTCATATTTTTTATCCTTGCCACTACCTTTAAATTGAGTAAGGACTTCTTTGAATTTTGTGAGAAAGTCAACAATATTGTTGAAGTCGTCAGGAGATAAAGTTGTTAATTCTGCCTCAAGCTGCATTGACCTCATTTGATCTACTTTTCCAAATAAGTTCTTTAGTTTCTCCCAACTTTCATAAGGATTTTTACAATCCGTAATGTGAAACCATAAGCTTTCATTTACATTAGTGCTTATAATACCCATTGTTTCATACAACTTCCCTTTATGAACAAATTTTTCATATTCTTTATCAAACTCAGGTTGCTCTTCTTCTAATAGGTGTGTGAGCCCTTTTTGAGAAATGAGATTTAATATTTTGGGTTTCCATGTATGGTAGTTATGAGGAGTGAGAGGATCAATTGTATTCATTGAATTCATTTTGCCAAAGAAAATTGAAGTGAACCCAAACTTCCCCCCTTTAACTTTAATTTGGAGAATGCAATGGATATTAGGGAATAGAACCTTTTAAGAAACACCAAATATCTCAAAATACCCACCCTAACGAGAGGGAAACTATAAGTATATATGAGAAGATTTGATATTAGTTTTAGGCTTATGAGAACAAAATTCCAGGCCTATATATCTTGTCTCCTCAAATACCCGCCCTAACGAGAGGGAAACTATAAGTATTGAGTAGATTTGATACTTGGAACATAGGCTAATCATCCAGACTCCTATATTGGTTATCCAATAACCCACACTTACGTGAGGGAAACTATAAGTTATTTAGAATGTCCAATATAGGTGCATAGGTGATTAATATATTTGCTCTTTAGATTTTTTTTTTTTTTAAGAAAGGAATGATGAATGGAGAATAAAACAGATAACAAGGGTTGTTTTTAAAGAGATATCCTCACTTTCATTAATATTTATTTAATAATATATTTAATTAGGTTAGTAAGTCTATCATGTTGCCACTAAAGATTGTATAATACTTTTTGAATAAGAAAAATATTATTTGTTTTGATAAAATGAGGGTGTGCAAGAAGTTAGTGAATATCTTCTTATACCATATGGAGATTTTAAATGAGATAAAACAATATATACCTCTAAAATTTAAAATCCACTATAAAGAAATCTAGAAGAGCGATTTAAAGAAGATAGACACAAAAAAATATAAGAATACACCCCCCTAAAAGATAAAACAAAAAAGGTGCAAAATTGAGCACCCTAAACCCCCCCCCAAAAAAAAAAATAACTTTGCATTTACTAGGTTACAAATGACTCTTTTCACTAAAGCCCTTTGAAAGAGAAAGAGGCTTTAGAAAAAATTGAGTCAGAATAAAATATGAAATACATAAATTCTAAGGGGATATTTTTGTATGGTTTTTACCTTTGAAATTGAAGGGATAGATAAAAAACCAATACAAAGAAGCTTTAGACAAAAAATAAATAGAAGAGATATACTTCAAACAAGGCGCCTACAATTCGTGACTACACTAAAGTGAAAGAAAGAACAGAGATAACTTCTGAAAGAATGATCTTGCTACCGCATGAAGAGGAAACCCAAAATTATTTGGGTAGGTACCACGAAATAGAGAGGTAGAAGTGGTTTTTTTCCTTTGATGATAAAAGATAAAAATCACGGGTTTTGAGGGGGGAAAGAGGGGACACTTCATATACCTAGTGCTCATAGATGTAGTTCCTCATATATGCAGTGCCTCGAATTTTGTAACCTACAGAACAAAAGTAAAATAGGAGAGGTGATAAACAAAAATATAGACTATTATAATTTTTTTAAAAGAGATAGCAAATGAATGATATCAAAATAAAAATTAAAAAAATTTAGTTGCTTGCTTCAGCACCACGACGCATCGCCTTTGAGCAAAATAAAAATAACACTCTACAAATATAATTCGTCAGAGAATAAACGAAGCTCAAGATCATAAGAAAATGATGTGAAATGAAGAGAGACAGAGATAACTAAATAGGAGGTAATGAGAGTCATTTGCAAATCTTCCAACCGAGAACAAATCCATCGATTGGTGTTAAATGAATGTTATCCCGGCTTAAGGGGGCTCCTACGGAGTTCGTCGATGCAAAAAAAGGTACGCCAAGGAAGATCGCAAGATAGAATGGTATAAAATGTTTATCTTGCAACTGAAGTGACGTGGCCTAAGAGCGCACCGGAAGAATAAAAAAAAATTGAAAGGATTTTATAATAGTTGAATTTATTGAGGGTTGCACCAAGCATAAAAAATAAAGGAGAGTGAATATTACAGATCTCCAGTGAAGGAGATATGGAAATCGATTAGAGAGGCATCACGAATAGAGACGTTGGCACCCAAAATTGGGTGCTCTGCGCAAGATTCGAGAGCCTCAATCGTGCTTCTCCGAGAGCAACGATAAGGCAGCGAACAAAGCCCTTTTTTCCTGCAAAAAAAGATACACTAAATATAGGAAATAAAATTCCTATTAATCAAGCTTTTATATAAAAATTTTAATAAAAAAATTGCTTGAAAAAGGTGTTTCCTTTTTTAAGAAAAAAATTAATATATATGACTATGGGTAATTTTTCTGAAAAAAAACATTTACACTAAGAGTCAATGAATCTTCCCTTCCCTTTTTAACTTGAGAAGAAGACAAATAATATTCAGAATAACCCACATATATATATTTCAAAAAATATATATAGCAAAAAACTATATATAAAATCTTATTGAAGACTTAAATCCAAGAAAAGAGGAGAAGCCAACAAAAGATCCAAAGAACCAGCTCCTAGAACCTTCAAGAGAGAATGCTAGCAAGATCTATCCTACTCTGGTACCATGTTAGAATTTCCCAAAATAGACATGCAAAGCATTACACAAAATATGAAGAAAGAGTAGAACTGATTGATTATTCCATGGATCAACTTTGTATAAATAACAAAGTTGATCATTGAGAGCCGTTGGATTACAACAACTCATCAAATCTGATCTAGACTATAACTGAGAGTTTACCTGACTCATGAAGGAGTGGAAACTCAAGTAAGTCTATCCTAGTAGAACTTAAGAGAATAATTACTTATTCTAACAAGTGTTGATTTATTTCCAGGTTTTGGTTTTTGAATTTTGTGTTTGAGGTTTTGTCCCTCAGTTTGAGGTGATGTTTTGTGGTAGCTACTAATTTATGGCCTCTTGATAATTTTTTGTGTTCCTTTGTCATGAAGGGTGAATTACCTATCATGTGGATAAAGGAAAATGTGATGAAGTTGTTTACTAAGCACTCCTATATTTTCGGACTAAGATAGTGAATGTTGGAATACTAAATTATTTTGCTAAATCTGCACATAAACGCATCTATTTTTTTTTTTTTGTGTGGAAAATATCCCAAAAGGGATGCCACTTTCGGGTAAGACCCAAGGAGGTAGGGGTATCCATTCCACCAAAAATGCCCAAGACTCGGACCTGGCCTACCACCTTTGACATACTCAAGGAGCAAACAAACACACAAAACCAATTTAAAAATAAGTAAATAATAACAAAAATAAAAAAATAAAATAAAAAACATGCTCCTTGAGTCTGTCAAAAACAAAAGCACAACCAAACACACACAATAAGATAAAAGAAACCACAACACAAACCACAAATAAAAACACAAGAACCACATAACAAAACACAAACAAGACAAAAACAACAGAACACTACAAAGACATAACCCAAAAAAAACATGAAAAATAAACACAACCAAAACATTAAAAATTAAAAAATAAAATAAAAATAAAAATAAAAAATAACCAACAACAAACAATAAACAAAAACAAAAAACATAGAAAACACTCACACATAAAAACACGAAATAACACAAACAAAGAGAAACCCAAGAACAAGAATGAAAAGAACACAAGAACAATAAAAAAAAAAAAAAACAACAACAACAAAAACACAAGAAAAACAGAAAACAACACAAAGAACACAAAAACAAAAAAAAACAAAAAAAAAAAAACCCACCCACCTTAAAAAACTAAACAAAAAAAAAACAAAAAGGAAAAAAGAAATAAAAAATGAACAAAACAATGACCTATCTAGAATAGAAGACTATTAAGGCAAGAATCAACAGAGGAAACTAAATAAAGAATAGAATGAGCTAGGGAACTAAAAAAAATTGAATGAACCAAAGAGAAGCAAAAAAAAAAAAAAACAAGAAGAAACTAGGTACCTTCAGAACTGGAGCCATCCAAAGAAATGATAGAAAGAAGGGCTTCCCTAATTTGAGAAGCCCACCATATAGGAGGGCGGCCATAACAAGTAAGATCACATTTATCCAAAGCCCAATTAGCTAAAGCATCAGCACTCTTGTTTTGATCTCTGACCACATGATTGTAATCAACTTTCAAAAATCCCATCTAGATTAACTAGATCTTCTCAATAATTATTTTTATTCTCCAATCCACCTTATGATTCTTAGAAGGATTCTTCAAGAGATTAATCATAAGTTGAGAGTCAGACTCAACTAACACCTTTTCTCATCCAACCTTAGTAGACTCCTGAAGGCCTCTAAGGATACCATACCCCTCAGCAAGGTTATTGGAAAGAATACCCAAATTCTTAGCAAAAGTAAAAACCAGGGAGCCATTTGAAAGTTTACCAATTCCTCTCACACTGGATTTTCCAGGGTCCCCTCTAGAGGCTCCATCCTACACATAAACACATCATATTAAGGGGCATGCTTTGAAATATTGAAGGATGAAATCATCCTGGTATGTAAATTAAGGCAAAAATTCAACATGCTCTATTTTAAATACTTTCTAACCCATGTTGCGCATAAACTTTTGCAAAGCCATTAAAAAAAAGAGGGAAAAAAATAAAGAAAAGCAAAAAATGGAAAACACACTAAAAGCAGTCACTAGGTTTAGATAAACTCTATCAGGGCTATAGAGACCTTACTAGTAGTAGGGCTCTTTCTAGATAAAGCATGTTAAAAAAAAAGGCTTTACAAAGTATCAATTAAACAAAAGGATAATTTAGATAAACTCTACTGGGACTATAGACACCTGACTAGAAGTAGGGCTCCATCTAAAGAAATTTATTTTAATGAGTAGTATTTCTTTAGCCTAAATGCTAAACAAGTGACGAAGTTTGGATGGTTTTCAAGCATGCAAAACAAAATCACGTTCACACACACTAAGCCAAAGCAAAGGGTACATGTATTTCATTTGAAGTTATCTACCCCACATTCCATGGATGTTGCTAGTTGGTTTATCTTTTTGATATTTGGTTTATTGGTTTTCAGAAATGGGTTCTTCACCTGAAATTCTTAGAAGCATTTCTCAACAGAGTCACCATTTTTTGTGGCTATTATACAAACTACCCCAAACCTAGGGAGCCACCTTCTTATTTTGTGGTTTTGGTGGATTTTCATTTTCTTTGAAAATTAATTTTAGTAGGTCCCCACCAAAAGGTTGTAGTGTATGCTTGTGGTTAGCTAGTATCTCCATTTATTTTGTTTGAGAGTGTCTAGAGTTTTCGTTGGATATTTATTTGTTTTTGGTAGTTTAAATCATTTCATTGAAAACATATCAGATATTTTGTTAAACCAAATTTGAGTACAAAAAATAAGAAAAATAAAAAAATAAAAAGAAAATAAATAAATAATAATGATATTTGTGTATATATAAAGGTAAAATATAGGTACATTAATAATAAAAGTTCTTTTAAATGGAATATAATGGTTATATTACAGTCTAATGTTCATGGACTATCATTATTTTCATACTTTCTAATGCTCATTTTTATGATGTTTATGTATTCACATGTTATAAATGGGATCAGGAAATGAGACACCTCATTGACAGTGGACTTAGATCCTATGTAGCATTCAACACTAGCAACCGACATTGGGGGTTATACGTTGTATGGTAGTGCACCAATGTGGAGATGATGTAGATTACCTATGACATACACAATGTTTCGAATGAAGACATGATTCACTGTTACTATGCATAACCAAAGAATAGGCTAGATACATGGATCGATGGTTATCAAACAAGATGGACTGGAATTGAGCTACTATGGACATAGACAACTCACACCATAGGTATGACATGGATATAGTGAGACAAAGCCTACACTGGAATGGATACCATAAAATTATGTGATGGATGTACTTGCCATCGAATTTCCTTTTAGGAAGGGTGAGTGAAAGAGTGAAGGCCACTACAGGTTTCATGGCATAGGTGTCGAAGGTCTTTGACCGTGAACAGTGAATAAGTACATGACATGGACATGCACATAGAGTGACCTAGACAAAGGATGAAGCAATATGTACATGGATATAAATCATGGAAAGAATTACCATGGGACAAGCGATGTGGCCACATGATGTGGCATACCATCCTTAAACGTTTGACATATTAGAAAGTCTTTAGGGTTAAAGACAATATTTATAGGATGACTATGAGGATCACATGCTAGGGCAAAAAATGGATGTTGATGGATGTGAGATGACGATTTGGATGATCAGGATGAAGAACCAATAGAACAACATTGAGGGAAGAATGACAAAACCTATAGAAGAATAGGTATTAAAATGGAACGAAGTTCTAGCATAGAAATGTATGCCAAAGTCATTCTTCTACCATGATACCCAAATGATTCTTGTAAACATCGAGGAGGAGTTTAGTTATTTTAATGGCAATTAGAAAACTAGATAGCATTATTATCATCTATGCAAATACAATGTTGTTACCCAGTACCAAGATGAGTGGCAATAATGGATATAAGAGCATAGTAGTTCACTGGCAGTGGTAGGCGAGTCTTGTAATTGCATGTTCATGGAAGAAATATCAAACTATAGAAACAAAGAGATGCAACAGTGATATGCCACCTGATAAAGTTCCCTATGGTGGCTCTAGAATCCACGATGTCAAGCATAGAGGCTGACATCACCCAAGCTCGACATTGGCGAGTAGTAGAGAGCAGCAATGGAGGCTCAAAAAACTACATGGGTGGCTAAGCATGTGGAGTGTAGGAGTGTAGGGTCTACATGTAGGAATTATTTTTTGATGTATTACATACAACCAGGTGGTATTGGAGGGGTGTGTGCTCAATAAATTTATTTAATATATTTTCAAACATCTTCGACTATTTAAAAATGACTCACACATGGTGTAGAGGAGTTATTAGATATTTTGCTTTATCTGGTGAAGCCCATCGACATCTGCAATTTCGACATTGACATGTCCTCCTCACCAGGTTCACTAAGAATGAGGCACAAATACCCTATGAAGTGTAGTACCTACAAGATACTTCATGCTAACAATGACATCAATGCATGGACGACGGGGCCCTATTCTCCGTTGGAGCCAATCCAAGTGGTCATGGTATCATTCACCTTAAGCATAGTTTCCAATATATATTTTTTGGAGGAACTCTATGGTACTAGGGGAATAAGGCTTAAAATTTATTTTTGTGCATGTGTATAACACCCATGTATATTGGTGTAAAGGGGAGGTAGTTACAAGACTCCAAATATGGATGAATATAAAGGTATCCAGGTTAGTACAAATCCTACTCATGAAAAGAAAAACATTATCATGGAGGCATATAATGTAAAACAAATGAATGCATATCAAAATGTGTCATTATATCATGCAAGAAGGATGTTTCCTACAGGGAAGAAACTCTATGAAGTATAACCGAAGAAGACAAATATAGTGATAGAGGTGACGTTTCGAGATCAAATGTGAAAATAGAAACAAAAGGACATAGGGAAAGTTTTAAATATGCCTTACAAGCATAGGAAAGTGGCTATATATTTTTGGAAGATGCTAGAAATATGCTATAATAGGGGACTGTATTTTTTCTATTTTTAATATAAAATGTTCCAGAAACTTGCACCTTATAGCTAACATTAGAGAAGTTTTTCGCATGTTTGTGTTAACTTTTTTATTTCTCTCCTTTAATTTTGTAGGCTTATAAATGATGTTCAGTGCATTTTTATGGTTGCACTATTGAATGTTCAAAACATGAAACTCATTTTTTTTAGAAGCTTGCACCTAGTTTATTTCGAAATGTGCAAATACAAATTCAAATAAATTAGGTTACATTTAGAGACTCTCACATCTCAAGTTTTTTAGGATATGGTAGCATTAAACTGGTGGTACTTTGTTTGTTAACATTTTCAACATTCTGGTCTATTTTCTATATTTTATTTTATTTTTCTAACCTTACCCTTTCGTAGTTTTTGTTTTTAACTTCAACAAATAAAATAAAAATAAAAAAATATATAATTTCAAACATATATGCACGGATGTCAAGAATGAGCTTTAATTTTTCATTTTATGTAGTTTCAATTTTATTTTGAAGCCAATTCAAAATTACAAAAATTATTCAAAGTTGATTTTTAAAGGCTATAATTTCATGTTTTACATGTTTTCATTTTTTTAAAGGAAAAATGAACTTCAAGTTTGACGATTTTATTTTTCAAGCAATAAATTAACTTCCCTTTATGAAAATTACAATTTCATTAAAGGGGGTAATTTATATGGCATTCCAAAGGCCATTGTTTTTAGAGCAATAAATTAACTTCTCTTTATGAAAATTATAATTTCATCAAAGAGGGGTAATTTATATAGTACATCAAAGGCTATCACATTCACAAAGTCATTCATGTAGATTATTTTATTTTCATGTTCAAAGCAACATTAAATGAATCCATTCATCATTTAATATTCACATTTAGAGATAGATTTTAATCTTTTGTTTCATGCTTAAAGCAGGATTAAAGGAAGACAAAACTTATTTAAAATATGCTTAACCAAAAGAAGATAACATCTACCTAAAATACTTCAAGATAAAATGAACTAAGGCATTTACATCGTGGTCATATGAGGGACAAATCACATTTTCATTTCCTTTAACTTTCATGAACAATAAATAGCATAGCATAATAAAGTAATATCAACACAGACCCCTTGTTAACAATTTACTTGCAATCACTAAGGTATTCCTAGCACTTTTTTGATACATATTCACAAGCAATCAATCACACATTAAGTTAAAGGAACCTTGGAGAAATTTATATTTCTTTGCAAGAGAGGATTTTCTAATAAAAATCCTACGTGTGATGGTGATTTTACAATTGGGTAAAATTTCCCCTCAACACGACCTAGAACATAAGAATTTTTTATGTGAGTTGTATGTTCAAAAGTATACCATACCCAAGGTATTTAATTATACCCAAAAATGTGTGTTTCATATTTGCAATCAAGGGAATTTATGTCTACTATATACAATAAGGTTCAAGGGAGAACAAAGAGGGTGACCATAAAAGTGGAGAAAGTAAGGTACGATTGTTGATGTGATTTAAATTTCCTAGGTTTACCCTATGATAAGAAATCATTTTAGTTTTGTAATCAAGTATGTAAAATTATTTAACCATTACATATAGGAATTATACCACTTCTTCAAGTCATAGTTTGAGGTAGCTAAGTCATCCTACAATCATAGGTGGAAGGAGTTGAAGGCATATCTAAGGAAATGAGAATCCATATCCTATGAGAATCTAAGTTGGTACCTTTAGATAGCTCAAGAAATGAATAGCATTATTGAGAAATATAAATCTTGGTCTAAAATTTGCCTAGATAATAAAGTACACTCTAAACATTAACCAAAATTGAATGACTAGGATTTCCTCCAAGTTCAACCTCTATAATAGGTTGGTTTCTTATAATGCTTATGAAATAAAATCTAGGGTTTAAGATTAAAGAGAGAAATGGAAGGGTTGGAAATGGGTAAGGGTTTATAAAATTTCTTGAAAATGGGATAACATATAGCATAAAAAAAACAAATATGCATAAGATAAGATCCTTAGAAAATTAATTTTCAGTGAAACTTAACAGACCAACCATTAGCAAAAACATCATAGAGTTTATTTAATCCTTATAATGTACTTTGATCATTCCAAATACTTATGAAGATCAATCCAAATAGCTATCCAATTTAGTAAAATTTATTGCAATAGAATAAACTTATCATAAATTGCCATAGAAATAAATTAAAACATGACATATACTCATAAAACATGATCATGCAATCATAATGTTGTGCAAATAGCTTTTACTTTTCATTAATTGGCAACAATGATTATACAACATTTATTTAAGTAATTTATACAAAGTTGACATTCATCATGAGGTGCCCTGAGCTATTTATAAGTTGTTTATGAATCCTGTCACATAATATTTACAAAGTTCATTTCAAGTCTATTAGAAAATAGCCCAATAAGAAATTATCTAGAATCATAGGTCATCTTCATCCCTTATCCTACCATGTTGATGTACGAGGCCTAAATTTATGCATCTTGCTTCATATTTAGTGTTTTTTTAGTAGGTTTATTGATCTTCAATTGTGATCCTTTAAAATTTGCTTAGCCACTATAATTATCTATCACTTTCAGCTCTAACTATCTCATTTTTGGATAGCTAACAAGCATTTATGAAGTTTGGGTGAGCTGGGTGAAAGAGACATTTTTTTGTTTTGGGTCAATATTGGAATCTTTAGCAATGTTAGGGTGCTTTGGCTATTAGAGCAGCTATTTAGATGAAATCTAGATTTTTGAGATGGTTTTCGATTTAGTGGATATTGCCCATGAGACACATATTTTTCTTCTATTACACTCTTGAGTTTGAACTTAGTGGGTTGTTAAGGGAAGTAAATGAATGAGGACATGTATTGGTCTCTGTTGGGGAAGTGATGGGGTACCAAATTTTCTTAGTTTTTATAGGTCCCATACCTCTTTTTGTACCATTTTACCTTGTATTAAACTATAGCTTACCTAGATATTATAGATAGGCATAGCAAATAGGAAAAATATGTCACCAAATTATATAGGATATAGTTATGTGCTTTTCAAGAGTAACACATGAGGTGTAAAAACTACATAATGGGTATTTTGACATAGAAAGCATGTTTAATTTTTACACGATTAGGGAATGGTCAACAAAAAAACACCCTTGTTTAATTGGAACTGAAGCACACACCTATATTGAATTTTTATTAGAGTATGCAACTCTAATGACTATGCACCATATTTATCCTATTGAGATAATATCAAAACATCTTCACAATTAAAAGAACCAAAGACTATTTCAAGAATATATTAAAGACTATGCTAGGTTGGCATTGAATTCTACACTAACGAGTATCAAGAAGGTTGTAACAAATAGCTTAGAAACCCCTTACATCAAAGGAAGCAATCCAATTAGTGTGAACCTAAGGGAGACAATGATGTCAACATGTACAATGGTATAATAGATGATCTAATGTTGTTGGATGATAGTGTGGAGGCTTAACCAAAGTCAAGCAAGACAAAAATAGTATGCTAGATAAACTGGAAGGCCAATAGTGGTGGTTGTTACCATAAAAGGGTGAAGCAACGATTTTCAGATGCATGGATTTTGAAGCTAAATCAAGATATATTCTAATGTATTATTTTTATCTACTATAGTAACTAATATTTGTTTATTTATCATTGTAAACTAAAATGACTATTGTCCATTCTATGAGTTTATTACTATATTAATGGTTGTGTATTTTTTTGAAATCTTAAGTTAGCAATTTAGATAGTTGAATGATAGAAACATTAGAAAATATTTGCATGTAGTCTAATTCTCTATGTACATTATTTTATACATGTAATTTATTTTAAAATAATAAATATAGCCATATGTTATGTATTAATCTTGAGCTAATAACTCATTCCACATTGTTGTGGATCAAGGTCCAACTCTAAGACAATGTGGAAATTTTATTATTTTGTGTTTATATAAGGTATTATACTATGATAATTTATGTTAATATATTTCTAGCTATGTGTATTATTTTATATTCTAATGTATTCATGTTATTGTGAATCTATTAGCTAACTCCTAATAGGAAAGTAGATATTAACATAGGATTAGTTTCTAATTTATCTAGTTTGTAATTTACAACACCTTTAAATGTTATTGAATAGTGAAATTAATTACAATATATTCAATTTCTAAATTTATGTGAATGGTGGAAGAAATTGGTTTAAATTACATTCTTTATATTTATGCAATATGTTTCATTTAAATTTTGAGAGCATGAGTGTGAATCTAATTTGATTAATATAATTTTTTCTAATCAAGTAATTTCATTTTTATTTTCTACAAGTGAAAACTAGAAAAAACCTTCCAAAAATTGTAGTGAGAATAGTCCTAACACATATAGCCTACAAATTCCACATTATATTGATAAATTAAATTAAATTTAATACTCAATAACTCAACCTTGTCAATCCATAGTATTAGGAAACCAATAAGATAAGTCTAGTACTATAGATTCACCAAAGAGGGGATTCAAGGAAGCTCCAAACCTATATTCCCATGTAAAGGTTGATCTAGATGATCCTTCCATATATAATCCAATGAGGGTTGATCCCAAAATAATCTAAGATTATTGGAAGTGGTGTCATACTAACTTTCCCAAGAGGGTCACAGTGCCAAGGGTGTATCCTTAGAGATTGAGGCCTAGTAGAGACAAATAGGTCCTTCCCATTTTGAAGGGGCACTATTAGGAGGTATATATATATAATGTACGACAAATATATAGCAGGTGTAGTAATATCAATATATCCACTATGGTTATTTTTTATACCAAGAAATATGACAAATGAGGTAGGACTAAGTAGGTCAACTTAGTTAACCATTAAGGTAGAGCAAGTTCCCTTGACAAGGTAGGTAAATAGCTTGAAGGTGTTCCAAAAATGAGGATGGAAAACTAGGATCAATTAGAATCATAGGTCATAATGATACACTATATGATCTAAAGTTTTATTACAAAGAGGACTTTAGTGGTGGTGGGATAAACAACAATAGGAATTACACATATACAAGGTTAGATATTTTAGGAATAATTGCATCTATTAATTCAAGTATATGGTGGTAGAAAGTGCACATGTGACCCACTATAATGTCGTGTATCACATAACCATCGTATAATATAGGTTCCTATCATTATCGATGATGACATGATTTAGGAACCACTAGAAATATCTAACTTGAGAATCACAATGGTGAATGTGGTTGTTGCCACTTGTGGAAGAGAAGAACCAAGTATGAGCTCCTAGAGCTAGCTATATTTTGGTTATTTTTATGAAGATTAGGATGATTTTGATGTATCATTATGATGGTTGTATTATGTTTGTATATATGATACTCTATGATATACATATATACTTAGTACATTAATACATATTTGTATTTACGATTTTTATGGGTTGAATTGCATGTTTATGACTTATGCTAATTGATCATGTATGTGATGTTTGATTTAATTACTTTAACAATTAATTTATTTAATTGTGTTATGTTTTATTAGTAATTTATATTGAGTAGTCGTTTGATTATGTTATATATTTGCATGGATGTTGTTGATTAAGTTATAGGTGGTGATTAGACTTGTGACTCAATGTGCATGTATTTAGGACAAATTAAGATATAGATGAAAAGTCTTTTGTTATGTAATTATGTTTAAATTTATAATAATTAAAGATCAATTATTAATAAAACATTATGAATTTACAGATGCATGATGTTATCAAGAGGACATTGCTATAGTAAATATATTTACAAAAGATATACATAGAGATATGCATACATATTTTCCCAAGAAGAATTTGGTTAGCCTTGTCTAACGGACTTTTTATTAGCTATGATATTTACCTAGGAGGACTTTAATTAGCATTTCTTGAAGGACTTCTAGTTATCTACTATGGTGTAAAATTTGTACAAAGATGAAAATAAATATTTTCCTTCAAACAAATATCTAAAGGAATTTTTATTTTCTTGTTGGAATTTAAACTCAAAATTTTCCTTCAAAAAAATACCAAAAGGACTTATACATAGATTGGTTTACCTCATATAGAATTTTATATGTGATGTATGCTTTATTTGTGTGTCAATGAATGATACCCCAATTGGGAGGATAGGTTCATTTTTACTAGTTTCTCCCATATATAGTGGTACATGGGAGACAATAAATGATATGATTGATCTTCCTATCAATATTTGCAAACCTTGTAGTATTTATCATTGATGAGATATAATAAGTGATTTAATGGAATTTTCCATAATAATATTGAACATTGAAGTAATCATCATGTGGCAAGGAATTGGTACTTTGAAAGAATTGAAAGATAAAAGTCTTGAGGAAAATAATATTGAGATAGGTGGAGCTAGATTGATTTAGATTGATGATTTTGCAAACCTTGATTTGATCTATAGAGATAATACTAGGAGGATCTAATCATATTAGTTACCTAGTTTAATAAAAGTGGAGTATCTAAGCAAGGAAGATTACTTAACATGTCATCATGTATCCTTAATACAAGATGCAATAGATAGCCTATGTAGAGGCATGCATGTGCATGCAAACAAATATGAAATTAGGTAGATGCAAGAAAACAACAAGAAGCTAAAAAAAATAGACAAGAATTACAAACATGAATGTAATACCTTTTAACATGAATTATGGTCATTAGTTTTTATGCTCTTGGGGCTAAGTTTTTTTGTTTTAAGAAAGAAGAAAATAAGTTAAAAAAATAAAAAGTAATTGTGACATAAAAATATAGTTATCAAAATAAAATTAGGTGAATACAAAGGTGAAAAAATATATTTAAGGATAAAAAAGTATGATTTATTAGTTCTCAAAAATAATTTGTAATGAATTTATTTATTCATATATTTAATATTAGTCGTTTTGGTTGCATTCAAATTGAATATGTGATTTAATATTGTGCACAAATTATGTGTACTCTTTGGATTAAATGAATGATAGATGTGTAATATATATAATTTGTGTGCTTTAAAAGCACTTCTTATAAGAGAAATTTTATTGTTAGAGTCTTACATATTGATAATTGGTATCACAACTCATGTTGAACCTAAGAATCCCTATTGTGGTTGAGGGAGGATGTTAGAACACTAAATATAACTCATACATTTGAATTGTAGGCTTGTTTTTCAAGAACTCAGAAGCTCAAAGATGAATCAAACTCAATCCATGGATATCCTACATTCAAGTATTAGATGGTCCATGTCTTTACTAGTACATGAGAGTTGAAGTATCAAGATTATATCCAAAATAGGAAGGGGGAGTAATTATAATCATTGGATGAATGTTATGTGTGGTAAAATTCCCTCAAATGAGAGGTGAAATATGAAAATTTGGTGTGGAAACAATAGAGTGAACTTCATAAGTAATAATTTGATTTGTTATCCATTAGGTAGTTGCAATGATTGGTTATCAATCTAAAAGCAATGGTCTAATTTATTATCCATTAGGAAATTGTAGCAATTGGTTATCCATGCAATCCAATAGGATGATGAATGTGTATAAACATGTGCATCAACAATATTTGAAAGAGTGTTGCTAAAAAAATCAATAGTTTTATTCAAAAAATTGAATATTGAAACATTAAGCGTTAAAGGAAGAATGTTGGAAAAAATAATACATAATATGAAAAACACGTGAGAATGATTTTATTAAAGAAAAATAAAATAAGTTCTAAAATAAAAACATTTTTTTCATAGAAAGAAATATGACAAAATAAAAAATATGAATACAAAAATAAAAAGATAAAACTAAAAATAAAAAGGTATGATTTATTAGTTAAGAAAAGTTATATGTAACAAGTATATTTTCATATTCAACATTGTTTAATTTATACATTCAGGTGGATCATCATTGTCTACATTTAAAATAAATTGTACAAAATAAAATTAGATGATAACAAATTTGCTTTAATGATTATTGTTATAATCAAGTAGTATATGTTTAATATATTTTATTAATTGTGTATGAATGAATTTACATGGTGTGAGATATAGCAGTGTTTTATGTAAAAAAAATTTGAGCATCTACATATTCGATCCTGAAAATTCCATGTAAAATTTTGGTCTTACCATTTAGATTTGCTTTAAAGAAGTATAATGAAATTTAAACCACAGTACTCATCTTTCGAAAGAGTCATGTCGACAAACATATTGTACAAACAAAAAATTATAAGAATGCAGCCTAGATATAGAATTCATCACTTTGGTTAGGAATAGAATGTGACATAATTGGTGGATCTATCCTTGGTGTTAATTCCAATATAGAATTCGTCACTCCAGTTAGGAATAGAATATGGTATAGTTGGTGGATCTATCCTTGGTGTTAATTCAAAGATAGAATTCCTCACTCTGGTTAGGAATAGAATGTGGTATAATTAGTGGATCTATTCCTGGTGTTAATTCTAATATAGTTAGTCATTATTTCCTTTGGAGTGGTACTAAGGAGAAAATAAAATGGGCCTTGTTGAAATGAGACACTTTATGTCTTCCTAAGAATGAAGGGGGGTTAGGAATTTGGTCTTCTATTAAAAACAACAAAGCTTTAGCTGCAAAATTATATTAGAGGATGTTGCATATCCCCAATGCTCTTTGGGCTAATAATCTTCGTGCTAAATATGTTGAGAAC
Organism: Wollemia nobilis; assembly: GCA_028583015.1. Lineage (NCBI taxonomy): Eukaryota > Viridiplantae > Streptophyta > Pinopsida > Araucariales > Araucariaceae > Wollemia > Wollemia nobilis. The sequence goes on from JAQPPZ010000925.1 coordinate 3,647,435, forward strand.
AAAATTTCTGAAGACCTTGTTCGCTATCAAATTCCTACCAAAGGTTTTCCTATTTTAGCAGTTCTTAATACTGGTGAGGATTTGATAAAGATTATTTTTTTTTGGATCATTCATAATGGTCAAAAGGAAAATTTTTGGATAGATTCTTGGTATGGTCACAAGCCTTTGATAACTCAGTTTCCTAATTGGAGGCCTTGGATGGAGGAGCTTCACCGATCTAACTAGATAAAGGTGGCTAATTATTATCGGTACCATACTGGTAATTCAAAGGTTGATAGATATTGGATCCCTATTGAGGACTGGCCTATTCAAATCCTAGAAAGGCAAAGACAAGATATCCAAGGCATCCTTCATATGAGATATCTCTCTTGGTCCCATGAAAAATATTGTTTTGGATGGAACAACACTACTAAGGGTGATTATTCAGTTGCTCAAGGTTATTTGACCTTATGCCATAATAATCCCAACCATTCTTCTAACATGTTTTCTCAATTGTGGGCTCAAAAGCTCTGGCCTAAGGTGAGTTTTTTTAATTGGATTTTATTGCATTGTAGGGTTTTTACTGTTGAGCAACTTATGAAGCACGGTTTTCATGGCCCTTTTAGATGTGAAATGTGTGAAGAGAATGTAGAAACTCTCAACCATATTTTTATTGAGTGTATTTTAGCCTCTAATATATGGAGGAGAATGGCCACTCTACTTGGCTTATAATGGTCCAATTTTTTTACATTTGAACAACTTTGGAGGGATTGGCCTAATCAATAGGGTGTTGATCATTTTATTAGACAATTAGTTTTGATGGGTTCTACCATTCTTCTTTGGAATATTTGGAATGAAAGGAACAACCAAATTTTTAATAAATATAGGAAGGATATTCACTATATTTGGCAAAATACCATAGCCAACTTAGTTGAATCAATCCATAAACTCCTTAATCACCCCCAAAAATCCCACCAAATATGGGATCAAGTGATGCAAATATTGAAGATTAAATATTCTAAGGGCAACCAACTTAAAGGGAATGTGAGTATTAGTAATATGGATAGGAGAATAAATTGGCAACCTCCTCCTAAGGATTTTGGAAAAGTCAATACTGATGGTGCCTTTAGAGGGAACCCTGGAAAATCTAGTGTGGGAGGAATTGGTAGACTTTTAGATGGCTCCCTGGTTTTTACTTTTGCTGATAATTTGGGTATTCTTTCCAATAACCTTGCTAAGGGGTATGGTATCCTCAGAGCCTTTAGGAGGCTACTAATATTGGATGGGAAAAGGTGTTAGTTGAGTCTGACTCTCAAATTATGATTAATCTCTTGAAGACTCCTTATAAGAATCATAAGGTTTATTGGAGAATAAAAAGAATTATTAAGAAGATTCAATTAATCTAGATGGGATTTTTGAAATTTGATTACAATCATATGGTCAGATATCAAAACAAGAGTGCTGATGCTTTAGCTAATTGGGATTTGGATAAAGGTGATCTTACTTGTTATGGCAACCCTCCTAGATGGAGGGCTTCACAAATTAGGGAAGCTCTTATTTCTATCATTTCTTTGGATGGATCCAGTTCTGAAGGTACCTAGTTTCTTCTTGTTTTTTTTTTTTTGCTTCTCTTTGGTTCGTTCAGGTTTTTTTAGTTCCCTAGCTAAATCTATTATTTCTTTTGTTTCCTATGTTGATTCTTGCCTTAATAGTCTTCTGGTCTAGATAGGTCATTGTTATGTTCAATTTTTTTATTTTTTCTCTTTTGTTTTTTTGTTTAGTTTTTTAAGGCGTGTGTGTTATTTTGTTTTTGTGTTCTTTGTGTTGTTTTGTGTTGTTCTTGTGTTTTTTTTATGTTTTTTGTTATTGTTATTGTGTTTTTGTCGTTCTCATTCCTGTGTTTCTCTTTGTTTGTGTTAGTTTGTGTTTTTATGTGTGAGTGTTTTCTATGTTTTTTTGTTTTTGTTTATTGTCTGTTTTTGTTTGTTTTTATTTTTATTTTTTTAACTTTTTAGGCTTTGGTTGTGTTTATTTTTCATATTTTTTTTGGGTTATGTCTTTGTAGTGTTCTGTTGTTTTTGTCTTGTTTGTGTTTTGTTATGTGCTTCTAGTGTTTTTTTATGTGGTTCATGTTGTGGTTTCTTTTATCTTATTGTGTGTGTTTGTTGGTTGTGCTTTTGTTTTTGACACACTCAAGGAGCATGTTTTTTATTTTATTTTTTATTTTTGTTGTTCTTTACTTATTTATTTACTTATTTTTAATTTGGTTTTGTGTTTTTGTTTGCTCCTTGAGTATGTCAAAGGTGGTAGGCCAAGTCCGAGTCTTGGGCATTTTTGACAGAATGGATACACCTGCCTCCTTGGGTCTTACCCGAAAATGGCATCCCTTTTGGGATGTTTTCCACAAATAAAAAAAAATCTAAGATAGAATTTGTTGTAATTGGATTGTTATGTATAAGTGCAATTAAGAGAGAGTGATGAAAAAGTGGATTCTTGGTGTAACTATTGAGGAAGATTACAATGGTTGGATGTAGGTGGATATCTTTGGTGCTTATAATATAATAGAAGGACTAAAATATTCTTCGTGGATGTAGCCCACACTAGGTGAACCGCGTTACATCTCGTGTTCTTTTATTGTGTGAGATTATTTTACTATTTTCATTAAGTTTTTCTTCTAACAATCATATGTGATTTACTGCTCATTAATTATTGGTAAAAATAATTGAATCCTAACAACTGATATCAGAGTGACATTTTTTTTATTGGGTACTCAACATAAGGGTTTTTGGATCAAGTGGGAGCAATGGTAGAATATTTGATGTTCAAGGTGGAAAAATTTAATGGCAAGAATTTCCAACTCTAGAAAATACATATAGAATATTATCTCTATCAGAAGGACCTCTACCTACCTCTAGAAGGTAAGAAAAATAAACCAAATACAACATATGATGATGAGTGGGCTCTCTTGGATAGAAAGACACTGGAAACATTGAGGTTATGCTTAGAAAGCATGGTTGCCTTCAATATCCAAAGAGCATACTACGAAAGATGTCATGGATGCACTGGCTAGGTTGTATGAAAAACCCTCTACTTCTAAAAAAAAAATTCTCATAAAAAAGTTATTTAATATGCAAATGAGTGAAGTAGAATCTATTTAGGATCACTTGAATAAATTTAATAATGTTACTAATAAATTGAGTTCAGTGGGTTTATACTTTGATGATGAAGTCAGGGACTTGTTTATTTTGTGCTCATTATCAAAGAGCTGGAAAATCTTGGTAATGGTCATGAGAAATTCTCATTTAAGTTATAATAATTTGGTATTTTATGATGTTTTGGGTTTTATTATAATTGAGGATATGAGGAGAAAAACCTTGGGTGAAGAATCATCATTAGGAATGGCTCGAACTGATGAGAATAAAGGAAGACAAAGAGAAAGAGGTAAATGTTTGATTCAAGGTAAATGAAGAGGACGATCCAAATCTAAAGGAAAAGGAAAAGTGGAGTGTTGGTAGTGTGGGAAGAAATGTCACCTTAAGAAGTACTATTGGAATAAGAAAAAAGATGGAAAATGAGATGATGAGAACAGACATAATAATCAAGAAGCTCATATTATTGGTGAGATTTTAAAAGATGTATTAATTTTATCTCTTGATAAAAATAATTATTATTGGGTTATTAATTCTAGTGCTTCTTTCTATTCCACTTCTCACAAAGATTATTTTATAGAATGTGTCTAGGGAGATTTTGGAAAAGTATTGTTAGGTGATGATCATCCCTGCAAAATTGTGGCCATGGTAAATATCAAGATGAAATTACCTAATGGGAGTCAATGGATGATTAATGAAGTTAGGCACATTTCGAATTTGAAGAAAAACTCCATTCTGGTAAGAAAACTTGATAGTGAGGGTTACACTACTACATTTTGTGATCAATTTTGGAAAGTGACTAGAGCTTCTATGGTTGTAGCTAAAGGTAATATGGTTGGTACTCTATTTTTTCTTATTAATACGTCTAACTACACCATGGACTTAGTTGCTATAGGAGAATGTGCAGTATTGTGGCACCACAGATTGGATCATATGAGTGAAAAATGTATGAAAATTCTACACTCAAGGAAGTTACTGCTAAAACTAAAACAAGTTGACTTGGTGTTTTGTGAAGATTGTATCTATGGAAAATAGGGGACCATCTACTGCTTTGGATGGTGGAATTTTGTAAGAGACTTGGACAAGTAAAACTATCAATTATTCTTTTCTCAATATATTTGGGTGTGAGGATTTTATGCATAGTGACAAAGAAAGTAGGAAAAAGTTAGATGCTAAGTTGCATAAATGATATTTCATTGGATATGGTATTGATGGTTTTGGATATATGTTATGGGATGATGTTAATCAAAAAATCATCTAGAGTAGGAATGTCATATTTAATGAAAAGATATTGTATAAATATTAGTTGCAAGGAAAGAAATAGGAAAATATAAGCATTGAATACATAGATCTTGATGACCACATAGAAAATGTAACTCTAAAGGTTGTTGAAAATAAAAATGTTCAACAACAATAGAAACAAGCACCTCAATCTCCTATAAGTGTTGTTAGAAGATCTACCAAGACATGTAAAATTACTCAACATTTCTTTGATTATGTTTTATATACTGATGCTGGTGAGCCAAAATATTTTGTAGAAGCAATGCAAGTGGAAACCAGCAAGAAGTTGGAGCTTACTATGAATGAGGAAATGGATTCACTTATTCACAACCAAACTTAGAATTTGGTTGAGCTACCTACTAGAAAGAAATATTTACACAATAAGTGGGTTTATAGAGTGAAGAAGGAAGAATAAGGCCAAAAATGGTATAATGCAAGGCTTGTGGTCAAAGGATTTGCACAAAAAAAAGGTATAGATTTCGAAGAGATATTTTCTCCGATTGTGAATATGACTTCCATTCCTACTATATTAAGTTTAGTGGTTGTAGAAAACTTACATCTGGAATACTTAGATGTTAAGGCTACTTTTCTTCATGGTGACTTAGAAGAAGAGATCTATATGCACCAAACTGAGGGATATGAATTCAAAGGTAAGAAAGATCTTGTGTGTAAATTAAAAAATAGTTTGTATGACCTTAAATAGGATTCTAGACAATGGTACTTAAAATTTCATAATTTTATGGCTAATAAAGATTTTATGAGATATCAATCTAACCATTGTGTGTTTTTCAAAAAAATAGAAAATGGAAATTACCTTATTCTTTTACTGTATGTTGGTGATATGCTAGAGGAGGTTCTAATATACAAGACATTAATGAACTAAAAAGGAAATTGACAAAATCTTTTGCCATGAAGGATCTATGTATAGCCCAAATAGTTTCTTGGAATGAGGATTACTCGAGACATGAAGGATCACATGCTAAAGTTATCTAAGGAATAATATATTAAAAAATGTGCTAAAGAGGTTTAACATGGGAGATGTAAAACCAATCACTACATCTTTAGCAAAGTATTTTAAACTCACCAAATATTTGTATTCCAAAACACCAAAGGAACAAGACCACATGGCCAAGGTTCTTTACGCTTCCACGATTAGGATTTTAATGTATGCTATGGTCTGCACAAGACCGAATATAGCATAAGCAATGGAAGTGGTAAGTAGATTTATGAATAATCCAAGCAAAGGATATTAAAAAGTAGTAAAATGGATGTTCAAGCATTTAAAAGGGACTTCCACTTATTGTATGAATTTTGGAGGTTCTGATATTTGTTTGCAAGATTATGTGAATTCATATATGGTAGGTGACTTAGATGGTGGAAGAAGCACAACGAGGTATATCTTTACTGTAGGTGGAATACAGGTTAGTTGGATTTCTAAACTAAAATAGGTAGCTTCTCTTTAAAGCTTAGAATCAAAGTATTTATCTATTATGGAGGCAAGCAAGGAATTCATATGGTTGTAGAGATTGATGGAAGAGTTGAGTAAGGCGCAAGAAGATGGTAAATTATGGAGTGATAGCCAAAGTGCTATACACCTTGCTAAGAACTCAATTTTCCACTCAAGGACGAAGCACATTCAACTCAGATATCACTTCATACATTTAGTAATCGAGGATGGTTCTTTGAATTTGGGTAAGATTCATACATCACAGTATCCTGCTAATATGCTTACCAAGCTTGTAACAAGCAATAAGTTGAGCTTTTGCTCTACTTCGGTTGGTCTTAAGGAGTAAGATCAAATATGAGAATGTTTCAGTCTTATGTTGTAAGGTGTTGTAGTGAATTTAGTCTCCAAGTGGAATATTGATAAGAATGGAGCCTAAAGATAGAATTTGTCACTTCAGCTAGGAATAGAATGTGGTATAATCGGTGGATCTATCCTTGGTGTTAATTCCAAGATAGAATTCATTACTCCAATTAAGAATAATATGTGGCATAGTTGGTGGATCTATCCTTGGTGTTAATTCCAATATAGAATTCGTCACTCCAGTTAGGAATAGAATGTGGCATAGTTGGTGGATCTATCCTTGGTGTTAATTCCAAGATAGAATTCCTCTAGGAATAGAATATGGCATAATTGGTGGATCTATCCTTGGTGTTAATTCCAAGATAGAATTTGTTGTAATTGGATTGTTATGTATAAGTGCAATTGAGAGAGATGGTGAAAGTGTGGATTCTTGGTGTAACCATTAAGGAAGATTCCTTTGATGCTTGGAAGATAATAGAAGGACTGACATATTCTTTGTGAATATATTTTTGGATGTGTTCTCTTGTCATGTAAGAATGTTTTAATGTTTTGATTAAGTTTTTCTTGTGAAAATCATACTCATAAAAAATTGGTAAAAATAATTAAATCCTAACACAAAAATGGTAAAGCATTCGTCCACGAGTCCTAAACCGCAAGCACAAGTTAACATTATTCGCTGCTATTGGTGCTTTGATGGTCTGATATTGTACCTTTTATTCGTTCTCCTTATGCAACGAATCCTCCTCCATCCATATCCTGAAACCAGGTCACCAATTCTTCTCGAAAGAATAACGTGGTTTTATAGGCCGTCAAAAGCACAGGGATAGAAGACAGAATAGAACAAAATTCTGCATAGGTCATGCTTTTTCCCAATGTCAGAGTCACATCTTTGAATTATTGAAGCATTATGGAGATGATGCCGCCGGATTAACTTTAAGCCTAACGCATCTTTCCATATGCGGGAAGTGAAATTGATTACATTGATTTGAGACGCGGAGGGGAAAGCACCTAGATTCCATTTAAATCCATGAGAAGCATTAATTAGAAATGTTTGATGAGCATATTTCTTTGAATATATTCGCTTTGTCCACTATATGGCCTTTCAAGCCATTATAAGTCCATCCCTGCCGGGTCATTAACTCTCATTCCTGGATTGAAAACAATGAAATCTCATGAAGATGGTGTTGCATGAAGAGGTAGAGCGTGTTACTCAGCCAAGAATGACTTGCCTATATCCTATTCTCAAAGATAGAAGGTATTATTTTAGTTGTGGTAATATGGGCAAGTCATGCTTGGCATAGTATGCGCTTTGTTTCCCATGTCACACCCTACATGAAGATCACAGTGCATTAGAATGGCTGGAATTGCAGGTCAGTTTCATTGCCGTATTTGTAACAAATATGTATATGACTTCATGAAAAATCATATATTTCAATACTTAATTTACTTCATGTTTTTCATTCAATGAGCATCCTCTTATGGTATGTATTATTTTATTTTAACAATCTCGGTCGTGATGCAGGCAAGAAATCTAGAAGCTTATGAACATGAAGGTTACTGGTTTTTCTCAACTGAGCTGTTTTGCAGTTGAGCCACCGCCATTGAAGACTATTTGGTATTCTAGTCGACAAGCTTGAATAAAAATGATCAAGGTTGGTTCATGTATTTGCTTTATATTTTGTCAACATGATTTTACTTACTTTCTTTACATTGGGTGCTCCATATTTTACTTTCTAAATGACAGTACGTTGTTTATCAAATTATTCCCTGTACGGTATTACACTTTTCACAATTTTAGAGGCTTATCATGATATCAATACCGGAAAGCTTTAATTGGTAGATCTTGATTAGGAGATCAATTTTGTCAGTTTCCTTTGTTACTGTAAACGTGTCAGCGGATACATCTCACCTAAAATGAAAAGTTTGTTACCTGTTCTTTTAAAAGTAAAAAGTGGGGAAGGGTGTGGTAAATAAAGAGGTCTGTGTCACCGTGTGTCTGTGGCACACTATTTCCACGATGGAATTTTTGTTTCATCTTAATACGTTGTTTTTCTATTTCTTGACCTAAGACTTCCATACAGATTCAATGTCTCTTTAATTTCATTTCAGGTGAGTGGGCTTGGAAGTGTTTATTTGGAGAATACTTATTAAGAAAATATTTAGGTTGAAATGAAACTTTAGGGTATTTTATTTGTAAAGGTAATAGTTTGACTTAATCTCGAATCTTGAGCTTGAGAGAGGGGTGGTTCCATTCACAATGGATCAACAATAATAAGGCATAGCAGATTTTATGGGAGCATCTTATGTGGTTTGAACTATGTGCTTGCGAGTTACATAATGTAGTTGTAACCAAATCTTATAAAAAAACAAATATTATTATGAAATGAAAAAGTAGTTATGAGGTAGTATAAAAGAATTCACATATATCCAATTAAAAACAAATAAATATTATAAAATTAATTTTATATAACAATGTAAAATATGTTAAAAAAACAAATATTATTATGAAATGAAGTAGTTACGAGGTAATACAAAAGAATTAACATATATCCAATTAAAAATAAATAAATATTATAAAATTAATTTTATATAACAATATAAAATATATATTTTTTAATTTAAGATTTAATTAATTTATTAATAAATAAAATAAAATAATTATTATAATGTGTACAAGAAATTTAATAGCCAATGGCATTTTAAATATTTTTTACAATCAAAATGTGTTATAAAATGTTATACTTAGCATTATTAATATGATGTTCTATAGAACCGCTTGAATACCTTGCATGAACAATATAGATAAATATGTAACAATATAGATAAATATGTATGTTTCCACGTATTGAATGTTTTATGTTTTTTTTTTAATTTATTTATGAAAGCCACTAACTTATCTTCATAAAGAAAAAAATTGTACCAAACAAGCACCATGTCTATCAACATCAAACTAGAAATATTCTAGTGCAAAAAATCTTTAAGGAAAGGGGTTCGTGGCAGACAAAGCCTTATCTATTTGAAGTTGGGTGGTTCCCCCCACCCATCTCAGTGCTCCTCACCTCAACCTGAAGCAAATGTAATTGGAGAAGAAGGACGGGACCAGCCAGAAATATACCCGTGGCTACCCAAAACCCTTCACTCATTATTAGGAATAGGCGGATATTGTGATGTGATCACAGACCTAGAATGTTGGGAGGTATACAAATTCGGCTACTGTAGTGGCCTTCCATAGTCATAAGATATGTTTCGAGAAGGTTGTGGATGTGCATGATCAGGGCGTAGACACGAACGAGATCTAGCTAGGTGAGGAGGCGAATGATTATGGGCCTCCCTACTGACGGCAGAAGGGGCGTCACCTCAATATTTTAGCAAAACCTACAAATGGTCCAGCTCCATAACCACCTTTTTAGTATGGTCACAAATCTGAAACCACACATCATAAAAAAACTTTGAACTTGTCAGCAAAGGAAAAATCCTAAGATGGATTAACTGCTTGAAAATAGTTTTTGTTTCTAGATTTCTAAATGTGAAACAAAGGCTAACTCTGAAAATTTACCACACTTCCCTCAGCGGGAGAAAAAACTGAATGAGATCACCTAGAAGGACATGATGCCATGAAAGTTGCAGGGACATAAATGAAACAATGAAAAAATACACCCAACTCCAAGCAAGATTGGCCCATCTACAAACCTAAAAAAAATGCATAAAAAACTCTGGTTCTTGACAAAATAAACATCAGAGCTCCACCGAAACCTCCATATAAAAAAACCTACAACCAGTAGACGCTAACACAATAAGCTCCAAGCAACTTAACAAAAAAAAATGATCATGCTTGGTTCATGTATTTGCTTTATATGGTTTTACTTACTTTCTTTACATGGGTGCTCCATATTATACTTTCTAAATGATAGTACGTTTCTTATCAAATTATTGCCTATACGATACTACACTTTTGACAATGTTACACGCTTATCACGATGTCAATTTTGGAAAGCTTTAATTGGTAGATCTTGATTAGGAGATCAATTTTGTGGGTTTCCTTTGTTACTGTAAACGTGTCAGCCGATACATCTCACCAAAAATGAAAAGTTTGTTACCTTTTCTTTTAAAAGTAAAAAGTGGGGAAGGGTATCGTAAATAAAGAGGTCTGTCTCACCGTGTGTCTGTGGCACACTATGTCCATGAATTTTTGTTTCATCTTAATACATTGTTTTCCTATTTGTTGACTTAAGACTTCTATATAGATTTCAATGCCTTTCATGAGGTGTTTATAAAGTATTTAAGTGTAAACTTTGGGATAGTCTATTTGTAAGGTAATAGTCTGATCTGAATCTCTCATCTTTGAGTGATGGGTGGTCTCTTTCACAACGGGTCAACCATAAATAGATTTGGTGGGAGCAACTCATGTGATTTGAACTCTCCACTTGTAAGTTATTCAAAATAGTGTGCTAAATTCTCTTATATATTCACCATTTATTAAAAGATTTAAGTTATTATGAAACTAGGAAGTAATTATGATATAATATAGAGAAATTTATTTAATCACATATATCCAATTATAAATAAATATTATAAAATTAATTTTATATATATATATATATATATATATATATATATTATATTTAATTTAATTTAATATTTAATTAATTTATTAATAAATAAAATAAAATAATTATTATAATGTGTAAAAAAAAATTAATAACTAATGATATTTAAAATATTTTATTGCTATACTTGTTTAAAAAAAACAAATGTTATACTTAGAATTATTAATATGATATTAATTAGAGCCGTTTAATTTACTTGCATGAACAATATAGATGGATAAACAATATAGATAAATATGTATGTATTGAATGCTTATTTTTGAAATGGAAGAAATCATGTTATTGTGTTTGTTTGTTTTTAAATAAAAAAAAAAAAATTATTAAATAAATTATTATGTATTATTTTAAAATATATATTAATGTATTTTTTTAGTATATTTTTGCATGCAGTATATTAGTGCTCTTTTCAAATGGATTTGGTTATTTTATTTATTTAGAATAATATTATCACAAATATAATTTTAATTATTTAAATTTTATATTTTATTAATTTTTTTTAAATTAAAAAAAATTATATTTAATGTTTAAATATATTCATCTTCAAACACTTTAATATGTATTTTAAAATAAAATAGTAAAATCGTGATGAAATTATAATAAGAAATATAAGATATTGGATGATTTAAAGATATGTAATTAATTTATTAAAATCAAAAGATATGTAATTAATTTACTAAAATCAAACAAGTATAAATTCATTGTAATGCAATAATTTAAAAAATATCGTATGATCTCTTTGACTTACTTAAATGGGTCATTACAATATTACATATTGAATTATAATTGATTTATTATTAATAGAGCTATAAATATTCAAAGTGAACATGGAAATTTCAAAATTTTAAAAAGATTTTTAAAATACATATCTCACTATTAAATGTTACTTATTATTTATTATTATTATTATTATTTTTTAAATTATCGATATTAAATGTTGTTTACTATTTATTATTATTATTTTTTAAATACACAATGCATACTGTTATGCTCAAAACGATGTATAGGATAAGGAAAGCTTCATTTTGAACCTTGGGGGAGACTATTGACTATTTATAGAATTACATGTTTTTCAAAAATAATCTTTGATGTGACAATGAAAACAATAATGACATAAAATAGTTTTTAAAAATAACACTTTTCTATTAAAAATATATTTTATATGATAATTTTTATTTATGTAGGTCTTATTTGTTTTCTATATAAAAATATAACTCATTATGTTATTAATATCTTGAAAGTGATTTAGTTTATTTTGTAGGTTCTTGTATTGATATATTCATGTTAATAGTATATGTCTTTAATTTTCAATTACTATTTAGAATTTTAGTTGCCCAATATTAATCCTAATTATAATTGAATTAATTTATATGTTATATTAACATAATATTAGGTATAAGCTTGTTGGGAGTAGTCTTTGTGGTTTGAACCCTGTTTAGTAGTTATTAAAAATAATGTGGATGTAACCAAATTCTCTATGTATAAAAAACATATATTTTTTTCATATATATTAATTTTAATTCTTTTATTTATTTATTTTGAATTTCTTATCTAGTTGGTTACTCTTCATTTTAAATATAGTAGGATAGAAATATTATTTAATATCATCCTGAAGGTGATTAGATTCATATTCCTGATAAGCTCATAGATATTGCTATGGAAGAAGGTTTTTAGAATCTGGTAGGCAAATTCCAATAAGTAGACCTAACCTAGATTCCATTAGACATTGGGATTTGGTGAAATGGAAGTCATTGGGATCCTTGGAGATAGTGATTGTACCAAAAGGTTTTTCATTTTCATGTTGAACTATGAGGAGGACTCAAAATGAATCTTGGGTAGAGATCCCTGGTTCTATTGGAAAAGAGGCATGTTTCTTTGAAAATGGGATCATGATTTGAATTTGAACACCCAAAAGGTTAATCTAGTTTCTTTTTGGGGAAGTATTTTGGGTCTTCCCTTATACCACTGGCATGAAGACATATTGAGAGGGATTTCTAAAAGCATTGGTGATCTCATTCAAATCGACCCAATAAGTGGAGAAAAATCTAGGATGGTCTTCGTAAGGTTGTGCATTAAGGTAGATCTGAAGGTTGATCTTCTATATTATATTTAGCTTGTTTTGAAGGTAGGCACATAGAATTAACCTATTGAATATGAAAATAGATTCATTTTATGTTTTGGTTGTGGTAAACCTGGCCATTTATCTTCATAATTCTTTAAGATCCTTAACAAGAAGAATAAAGTTTAGTAGGAGAAAAGTTTTTAAGGCCAGCCTAAGCATATCGTGAAGGTTTGGGCCTTAAGGATGTGGTGCATGACTCCTAAAACCCTTATATTTAAATGATTCTTGGTAAATAAGTGGTGTATGGAACTCCAAATACTAAAATTCTTTCACTAAAATACATAGAAATAGTAGGTCTTACCCAAGGAGAACCCACCTTGAGGGAGATTATGGTAATGGGTGGAAGTGACATACCCCACATTGGAAATAATTTGGCATGATATATTATGTACAAATGAATGACTAATGGATGATTAGTCTAAATGCTTTGAATAATTATTGCATTGATTTATCTTGAAGAAAACAACACTGCTAATGTGTTTTCAATGTGCAACATTAGGTACCTCCGTGGATGGAAGAGGTAGAAATGTAGAAATTCCCACCAAGGATGGATTAATTTAAAATGGAAGTGATGATTTAGACAACTCAGGGTAACATGAATGATTGCATTTGTTAATATGTTTGAATTATGGTGCATTAATTTAAAAAAACGACATCAAGGTATTCTTATTTTTAGCATATTTTTGCATCTAGGTTAAGTGTTCTTTTCAAACGAATTTTAGTTATTTCATCTACTTAAAACAAGATATATTTGAATACTATCACAAATTTTAATGCAATTTTAACTACTTAAATTTTATATTTCATCAAAATAACATTGTAATACTTACTTTTGACTAAAATTAATAAAAAAATTATATTTAATGTTTAAATATCTTCATATTCAAGCACTTTAATATGGATTTTAAAATAAACTAATAAAATCATGATGAAATTACAATAATAAATATGAGAAAATGGATGTTGTCAATATATGTAATTAATTTAATGAAATCAAACAGGAAAGTATAATCATTGTAATGTAGTCACTATAAAAATAATATATGCTCTCTTTAACACACTTACATGGATCATTGTAGTATTACATATTGAATTATAATTTGGTTTATTAATAATAGATCTGTGAATACTCAAAGTGAACATGGAACCTTCAAAGTTTTATAAATAATTTTTTAAAACACATATCTCAATATCACAAATGTTACTTACATTTTCTTTATTTATTATTTTTGTTAACACACACAATGCACACCATCACGATGGAACGAGTGATTCTCCATGATGTATATAAGAACCACATATCAAACCACATAGAATTGCACCCACACATGCACACCATAAATGAACCTTGGACCCTCTCCCCAAAGAGAGGCCAAAACCATAATCATTGCAATGTCCTTACTAAACTACTCATAGTTTATATAATTACATGCTTTCTAAAAAATAACATTTGATATGATAATGAAACTAATAATGACATGAAATAGGTTTTGAAAACTATCACTTTACTAGTAAAAATAATATGTATATTTTTTTATAGTATTAAAAATACAGAGGGTTTTGAAAGGGTCCCGATGACATTTTACATCAAAACAAGCCTAAAATGCAACCATCCAGAGAACAACAAACACAAAACCCCACTTGGGGGGGCAACCATCCATAGAACAACAAACACAACACCCCACTAGGGGCTAAAATATATGAAAAACCAAAGAGGTAAAGACAAACCAGACAAGAGGAACAAAGTACAAGAGGGGAGAATGGAGAACCGAGGGAGTTCTACACCAACATGTCAATATCTTGAACAATCATTCCCATCATATGCAACACCTCCTCAGAATAGTAAAAACAATATTTTATATGATAATTTTTATTTCATTTAATTAAACTAATTATAGAATTATTTTACTCATTATATTATTATTATCTTAAAGGTGATTTGATTTATTTTTGTAAGTTCTCGTATTGATATTTTCATGTTACTAGCATATACCTTTTATTTTTCACGTCTCTTTAGAATTTCAGTTATCCAAGATTAAGAATACTAATTATAATTAAATTAATTTATATGCCATATTAAC
Source organism: Wollemia nobilis (assembly GCA_028583015.1). Lineage (NCBI taxonomy): Eukaryota > Viridiplantae > Streptophyta > Pinopsida > Araucariales > Araucariaceae > Wollemia > Wollemia nobilis. The sequence continues at coordinate 3,662,458 of JAQPPZ010000925.1, forward strand.
ATAAATTTTTCAAATATACACATTTTCATTCCCTTATCTAATATCGCATTTTTTTTATTGGTTGATAAAATGGGTTTTGAAAGGTCCTAAAACCTTTTATACTAATTCAAAAAAGATAACTAGCCAAAAGTGAACTAACTGAACTAAAAATAAACAACCCCAGGGGGAATGGAACAACCAAATTTATACCAGAAAGAAGGTGTATATAGAAACAAAAAGGAATAAGGGTCCAAACTATAGAAACAGTACCCAAAAGGAATTAAAAACAACTACCAAAAGCCCAACTAGGATTACAGTATTTGGCTCGATGAGGTTCAATCTGTGCGCTTATTGGAGCAAATACTTCCACTATGCTAGAAATTAGTAGTTTTATTTGCCATTCCTTGCCACTTGGGTTCACGAGTGATAGTTGCCTTGTGAACATTACACATTTCTTGCCACTTGGGTTCATGAGTGACAATTGCCTTATGAACTTTCCATATTCCTTTCCACCTAGGATCAGGCATGACAGTTGCCTTGTGAACTCACCACATATCCTCAAAATTGCCCCAAGTTGGATTGCACAAACATGCATAAGATAAAAGAGGATAATTTCCATTGGTTCTTGGGATTTTCAGCTTGGATGAGATTAGAATTCTCAATGGAAAATGATAGAGCTCAGGAGAACACTAATATACCATATTTTACAGTAGTGCCAAAATTTTTGTTTTGCCTCTCCCAGCATACCTGCCACAAATGAGGAAAATAATGACCAAAAATCATGGATTTTTGAATTCATAAACAGATTTTGCCACTGATGGTAGGCATCAACAATATTTTTTGGGTATACCTAGGATATGTTGGCCAACTTGAGAAAGGAAGACAACACTTCGTTAGAGAAAGAGAACTCAAGAAAGGTATGGATCATAGATTTCCAACTAATTTTATAGAGGATACAATGATTAGGGAGTATTAGACCTCTGTGTATTATATTTTCAATGGTGAAGATTTTATTTAAAGAATCAAGCCAAAAAAATGGGTAACTTTAGGGATTAAAATATTCAACTAGATAATCTTAAATTCATTCTAGGATTTGACTTCTTTGGTTTGGGCGTAGTAGGTAGACTTAACAGTATAAAACCCATCCTCACAAAGGCACCAAAGTAGAGAGTCTAAAGTATTTGGGTTACTAGGAATGATAGTGGTGCATAGCAGACCAACAATAATAGAAAAAAGTAGAGGACTGTGTAATGTTGATGTTGATAGAGGGAAATGGCATCCATCTAGCTCCGTTATAGTTTCTAGAAATAAATTACATACATTAGAACCAAAAATATGATCAATTATTGTCTTGATGCAGGAGAGACTAGCATCACTGATTAGAGGGTGATTGTTTATCCATATATCCTCCCAAATTTCAATAGATGTTCCATTTCCCAACTACCGCCTAAGCCCAAATTTTAGGATGATCTTGTATTAATCATAGAGTTCCAAAAATGTGATCCAACAAGAAGCGGTTCATCACATAGAATGACTCACTGCTACAAGTATTTATTATTTATGATATTAATCCAGGTGGCTTGTTCATTTTGGATAATTCTCCAACCTTGCTTACCAATGAGAGCATAATTCATCTTACTAGCTTTCCTAAAACCCAACCCTCCCTGATTCTTCTTCAAGAAGATCTTGTCCCAAGAAACCAAAGTAATTCTATTGGTATTTTTGCTTCTTGACCATAGAAATATCATTTATATCTATTAAATATTCTTGTAGATAGAATTTGGATCTTTAAATACAGACAATAAATACATCAAAATACCTTGCAAATAATCTTGGACAAGAGTCACTTTCACTGCTTGGATGAGGAGACAACCTTTCCACCCAGTCAATTTTTTTTGAATTTTCTCTAGGATGTCATTCCACACATTTGAAGGAGGTTTTACATGGAAAAGGATCATACCTAGATAGGTGGAAGGAAGTCTTGATATGCTGCAGCCTAGGATTCTGGAAATCATTTGTTGTCTGTCAATGGGAGTATTCATGAAATACAATTCACTTTTTAAAAAATTAACCTTTTGTCCAACAAGAAGCTCGTAGGAGACTAGGATATTCTTGATTACCCTTGATTCAAGAACTGAAGCTTTGGTTTCTAATAACATATCATCAATAAATTATTTATGTGTAACCGGTTGGGTTATGGACGAGGTATTTATCCTAGAGATAGTACCATTAGAGAAGGTATAATTGAGTGCCCTCCCAAGGGATTCTACAAGAACAATGAATAAATAAGGGGAAATAGGATCCCCCTGCCTGATTCCTTGCTTGCTCTAAAAATACCCAGTAATAGCACCATTTACAATGATAGAAAATAAGGCAGACAAAATACATTTTGAAAGTAGGGTAATCCACTCCGGATGGAAGTCAAATTTTACCAAAACAACACATAAAAAACTCCAAGAAACCTTGTCAAATGCCTTGGTGACATCTAAATTGAGAAAAGGCTTGAATTTTTGTTTTTGAGACAGAGTGGAGCAGTTCATGAATAGTTATTATACCATCAGTTATAAGCCTTCCCTTGATCGAGTTGCCTTGACATAAATCAATAATACTAAGGAGCAGTTTCTTCATTATGTTGGTAATGGTATTTGTAAAAATTTTGTAGATAACATTGTACAAGCTAATCGATCTATAATAAAAAATTATTCTACATTGTTGAGTCTTTGGGACAAGGGTGATAAAGGTGGTGTTGAAGTATCTCGTTATGGGCTTGGTTGCTTGAGAAAAATGAATGGCTTTGGTTACATTAGTGCTTACAATGTCCCAAAAATACTGAAATAAGCGAGGAGAGAAATCGTCAGGCCTAGGTGCTTTATCAGTAGATATGGAAAATACAACATATTTAATTTCATCAACTAGCAATCTTTCATTATTTTCATTAGAGACTAAACAAGGAATATTTTGGAGAAGGGAATCAACATCTTGAGGGTTACTCAATTGACCCACTCCAAGAATTTTTTGGAAATATGCTATGACTTCACATCTCACCTCCTCTTCATTTTCCATGTTGGTGCCATCCAACCTAATCAAATTTCTGATTTTGTTGATGCTTCTGTGTCAAAGGGTGAGAGCATGGAAATACTTTGTATTGGAATCGCCTTGTTCGATCCAAAGAGCCCTCAAATTTTACCACCAAAATGTTTCCTCCATGGAAAAAATATTGTGATATTCAACCAATAGTTGTCTTTCTTATTTCCTAAGCTGCACATCATGTTCCTCATATTGGATACAATTTTCAATGTCCTGGATCTTGTCACCAATGATTATTTTTGCCTCAAATAAATTTCCAAAGGTTTCCCTATTCCATATTTTTATGTTGTTCTTGGTATGCTAGAGTTTTTGAGTTAATATTGCAATTGGGTCACTAGGAAAATCTTCGCTCCACCATTCAAGTACTTTGTTTCTAAAATCTGGGTATTGAATCTACATAGGTTCAAATCAAAATGGAGACTTGAAAAAGGTAGTTTTTAGCCCCTCTAAAACCAGAGGGTTGTGGTTAGACCCAATCCAAGGAAGAGAGTGGAGAGTTGCATCTCCAAAGGATTTAAGAGCTTCACAGGAAATGAGAAATCTATCCAATCACATTAAAATATGTTGTGCCCGCACTCTCCTATTGGTCCAAGTAAATTTACTCCCTTGAATGTGGATTTCAATAAGATCACACTCATCAATGAATTCAACAAAATATTCAAAACTCTGAGGTGAGATAGGAGTACCTCCTTTTTTATGAGTAGGATATATCAGTGATTTGAAATCACCAGCTATCATCCAAGGCTAACTATGGAATATTTGCTACATCTACCTCATAGAAAATCATAGTTCTCATTGGTCAAACATAATATTAGAAGTATACAAATTATATAAAACCCACCGAACATTTGAATATTTGCAACAAAAAGCAATGTTAGTGATCCTATAAGAAGATGATAAAATATGAATTACTTTAGCAGGGTCTCATAGGCACATAAGACCACCATCCACTCCCCTTATAGGGCTGGTAGCAACTCTACAATTTTTCTATATAGCCTTAATAACTCTATATTATAGTTTTTTTTATCTTGGTTTCCTACAACAAGATGATGGTCGACTTAATGTCTTTTCTCATGGATGAAAGGATTCTCTGCTTGGTCCATCCATTAAGACCTCTCACATTCCATGAGAGAATATTTATTTGGAAGACTTTGAAGATTTCTTACCTCCTCCACATGAAGGTGTCGGGGGGGTTTGGTTATTTTCCCCTCATTTGTTGAAACCTTAGAATGATTATGCTCAGCTGAAGAGGAGATAATAGTGGGTTGATTGAATAACATAAGCTTATAATAAGAGGGGGTGTGAAAAATATAAGACCATTTTTTAATTTTATTTCCCAATCAATATTATGCAATATATACATGGCAATATCAATAGGAGTAATAAAAGCAATGCATAAATCACCACACATAATAGAGACACCAATTTTACATGGTTCAACCAATGTGGCTACTCCATGGAGAAAATATTTCACTAAATTTTTCTCAATCAATCTCTTAGGAGTCCTTTCCATATTACAATGTTTATGGACCTTTGTCCAAAGGAGAAAACAATCCCCTAATCAAGTTCATCGATATCTATCCATAGGAGAACTCTTTTTCCTTAGCTATTACTGGTGATATTCTAGAAGAACTGCTACCCCCACTACTATGGCTAATGGATATCTATCCACTAAAGATACCTATCCTAACTACCTTGTCTAATGGATCTCTATCCACTGGAGACTTTCATCCTCTATACTCTATCATATTCAAATATCTATCTAAAATTTGCACTAAACACAGTCCTTCGGTCTAGCACAAATTTGAACAATCTCTATCTCTGGTTTGGCATAAAATTGTCCTCAAATTTGCACCAAACTCTATCCTCAAATCTACACTAAACACAATCCTTTGATCTAGTATAAATTTATCCTTAATATATATCCTCTAATATGCACTAAACATAATCCTTCGATCTAGCACAAATCTGTTCTCAATATCTATCCTCAAGCCTTAACACAAAGCTTGATTTAATATTAAATCAACTTTGCTAAATCTGCCCCAAACCTTAACTCAAGTTTTGAACAAATCAATCAATAAACTCTACTCTCAATTCTTCTCAAAGAATTTTTTGAAATATTACTTGTAAGCTTCCACAAAATATCACACTAATTTGTTCACAAGTCCTCTCTAGAACTTGTCCAAATCTGCTCAACAAGTCCTCACTAGAACTTGTCCAAATCTTCTCAACAAGTCCTCACTAGAACTTGTCCAAATCTGCTCAACAAGTCCTCACTAGAACTTGTCCAAATCTTCTCAACAAGTCCTCACTAGAACTTGTCCAACTCTGTTCTTAATCTCTTTCCTCAAATATATATTGTAATCTTCCACAAAATCTCACACAAATATGTCCATAAGTCTTCTCTAAGACTTACCTCAAATATTCTCAACAAGTCCACATTAGAACTTGTCCAATCTCATAGAAACATAAAGAAAATTATTAGAATCAATATACTTCACACTCATCACAATGCTCAATCAATTTCAATTACTCTTTTACCATAGAAACATATAGGTAATTGTTAGAGACTCAATATGCTTCACATTCAAAAAATCTCAATCACTTTCAATCTCTCTTTTATCAAATAAACATATAGAAAATGTTTAGAGACTCAATAAGTTTCACATTCATCAACACTCAACCTCCTTCTCAAATCTATTCAGAATATAGAATAATTTTTTTCATATAACTTGAAGTATCATACTTACACATCCATTTGACGAGGCTTAACCAACTCTTCTCAACCAACCAGTCAATGAAATAATCTTTGCTCATAAATCCTAGTCCAAGCATATGAATACTCACTAAAATGTTTTCAATAATGCTCATCAATGAATCTCACATAAAAATTATACTCATGATATTTACAAAGCCTAGTTCAAGTTCCTCACTCAAAAAATTGCTTCAACAATAATGCTAATCTCACATAACAATGATACTCATGATCTTCGCAAATCCTAGTTCAAGTTCACTCAACTTAATCACTTAAACAACAATGCTTATAAAACAAGGTTTTGTTAACAACTCTTTATTACAGAAAACCTTGAAGCATTAATTCAAAACACACTCAACAATGATTACCAAACTATCATTTTCACTCCAACTTTGCATTCACAACATTCAACAAAAACTTACTAGGAATATGTGTCCATACCTTTTGTTTGATGTAAAAGTGTCCTTAGAAAACCTATCTCAATTACAATTTTCTTCTTTACAATTTTAACGGTTAGATGATAAAATATCACTTCTACACTTTCTTAAAATATTCCTTAGACACAAAAATAATCAAAGCTCAATTATGTCTTATTGCTCCCTCTTAGAAATAGTATCCATCAAATCATACATACAAATTAATCACTTTGATACACCATATACTATCCAACTTAAAATAATATCCAACACCACAAGACTTCAAAAAATCTTCCTAAAACACCTTACTACCCTTTCCAAACATTAAAGAAAATAACACCAAAAATTTAATTTTGCATAAGCCTTACATCTCTCCTTAAAGCCTTACAAACCAAAGCAAATATGCAAAATTTAATTTTTAAATGCTCAACTAATACCACCAAAATTTTTGATGCTCAACTTAAATCATACCTTTGCTCTCACCCAAAAGGATTTTGGCATTATTCGATCCACTATCTCCCCAAGTCCAAGCACCTTAGTGCTTTGGAGCCCACCGCATGGGATATTGGTACCAACGTGAAGGAAGGAGGACTTCCTTCCTATTATACCTCAACGCACCATTGACTTCCCATAAAAATTAAAAAGCAGTCCGCTTTGTTGTAGCATGATTCACACAAGCTCGCATTAATTAAATTCAAAGGCAGGGTAGTTTTGTGTAAGGTGGGTAATCCCCTTTTTACACACACGGGTATTTGCTCCCCACATCAGTGCTTAAGAATTCAAATTCAAAATTTGAATTTAATTTAATAACCCACATTAATATAAATTAACTTATAAATAATATTAAAATTAATTAATAATTAATTTAAATAACTTATAAGTTAAGTAAATTAATTAATAAATTAATTTATAATTAATTTAAACTTCCCTTTATAATATTATAAAAAAATATTATAATATTATTCACCTGGCTTCTTCTTTGCACTTTGGACCATATCTGATTTCTTGGAATCGGGTCTTCATTAACTGAAACTGGACTATCCTTTTGCACTTATTAGAGAACTTGAAACTGATGCTACCCACTGAAATTAGTATTGACTATTGTTAAAATCTTGACATCAATGACCACTCACTCTTGACATCAATGAAAACTCATCTAATCAAAATGTCTAACATTGAGAGCCACTAGAAATACTCTCTTCAACTTCCTTTCACCTTAAATCCTGTTTGCTAGGCCTGACACTTTTTGTTTTTTTCACAATTTGTGTCAGCTAAAATTTTCTTTTGATTTTTGGAAATAGATTTTTGAGGGCTATGGTTTTGGTTATCAAGATTCGTATCAAGATATTTCAACCTAAAACTAAGGATATATTTTCTAGGAGGGGGAGAGATGGGGATAGATATATTGAGTAGAGGGTCTTTCTGATTCAAGGGTTTTCCAAACTTATATTGAAGAAAGTTTAGATATTCAACATACAAATGAATTCTATAAGGTCCTAGATGTGAAGGGGATTGTATAATATCATAGGTATCAAGAAAAAGGCTGCAAAGATTTATCTATGAGATAACTGACAGAATCCTCTATAAAATCACACAAAGGTCTGAAAGGGTTTGATTTAATAAAGAGTGAGTAATTTTGTTTAGAGTGATAAGATTAAGGGATGGAGATATTACCTTTTTTCCTTCCTCTTCAGGACTTCTTGGTGCAACAATAGGATTTCTAGTGTCCTTGGTGGTGGTCATATTCTAAGTCAGCTTAGCTTGGTAAAAAAAAAATCCGTGAATAGGTCCATCACTAGAGTTAGCTACTAGGAATTTTTGGGTCAGATTTTTTGCAGTCTCCTTTATTAGAAAAATACATTGGGTATTCAAGTGACCCTGGGTGTGAAACTTAATACAAAATGTTGGTTTTATTTCATGAACAATGGTCTAGCATCTTATTTTGGGGCCATAGATGAGATCCACATAGCTGGATAACTCCAAATCAAGATTTACCATCACATAGATTCTAGCATGAGTTAGCCTTGACTATGCTTTCATCATAGGGTCAAGGGTAATAAAGTCCCCAATAACTTCAGCAACTAGGAAAAAAATCCTCTCATCCCAATATTGGAGGGGTAGGTTGGGAAGCTGAATCCAAATAGGCACCAAATTTACAGATTGGGTTTTAGGATCAAAGTCCTCCACCCATTTTTGTCAGAACAAGATTCTACAATCGTAGAACCAAGGCCCACCAGTTAAGATGCAGTTGGTGTCCTGCGTATTGTTGAGGCTTATGAGAAAAAGACCTCTAGACATGGTATTTATTTCCATGGATCCACTAGGCCACCATTTTGATGATACCCATTTCTTGGTTGATTCAATGTCAGGATGACCTCCTACAAATTTCCCTATTAGGGATAAATAGCTTCCACTGATATTCAAGTTCATAACACTAGGAGGACTAGAGATATCCTTACCATTATGGGTGCAAGCCTACAAGGGTTTGGCTAAGAAGAAATAACTACATATTCCTAGATTATGAATTTATCAACATATAAATTATGTGGAGAATATCGAGACTAGCTCAAAAGGTGTCTGCTAATAGTTTAAACATTATAAACTGTATGTGGAACATAACCACTAGTGGTGTGCCCTCTAGAAGGGTGTCCATATGGATCTCCAATACCTGTGTCTTCCAAACCACCATCTTTGCCATCATTGAGAGGGTTCTATGGATCATCTCCATCACCATTGCCAGATTTAGAATTTTTATCTACCAAAAAAATCTAAATTTCCTTCACCATCACCAGAGTGCACCATTTTCATAGAAACCCTTTGATGCCACTACTCCAATTTTTAAGACCCTTTGATGTTGCTACTCAGATTTTTCCACAAAAAACCTTCTTACACTACTATTCAGTCAAAACCCTCTCACACCATTGCTCAGCTGATGTCGCTGCTCCAAATTTTTAAAACCCTTTGATGTTGCCACTCAGATTTTTCCATCGGTGTTACACTGCTTTTCAGTCAAAACCCTCTCACACCATTGCTCAGCTAATACCATTGCTCTAATTTTTTAAAATCCTTTGTTTACACCGCTATTCACTCAAAAACCTATCACACCATTACTCAATTTATGCCACTACTCCATTTTTGTTTTTATCCCTTTGATGTTTCCGCTCAAAGTTTTCCATTGGTGTTACACTACTATTTAGTCAAAACCCTTTCACACCATTTCTTAGCTAATACTAGTGCTCCAAATTTTAAAACCCTTTGATGTTGCTGCTCAGATTTTTCCATTGGTGTTACACTGTTTTTCAGTCAAAACCCTCTCACACCATTGCTCCTTATAAAACAATAGTTAAATATAATAATATTATACTTTTTATTGGTATATATATTTTTAAAATACATTGAAAATGCATAACCTTGTATATAATATAGATCATTATACTTACAATGAAACATGGTTATAAAAAAATGTTATTATTGGATGATATAAGCAGTGTACATGTGTAGTTGAAAATATAATCTCTAGTGTACATGATATTCCTTTAGTAGTCTTGATAATGAATGAATTTTTCATTTATTTTATTTAATGAATAAAGCTAAGAAATGATTTATTTTACTCTTTCTCTCTATTTATATATGTTGGGCATCTAATGGTTCATTATAAAATATGTGGATTTTAATCATGAAAATAAAGTATATAAATATAAAAATATTAGAGGCAAGAGGAAACCCTACTACGCATATGTATTTAATATGAAATCCATAAATTTTCACTAAAAATCAGCATATCAATAATAAATGTGAGTAGCTTGTCCCTTATATAACATGATCCTTATGGTGACTATAATTTCTTTGACTTCCTCCTTAGATATGTCAAACTTATAATATCATATATTTAAAAATATTAGAGATCCAATAATATATATTTTTCCTCACATGTATTTCACATGAAATCCATATAAGCCTTTAAAACTTAAGTACAAATCCATATATAAATAGTAAATGTGATCAACATAATTAATCCCTTGTTTAATATGATACTTATGCTGACTATTGTTAGCTTGGTTTATCCTTAGATATATCAAACTTGTAATATCATCTATTTTTATTGTTATACATAGATTTTATGTGATAGATCTAAATAATGGTATAGGGTAAAACTAAAATAAAAACATAATTATAATTCATCTAAATTTTGATACTATTTAAACTTATGGAATGGTAGTATAATGAGTAGAGAGATTGAGTTAAAATTGGCATATCCTTTTTTAATTGAACATATATATTTATAAGGGAAGGGAAGACTAATATGAAGGGTCACTTGGGAGATACATTGTGAATCATCACTCTCTCATGTTGATGATAGGATTAGTTTGTAAGATTTTATTTTAGAATTCAATGGATTGAATAAAAATATCTACATTTCTCCTATTATGCTTATTTGTCTAAGCTTAACCTTAATATAGTCCTAATGCAACATACAAATATAATAAGAAGGCCTAAAGCTAAAATGGTTTTTATTTTTAATAAGAAAGCAAACAACAAATTCCCTTTAAAATGCAATGGTGTAAGAAGAATACAACAGACAATTCCTATATGTAGCTATATGTGATTTCAATTCAATCCTAAATCTTGAATATTTAGTTCACCCCCTATATAATTAAAACTAAACTAGGTCATTCTATCCCTTTTGTTTGTTTTATAAAATAAAAATATATATAAACTGTTTTAACTAGATTGCAAAAAAGACTAAGTCCTATTTTTTTTAATTAAATGAATCTAAATAGATAAACTTATTTTTGTCATAGAAGTAGAAGCACCATCGACACTTTTGCCTAACAATGATGTTTTTTTTATGATAAAATAGATAAGAAAAGATTATGTTAGTAGTAAAGGGGATCATCTGGGCTAGTAGAGAATGTTGGACTCCATTGGACAACAATCTAGCCCCTATTTAGATATATGAGAAGATAGCACCAATAGACCTACAATTTGATGGAAATTTAACTTTTGAAAGAAACAAAGTAAGATTAGATGCAAGATGAGATAATTTAATTCTTGGAATGGTGAAGGTCTATGATATGAAAGTATAGAAAATATTAAACAATAGAAAAAATGAGATGCTAACTAGATACAAATGTAAATAAAATACTGGTCAACATGCAACAAGATGAAAGCTTAGAGATACAAGGAAAAGGGAGTGCATAAAACTAAAAAGAGTAAAAATCATACTCCAAGATACAAGGTTTCTTAAATTTTCCTAGCTTGCTTATGATTACTTGAGAGCTTGAGCTTAGAGGCTTGACTGCTTGAAACTTATAGAGGGATTGGATGCTTATATTCTTATAAGAATAAAATCTTGTATGCATGTAAGGATGACCTCCATAATATTTTGGAAATATTTTGGCATAATATTGACATAAAAAATGACAAATTTGTGTGATTCTAGAGATATTTTGGAAGAATATTATTGCTTTCAAAATACCATGGATTGGGCTATCTTAAGTGTTGGAATTATGGGAAGTGATGGCTCCTTGGTGGGAGAATTGAGTTGAAGGGAATATGATTGGATATGGTACAAATTTGAAAATATATGAAGATGACATTAATGGGGAAATATTTGGAATACAAACTATTAGATTTGGGATTTCTATTGGGAGTTATGAATCTGATCTTAGGATCCCATCCATTAATAGTAGGTGTCTTGGGGGTGTACAAAAATATAAATTTCATGACTTTGATTTATGAAATTCAAACGCACCTAGATGGTGAAAGCATCGGTAATGCTTTCATGATGGAAATTTTACCATGCTGACTATTAGAAGTCAAGTTTGGATAAGAGAGGTCAAAGTCAAAATGTTGGAAAAATAGCCATTAGGGTGGGAAAAGTGTCAATAGTGTTATCTATCATGCCTTGGTGCTCTTGCTTTTGGAGCAAGAAATATTCCAAATTTAGGAAAAATGAAAGTTGATTCAATTTGGTTGATTGAAAGGTTAATTGATGAAGAGATTAAAAAATATGAAGATTGTCTTGGTACTCAATATTGAGTGTCTACGTTTGCCCCTTTTTGGTGAATGTATTGCATAATAAATTCATAAAAAAATAACATAGAAAACCCTATTTAAAGGTAGGTATTTTTTGTTGTTGCTTATGACTAGTGATGTTAGATGACTGATGATTTGATTATTTACTTAGAATTGGTGTTAAAATTTACATTTTATATAGGATTAAATATTGTCATACCCTAGTGTGACCTCTCAAGCTTTAAAGGGAAAATCAAGTCGAATTTAGGAAACTTGACTTGATTACAATCCATGTTGTTTTAGTGATTAGAAACAAAGGGCATGTAGTGAATATCGAATAAGAATGCTAGGGAGTAAAAATGAACTCATTTTTACAATGCATAGGGAGAAAATTGATCTCTAGAGAAACGAAGGTGCCCTTATTTTTCATGGATTAGTAGGCAAGACTAATAAAATGTGTATACTTCCTGAGAGTACTTAAATAGGATTCAAATCCTTAATTAGTGTCAAAATTAAGTTAATTTCTATTAGTGGTGGTTCAAAAACCATACCCAAAGAAAAATATTCTACTTTTGTATAGTTATAGTGCTACATGTCGGTGGTCACATCTTGATAGTGATTTCACCAAGTGATGGTACTTATACAACCAAATAATACTTTAATTGCCTAGAGGTACATTTACCTAGAAATATTTTGTTGTTGTAGGGGTGCTTTTGCACCTACATAAAAAATTTACACATTTTGCTAGTTTTTGCTTACACATTTTGAGACTAACATAGGGTTTGGTTTAGGTGCAATTTTGGCTAAAGACATTGGAGTGTAAATATAGATAATGCCATTAATTAGAGACCATCCTAGGGCTATTAGATTTTATTTAATATTTTATTTTGGTCGTAGTATAACTATACCACCTAGCCCTCCTACCAAAGGTGGAATTTGATAGAGATCTCTTGATAACACTGGTGGAGCATTGGTATATAGATATGAACAACTTCTAGTTACCCATGGGGGAGATATATGAATTTAAAGTATGTGTGAAGGATACTTAGACTCTTGATCAAGGAATTGTATTTACATATGGGATGGGATCACATGTGGTCCTTAAGGAGATTAATAGTTGGTGCTAACTTTCAAGTTATTAGATCCAACATTGATATCAATGTTGTATACTTTGAGGGTATTCTAGATAGGTAGAAAATATCTTGTGTACCTTAGCATACAATTTATTGCTTGGTGATATAAGCAATAGGGTGCTTCACTAGGGGTGGTTTAAAATGGTGGTGGATATTTAGGGAGTAGTAGGTGGTTTTTAACAACCCGCCTCACACAAATATGGATTATATATTAATTAATGAATTGTATATACCTTTTCATATAAAGTGAGGTACTATTGATATCCATTGTGTATGCAAGACCTAGTATATACCTTCAAAAAAAGGATTGGTTGAAAAAAAAAGATAAGAGGAAAGTGATGATTCAGCTCTTGAGTACATAAAAGCTTGCGTAAATGCATAGCATGTAGGTCCATTATGAGTGGTTTGCATTACCTTGTTATATATATATATATATATATATATATATATATATATATATATATATATATATATATATATATATATATATTTTGAATGATAAAGAATCATGTATACATATATTCATGTGGGCAATAAATATTCCAAAAATGCATGAGAGCCTTTCTTGTTTTGAATTTTATGAATTTTAGAGCAATAAGTTTAGGAGGGATGGCAGAGTTTTCGAAAAGACATGATCAAATCGGGATATGGCTAGGGAAATTGAACCTCAAGAAAGGAACACAAATAATAATAGAGCAAATAGAGCTCCTCCAAGTGGATATTATATTTTCCAAGGAGATCATTATGCCAAAATGTGCCTTGTTGTGGCTACTCCACAACTAGCCTCAAAGTCTAAGGACCCACTTTAAAATTTTGGTTTTTGAGTTTGGTTGGATTTTTTTTTTTTTTTTTAAGTAGCATTTTTCGTAGGTTCCATTTAGGGGAGTGCAATGCAATATTCTTGAGAGGAGTGCATCCTTGTGTTATTTTAGAGCATCTAATTTGGGTTGCTTTGAGATTGGTGTTGAAATTGCTCTCATAAGTCTTATTGTAATGTTCCAATAGGTGCCACCTAGGGGTTGCAATTCATATTTCCAAAGTTCATCTTTGGCTTATACCTTCCCCTTATTTATTGCATCATATCTTGGAAAGGACTTGGTTTGAGATTAATTTTAAGGTTAAATTTTAATGTCTCAAAATAAAATCATCTTGGTTTGAGATTAATTTTAATGTTAAATTTTAATGTCTCAAAATAAAATCAATCAAATATTTGATGTCTATTTAAATCTAATTTAAATAGACATTGGAAATTTAAATATATATATAAATATATATTTATATATTTAATAATAAAAAATAAATAAACAAATAATTTATATATAATAATTATTATTAATATTAACATTAATAATATATATATATTAGGGTATAAAAAAAATATAATAAAATAATATCTTTTATATAAAGATATACTCCTTATATATCTTTATATAAAAGTTATTTAAAATATATATATAATAATAAAAGCAAAACACAAATAGTACACATATATAAACATACTTCATATATACATATATGTGTATTATATAAAGCTACAGATGTTGAAAATTTGAAACAAAGCTATAAAGTACCCCTATTCTTTGTGAAAGCACGAGATTCCGGTCAAAGGAAATCATTCAAGTGCAATTGCATTCAAAGTTAAGCACGCCTAAGTCCTAGGAATGTACATTACATGAAACGAAAAGAGACATGTTGTAAGAGACGCAATCAGATAAAGAAAAACAGCCCTTTCATTAATTTCTTTCGATCTATGTTACAATAATGCCTCCTCCCTTTTCGGGGGCTAGGAGCGCAAATAAGGTTTGATTACAATCGTTGAATGGTTCCTCCTTCCGCGTGCCCACGATTGCATTGGGCGGGCTAAGATGATGCCGCCGCTGATGTTGATGGGTTCTTCGCCTCTGCTGCTTCTCCTGCAAACAAAGAAATGATCAAGACGTTAGTAGCACCTGTTGCAAATGAAAATCATTCTCTCTCTAAAACTAACAAAATATGCATACGAATATTTGCATGAAACCATGAAAACAGTGAATCCAAATTGCTTCAAAATCTGACAGAAGGTAAGAACAGTCACCAGAAGGCCACTGCCACTGAGGCGGTGGCCAATTCACCTTAAACTAGAATTCGTCCACAGGGGGGACGAATTCGATTGTAATTCGTCCCTGGGTGGGACGAATTCTTACGAATAGGAGAAATCGACCTGCTTTTTGCTCCAATGTCAGATCTCGGGACCTGCAAAACTCCTGCAAACGGGGGGTTAGGTAATTGGGGCCATTTTGGGACGACCCAGATGGTCGGATTTTCCCAATTTGGCCTCCTCCCTCGGGAATTTAACCTTGACACCTGCAAGTTAGCGAAACGATAAAGCAATACAAAACACCCTAAACTATGACCAAAAGCTACAAAATTGCAATTATAGACTAATCGAGACCTAGTAACACCAGAATGCAATCTAAAAATTAATCTAAAGTGCTCAAAAACTGAAATTAGAACTTGGGGGTGCGGGGGTGCCCAAGTGGGCCTCCCACCGTTGGCCCTCGATTTTGGAGCCAATCCACCAAGGATGGGCCCAAAACCTTTTAGGATTGGGGGGTCGGCGAATTGATGGGTTCAGATGTCCATGCGTCGGATTTGAGTAAGGTTCGAGCTTCCAAAGGCCACCCAACAACCTCCCTTGCAAAAGAGATTGATGGATGTAGGAAGGTGAACAAAGGGGGATGCAAATGAGTCTTCGATTCGGCAGCACTTCGTTGCTTCAACACTCCTTCCACCTGCATATTTTGGGTGAGAAAATTCCCACCTTTTATAGACCCAAGGGGTCTCTTTTGGGAGGGAAGCACAAAAGCCAAGTGTTGACCATGGGCGCCATGTGGCGGTCTTGTCTTCCCATGAGGGAGGGGAGTCCTTCCCTGACTTGAACTTTGATAAATGCTTCTTGTAACGGTCCTCTAACGGCCCCTCTGTCCACTTACACATGCGTGCAAGGTAGGAGCCCTTAGCCGCATTGCAGGGCTGCCACTTGGCACCATTTTCCCTTTTGCCCGTTAATCTTAGAATCCGTCCCACCCGGGGACGGATTCGAAGTCGATCTGGGGTGGGACGGATTCTATTTTGAAGTCGTCTCTGGGTGAGACGAATACTGGGCAAAGTGCCCAAGTGTGCCAAATTGCTCCTTGACCTTACAAAACTGCTATGAAAGTGGTTAAGACCATTGTTTGACCTCTGAGGGCTGCCCTGGGGGCTGTGTTTGTCAAAGCGATCAGTGTTTGCAGTCACATAATCGGATTGGTGCTGTTTTGGTGTCTACAAGATGCCCCTTTTTGGGAAGCGCTGCGGGTGACGCGATCTTTGAGCAAAAATAGATAACCAAAGCACTAATGATTAGGGTTTCTTGGTAACCTAACCAACTTTTGATGCCCCAAGTATGGAAAGGGCATGCATTCTTGAATCCTTGCTTCGACGAGCTAAGGAATTTGATTTCAAGTATTAACTTTATTTTGGTGAGGTGTGACTTGAACTTGGACATTGATCATGAACAAGTAAAGGCGTTTTTATCCTCGGGGGAACCTTGTGTTCATGATTCACGAAATGCCAAGTGTTTGATTGATTTGATTGTTGCTTGTTTCTGCCCCAAGCTGGAGCGTGATTGTCTTTGTCAATGATTCTTTGAATGCATGTCGTTTTCCTTAATTGGGTGTGTGATTGTTGGTTGGTGACTAAGTGTGACTACCCCCTCAAGCGACGAATCGATGAGGGAATGACCTTCGTGAGAGAAGCGGCGAGTCGCTTGACCCAAGATGACTTGTGCAAGGTTTGCCTTTAGAGGGTTTACCGTTAAGCGTGTGCAATTTTTCCAACATATGGACCTATTTTTGGTGGGTGTTAGCCCTTTTGGTGACGTCATAATGAGGTGAAATCGTCGAAAACCTATTTCCCGTGGAGCGGTCCGGCTATGATAGCCTTCTTGGGGAACTAGGAGAGCGATAATTTGGACCTCGACATCGATTTTCTTTGCCTAGAGGTTAAGTGCATGAGCACTTATGCATGGCAATGCTTTTGTTGTGTTTTTGTTAAATTTTGTATTGTTTTTGTTGTTTTTGTGACATTATTTTGGGGATTAAATTTTCAAAATCTGTCTTCCCTTGGAGCGGTCCGGCTATGGTAGCCTTCTTAGGGAGTAGGATATTGATAATTTGTGACCCCGATGTCGATTTTGTATGCCCATCTTTGTCGGTTGCATTTGCAATCTGTCGAGCGGTTTTATTGTCTTTTTAGTGCATTTTTAGTCATTTTTCTTAAATTTTTTTTGTCTTGGCTTTGAATTCGTCCCTGGGTGGGACGAATTCTAACTGAAGAATTCGTCCCTGGGTGGGACGAGCGCTAATCAAGCGCTCGTCCCAGTCAAGGACGAATTCCAGTGCAAAAGGCCTATTTAAGGGCCAAAACTTGATTTTGGGCTCATTTGTGTCATTTTTTCTTGCGATTTTGGAGCTCTGGGAGGAGGAAGTAATTCTGCGAAGCGAAGCGCTACTGGAATTCTCTCTGCCATCATGAGTGCACAAGGCGGGTTCGAGCGGCGGAGCCGAGGCGAGTCCTGTAAGTGACCCTAGGGCTTATTTTGCTTTAACTGAATGCATTGTTTTTGTGTTGCGCTTTTCAAAACTTTAAGAATTTTTTTGTAATGTTTTTTGTTTAACAACTAAGGTTAGAAACCTTAGAATTGAAAATTTTATTTTTATTTTATTTATTATTATTTATTTATTTATTTATTTTTTTTTTTGCAGGTTGTTAGGAGCCGGTACCGTGTACCCGCTGCCTTTACTGAGGCGCGGTTGGCCTTGATCGATGACGGCGGGAATGGCTTGATGCCCTTGGGCTCAAGCGGGTGGCTCGGCTGGAGCCTGTGGTTTCGGATCGAGGCCTATCGACGGCCACGATCAAGCTTTGGGATCCGAGGACCAATACTTTCCATCTCCCGAAGGGAGATGATTGTGACTCTTGAGGACGTCTATCGGTTGCTTCGGATTCCGATAGATGGTCTGCCTATTAGGACATCTCCGTTCGATCAGTGGACTGCTATACTCACGAGATGTTTTGGGCATGGGGGGGAGCTGGGTGTAGCAGACCCGGTGGAGACAGCCAAGGTGGATTGCCAAGCTGGCGGGATTTTGGTTTGCTGGTGGAAGGAGAGTGGGGTGTTAGGAGTGAGGCACGCATTCCTGATGGGCCTCATTTCTAACATTCTTCTCCCTGATTCGTCAGGCGCGAGGTATTCGTGGAACCTGCTTGGATTTGGTGTGGCGGTTGGCGAGTTCCCGGTAGAGGCACCATTGATCTGAGATGGGGACGAGACTTTGTTGGCGCGGCTTTACGGAGAGCTGTACGGGGTCCGCTGTCGACAACGGAAGGGTGTCGATTGTAGCTTTTTGTTGCGGTCTTTGGGGTTGGCGGCACATAGCTGTTGAGAGGCCTCCGGGTTACCGTGGACGACTCGGGTGGCGATGGAGGATGATGAGATTGGTTATGCGGCGTTGTGGCGACGGTGCGCGGAGCGAGGCGGAAGTCGGCGATGGGCGGGTGCGGTTGAGCACTACATTGATGCCTTTTCACGGCTCACTCCGGGGGAGGTGTTTTGGCGTCCCTATCGGGACTATCCCGGCTGGCTGAGGGTGGAGAGTGGCTCCGACGGGTACGGAGGGAGCGATGGTTGACTGGGCGGCACGGGACGGAGCATGAGTTCTTTCCATACCGCCGGGTTACACGACAGTTTGGGGTGCGCCGAGGGTTTCCTGGTGAACCCGTAGGCTATCGGCGTCGGGGAGACGAGAGGGATGCGGAGCCACCTGTCCTCGTGCCATTGGGCGAGGAGTCGGATCTTGTTATTGAGGTGTTGGATGTGGATGACGTAGGTACTACCACTGAGTATGACTCATGGTGGGTTTTGCGGCGCCGGAGAGGTGAGGGTCCTGCGGGAGGTGCGGAGGCGGCAGTGGAGGATGCTGAGGCGACGGGGGGTGAATGGGGAGGGCCGTTGGATGATGCGGACATGGCGGATGTGGACTTGGGTGTTCCGGAGCAGCCGGACATGCCGGGTGTGGAGGAGCAGTTGGAGCCTGGGCAGGCTACTGTCCCCGGGAGTCCTATGCGTCCGACAGATACGGAGGGGGTGGGGTCGGATGTAGGCGATGAGGTTGCACGGCTTACAGAGCTACTTCGGATGCGGGATCTAGAGAGGGATCTTCTGCGGGTTCAGTTGGCAGAGCGGGATAGCGTTTTGGCGCAGCGTGATGATGCCTTGTCTATCTATCATCGGCGGGAGGCAGAGTGGTGTCTATACCGGATAGACTTGGAGAGGGAGGTCATCCGCCTTGGCGGGCGGCTCCCTGAGCCTTCTATCGACGAGATCTTCTCGACGGACGAGGGATAGTCGGCGAGCGATCGAGCATCATCTCGCCGCGAGGCGGTTGGATGAGGGGGTGGTAGTAGGCATGATGCGGAGGCTAGCGATGAGTCGCCTGCGGGGTCCCGTAGGACCCACACCACGGGGGGTAGTTCCCGTCGCACCGATCCTGCGTGATCATGGTGGCCGACGTCTTAGGTTGGGTTTTGGATATGATTGCGGGGTCTAAGGACCTGTTTTTGTAGCCTGCGGGCATCTTTTTTTTTGACGATATATATATATACCGGTTTTATTTTTGGATTTGTACATGTGATGATGTGATTGATTTTTGTTATGCATGTTTATTTGTTTGATGGATGCAGATGAATTGAATTGTTTTAGATGCCTATGTGATATGCAAAATGGATGAATGCTATTTTTATTTATCTGGTTTTTCTTTGCTTTTTTTGTATTTTCTGATGGTATCATAAGAATGATAAGTAGGGCAGATGGTTTTCGGGATGAGTGTAAGATTTTATGAGATTCAGACAGTTTTAACTCACTATCCACGACTGTACTTTGTCTTACAAGACTTTTGAACAAGGTATGAATCAAACTTGTTTTTGACCGAGCTATTTCACATCCCTGTGTGTGCAATTGAGTTCATTTAGTGGTATTTGTTAGGATACCGCCAGTGCCAGATGGGCTTTCAACCGAACCTGTATTGAGGATCACCTAATTAGCTCCACGAATTCCTTTGTTGTATGTACTAAGATTAATCTGCGTTGTAATCCAGGCTGCCATAAGCTAGCTCATCCACATGCAAACATTGATCTGTACACAAGTTAATGTGACAGATATATCGTCATGCGGGAGGTTTACTTCATTACCGCGTTGGTATTGAAGCTTGCCTTATGACCTACGAGAATCTTTGAGAGTTCCGGGGATTCAAGGTCAACTCCCTTCTTTTTTTCAATTGTATTGGGATACTTGCTCTTTTGTAGTGATAAGATCACTGTTTATTTTTATTGATTTTTCTTTTGAGCAAGGGATTGGGGATATGGAGTGACAAAAATCATTGTTGTTTGTGCCTTTTGATGTGTGCACTATATTTTGTCAAATTTTTGAGTTTTGACATTTTGCAAATTTTTGTGTTTTGCGGCTATTGAGAACTTTTGGGATTCTTAGGGAATTGGGTAGGGAGGAAGCTTGTCCTTTTGCCAACTCTCGGCATTCTAGGGGTCATTCGCACGGGGGGATGAGCAAGATAACCGTTTCGCTTGTGGTGACATTGTTGTTTTGCTGGTTTCATCTTTCGTTCACACGATTTTGGGAATTTTAGTGTTTTAATTTGTGTTGGGATGTTACGTAACAAGGTGTATTTCGAGTATGACTCTACCTTTATAAAATCCGTTCGACTTGGTACACTACATGGCTAAAGAGGAAAATGATGGCTGAATTACTGAAACTCCTAGTACATTCCCAGACCACTGACTGTAGTGTGGTAAGATTTATGCATGGTGTTGGTTTTGATGAATTCGAGTATGCCTAGAATTGAGATGCAAATCTTTTTTTTTTTTTTTTGATGATTTTTGTTGTTTTGTTTTTGTTGAATTTCTTGATTGTTTGACCAAGAGATTGCGATAATCCTTGGAGCTTTTGGGTTGACCAAGAGATTGCGATAATCCTTGGAGCTTTTTGTATTGACCAAGAGATTGCGATAATCCTTGGAGCTTTTTAGGTGACCAAGAGATTGCGATAATCCTTGGAGCTTTTTAGGTGACCAAGAGATTGCGATAATCCTTGGAGCTTTTTGTGTTGACCAAGAGTTGCGATAATCCTTGGAGCTTTTTGGGTTGACCAAGAGATTGCGATAATCCTTGGAGCTTTTTGGGTTGACCAAGAGATTGCGATAATCCTTGGAGCTTTTTGGGTTGACCAAGAGATTGCGATAATCCTTGGAGCTTTTTGGGTTGACCAAGAGATTGCAATAATCCTTGGAGCTTTTTGTTTGTTTGTTTTTGTTGAAATTTTATTTTATTTTATTTTATTTTTTTTATTTATTTATTTATTTTTTTTTTTGGTACATGGTTGTCTTAGATATGAAATGGTCGTAAATGACTGATATTCAAGGGTTCCGTTTCCTTGATACCGTCAAGAGAAGCTAGCCTGTACGTTCCTGGTCCTATTTTGCTATCAATGACATACGGACCTAACCAATTTGCCGCAAATTTGTCCCTCATATGGGACGGCAAATTAGAGTTTTGTTGGTTTTCCTTGAGAACCGAGATCACCAACCCGAAATTCTCTTAGGTGAACTTTCATGTTGTAAGCTCTCTTAAGCCGCTCTTGATAGATACGTAAGTGCTCGAGAGCATTAACGCGTCTTTCATCAAGCAACGTAAGCTGGTCTAACCGGGCCTGCCGCGCAGTGTCATCATCGATGAATTCCTGCATTGATATGCGGAGGGAAGGAATTTCCAACTCGAGAGGCATTACGCCTCACGAGCCATACACTAGTGAAAACGGAGTTGCCCCGGTGGGCGTCCGAATGCTAGTGCGATAGGCCCAAAGGGCAAGTGGGATTTGTATGTGCCAATCCTTATGACTGTCTGCGACGGTCTTTTTAAGGATGGCGACTAGCGTTTTGTTTGACGCCTCTGCTTGCCCATTTGCTTGCGGATAATATGGTGTTGAAAAGTTGTGCTGAATTTTGTACTTTGTGGTTAAAGCACGCACGTCTTTGTTCTTGAATGATGGCCCATTATCCGAGATTATTTTGGATGGAATACCAAAACGACATATGATGTAATGCAAAATGAACTCCGCAATGCGGGAGTCCTGTCGTAGAGGTTAACGGAATTGCTTCCACCCATTTGGTAAAATATTACGTGGCCGTTATGATAAACGTGTGACGGCCTGACGATGCAGGGGAGATCTTTCCAATTAGATCGAGGCCCCACTGCGAAAATGGCCAAGCAGACTGGACTGTCTGTAGGGCCTGGGAAGGTGCGTGCATCAGATTGGCATGATGTTGACATTTCACACACCTCTTGACATATGCGCAGCAATCTCGCTCTAAAGATGGCCAATAATAGCCCATGCGAAGAATGCGCTTTGCAATGGCCATACCACTAAAGTGGCCGCCACATGTACCGTCATGCACTTGGGTGACTGCCCAAGTGGACTCTTGCTGGTCCAAGCAACGAAGAAGAATTCCGTCGTAGCTGCGACGATACAAAATGTCTCCTATCAAGACATATTTTGCCGCTTCTTTGTTTGAATGTTCGTTTTGCGGCTTGCGTCAATCCAAGGGGTAGATTACCTAACTTGAGGTAATCTCTTATGGGTAAATACCAATCCTGTTGATCAGATACCTCGACAGTTTGAACAGCCAATCCCTTTTGGAGTTCTTCCCTAACAAATGCTGATTGGGATAAAACTTGTAAAAATAGCGTTGTGTTGCTATTAATGGGAATTGGGGAGAACAAAGACCCCCAGTTGGCGTGTTTCAAATAGTCTCGGATTCGAAAGAACTTATCCGAAGATGGTTCGATCCGGATCATGTGGACTCCTGGCGTCAAGTACGAGCTTGCGCGCTCCATCGCGGGTTGCGATAAGGTTTTGACCTGAATGGTTGTTATATCACCGGAAAGGTCTTGCGGGATTAGTGACCCCAAGGAGGCCATTGTGTCCGCAAAACGATTCGATGATCGAGGGAGTGCCTCGATGTCATACCACTCAAATTTTGCCAAGAATTTATCCACGAGGGCTTTATAGGCCTTCAAAACTGGGCATTTGCATTGATATACCCCTTTGACTTGATTGACGATTAACAGCGAATCGCCAAAGATGTTCGATCTTTTGATGTTCATGGCGATTCTTTGTACGAAGACCTAGGAGCAAGGCTTCATATTACTGCATTGTTGTTGGTGCCTTTGGAAGTTTAATTTAAATGACGGGGGGCATTGGAGCGCCCTGCGGTGTGAAGAATACAATTCTGCGCCACCACCTTGCTCGCATTTAGAACCATCGAAAAATAAGGTTATGTCGGCTCGAGACTCGGGCTCTTAGGAATCTGGCGATTACGAGACATGGAAGACCTCATCATCGGGTAGTTCTATGACCGAGAGGCTGATCGTCTTCAAGAGGAGCCTCTGCTAGTTGATCGGCTATGACTTGTCCTTTTATAGATTTTTGTCCAATAAACTCAATGTCAAATTCCGTCAACAACATGATCCATTTCGCCGTGCGGCTACTATGATAAGTACGACTCATCATGTATCGCAATGGATTCTCCTTAGACACAACATACGTCGTGTTGCTCGGCATATAGTGGCGTAGCCTTTTGGTGGCAAACACCAGCGCTAAGCGAGTTTCTCAACGTATGCATAGTTAAGTTAAGTAACCGACCAGGGTGCGGCTAAGATAGTAAGTAGCACTGTTCTTTGTGAAGTTCATTCTTCTGGGCTAGCATTACGCCCAGTGCCACCTCAGTAGCTGAGATGTACAAGTAGAACGGCACACCTGGTCTAGGCGGTGCCAATACTGGCGGCGAAGCCAAGTATTGTTTGATTTCGTCAAAGGCTGACTGGCACTCGTCATCCCAATGAAATGTGACCCCTTTGTGCAATAATTTGTTCATTGGTCGGCATTTGTCAGATAATTGCGCTATGAAGCGTTTAATCGACGCGACCTTTCCTTGTAGACTTCGAGTTTGCTTGATAGTGGTTGGGGGAGCCATTTCAAGGATTGCCTTGACTTTGTTTGGGTCCACTTCGATGCCTCTTTTGGAGACTATAAAACCCAAGAGTTTTCCGGATGTGACGCCGAACACGCACTTCTTGGGATTCGATCGACCTTATGCTCTATGAGGCGATCGAGGATCTTGCTTAAGTCACCGAGATGATATGAGCGCAATTTAGACTTGGCTAACAAATCATCCATGTAATCTTCCAAAGTTTTGTGCATGTAATCGTGGAAGATATACGTCATAGCACGTTGGTATGTAGCGCCGGCGTTTTTAAGGCCAAAAGGCATGACCTTATAACAAAATGTCCCCCAAGGCGTTGTGAATGCCGTTTTGAGTTGGTCTTCGGGATTGATACGAATTTGATTGTATCTGAGAAACCGTCCATTAGGGAGAGCATTTCGTGACCTGCTTGTAGCGTCTACCAATGCGTCGATGCTTGGCAAGGGGAAATCATCCTTAGGACTCGCTTTGTTTAAGTCTCGAAAGTCGGTGCATATGCGAATCCTCCCATCGGGCTTCTTGACGGGAACCATGTTGGACAACCATGGCGGATAATCCACGCGAGATGACAAATTGTGCATCCAACAGCTTTTGTAATTCGTCTTTGACCATCAAGGCCACTGTTGGGTGCATCTTTCTTAGTTTTTGCTTTACTGGCTTGATTTTCGGATCAAGCGTTAAATTGTGCATGACTAGCTGTGGGTCTAGTCCTGGCATATCTTTGTATGACCATGCAAAAACCTCCTTCTTTTCTTTAAGAAGGGCCATGTAATCGGCTTGCTCTTCGGGGGAAAGGCCTACCCCCAGCTTGAGAATCAGTGGATTCATTGGATCTGTGCCGATGTCTACGTCAGTCGTCTCTTCGGCCGACATGTGAGATCCGTCCTCCAAATGATGTGGAGTTGGGATTAAATGGAAATCATCAGCTGAGTTAAGATCTGCATTGGGGACTTTGGGTCCCTCTTCAACTTGAAAAATATCTTGAGTTGTCCTTGGGGTAAAATGAAGCATTTTACCGAAAGGACAGTACTCTGATGGTGACAATGGTGAGTTGACGCGATCCCAGTCAATGGCATCCGTGTTTAGATGTAATGACCGTGATGGATCGGTCGGATTGCGGATGGGTGTGGTCAAATCAATGGAGATCATGTGGATGGAATGAATTTGGTCTCCGAGAACCACGGGTGTGACGACTTGATTCTTTCGGATGTTCCCTATATTACGGGTGCGGCTCTACGGGAGCAGGCACGAATGGATCCTCTCTAGGTGCAAATTCGTCTCTAAGTGCGGAAAGGAAGGCGGGGTCTTCCCTTGGTGCTGTTGTCTGATGGGATCTTGAGGTGGACGATGCTCAACTTGAATTTGGAGCCATAGGCCTAGCACTTGGTCCCACCTCGTTGGGTCTAAGTGCCATTCATGTCCCAACCGTATACCCATTTGTCCCATTAGATCTTCATGGGTTAGAGCGTGGTGATGTCGTCGCGCATGTATGAGATAGTCCATCTCAGTCTCGTCTTATGAATCGCTTTCATAGATCCAAAATTGCTCATCCTCTTCGGCATCTGTTGCTTCCGACATCGAGGACTCTTCTTGTTCCAGTGAATTAATCTGATCCCATTGCGGTTGTTCCACTCTTAGTGGAGGGACCTGATTCTTTTGAGGCTGCGTTACTTAAATCCGGAACCTCTAAGGGGAACAGTTTCATAAAAATATCTGGAAGCCGTTGTTGTTCTTTTCGAGGACTTCTCTCTGAACTTTCACCTCTCTCTAGCAAAGGAGAGGGATTATTGTTGTTACCAGGGGTGTTTGTAGACCATGGGAGATAATCCCCCAATGTGTATTCTGTGTTTGGATTGGCGTATGGGTCTTGTGCCAATCCCCCCATGTTGCCTATTTCTAGGCCTTGCATGTTTTCAACCAAGATGTCTAATGGCGGGGGGATGGTTGAACCCTACCCTCGACTTGTCGTATGGCATATGATATCTTGGTTGACAAAGGATCCGCATCCCTTGCTCGTATCTGCCTAGCCCATACCCATGCCAATTGCATTGTTCGAGATATTTTAGGGCAAATTTTGGGTTCGACAGATAATTGATGTTTTCGACAAAAGGTTCTTCATCTGTTTCCTTTTGTTCGCATGGTTCAGAACCATGATCAAGGCCCCCATACACAAAATTCGTTTGGTTCGGTGGGTAGCCTAAAGGGACGATTGTTCCAATGGGGAGGCGAGGTCTTCCCATGTCTTGTACTTGACTCCAGTGTGGGGGTTGCCACAACATTTTGCACTATGTACTCTCCCGGGCCTGTCTTGGCCATCTCAATGATGATTGTTGATGATTGGGTAGGAGGAAGCGGTAGTCCTTCCTGAGTCCATTCCATGTTTGGTTGTTCGGGAATCTTGGTTTCCGTTGCGTTGGGCGCTTCCTCTGTTGATATTGTTGAGATCGTGGGCAACCCCTCTTCTAGAGGCTTAACCTCCTCCATGATTTGCTTTCCCTTGTCCTTCGTTGGGCCACGATAGGTGGCGGCGATGATGAAGGAGCCAATGATGACATCTCACACTGGTGGGATTTTACCTTATTGGCCACCGGTTGTGCTCGCGGTATCGGACCACTGTTTAGATGGATTTAATTGAAAATCCACATGCGTTGATGGTAGGGTCGATTGAGGTATGAATTGTACCGCATTGCAATACTTGAAGGGCTCTAAGTCCATTGGGACTACATGTATTTGCCCTTCATAGGCATACTTCAAGCACTGGTGTGCGATCGAGGGGACACACTTCATGTCCCTGATCCAAGGCCGCCCCAGCAGTATGTTATAAGCCATTTCGCCTTCCAACACATGGCAGAGTGTGGGTATTGACTTTTGTCCTACCTGTATAGGCAGAACAACCGTGCCGACTGTCGAGCAAATTGCATCGTTAAAAGCTCGCAGTGTGTACGTGGAAGCTGTGATGTGAGAGGCTGGCAGTTTTAAATGCTTTAACGCAGCAGTGGTTATAATGTTCTTTGGACGAGCCGGTATCTATCGAGCACTCTCTTGTACGGGATCCCGTTGACCCGCGCGATAACGTGCGGGGGTGGATCCGGCATGTCATTCGATATTGTTTTGACCTCATTTTCTTTGAATGTGATGACGGGCTCCGTACATTGTTTCACATGTCCCACGAAAGCGTTGAAAGAATTAGCTTCGTGGGGTTGTACTTCAATGGCTTTTAAGATGTCCATAAGAGCTTCTCTATGTGGAGTGATTGTTGAATAAGCTCGTAGATGGACAACCTAGCTGACGTGGTCCGCAAACTCTGCGTGAGTTTGGTTCGTATCGTGACCTCAGGTCTAGGCGGAGGTAACTGCATCGGGCGTTGTTGAGGCTGCGATGTCGACGGAACTTCCCTCGCGAGTACCTCGGGGGCAACTGCTGGGTATTTTCTGTTCCTTGTTATAATGCTAATCATTCCCACAAATCCTTGTGCGGGAAGATCTTGTCGCACCTCGTTTATTTGGAGCGGTTTTGTCTGCGCCTCGTGGGCAGGCAAGGGGTCCTTGAATACCCCCATTTGTTGGTTGTTAGGTGCGATGGGGTTGTCCACGACCAATGTTCGATTGTCGATCAAATCCTGGACTAGTTCTTTGAATTTCCAGCACCCGTTTAGGTCATGTCCTCTGCGTCTATGAAATCTGCAATACAATTCCTCCCTATACCCCTTAGGCTTAGGAACGCTAGGGTCAAAAATTTGGATTTCTGGCAGAGTAACTAGATTCGCCGCTGACAAGCGGTCAAATAAGGAGTCCCTAGACTCCGCATACGAGGTGAATTGTCGCCTAGGGCGACGCTAACGATCTTGTTCTTGTCTCTGTTATCTCTTTCGTAAGCGGGAGGCACTTGCACAGTAGTTAGCCTTTTGAGGCTGCGTTTCTTGCACGAGCGATGGGACATTTATCGCAACTTGGTTGATTGCGGCATGTTGTGGTTGCGTTGTCCCGGTTTTAGTGGTTTTATTCCACTCTTTCTTCTTAGGCTTGGCAATTGCGCCTTCGCCTATCTTAATCTCTTCTATGACTACGGCTTGCGCCAAAGCTTCTTCTAAGTTGTCGTATTGTCGCGAGCAACAATAGACCGGAGATTGATTTTAAACAACTTTTCGCGAACATTTGCGTGAGGTCCGACATGGGAGGACGGTAGGGTAACTTAGAAAGCAAAGCTCTCCATCGGTTCCCGTACGCTGCCATTGTTTCCTCCTCAAATTGTTTAAGGCTAGCAAGATCACTAAGTGATGCCTTCTTCCTTGTGTTGAAGGCGAAGCGTTCAAGAAACGCATCTACTAGATGATCTAAGCTGCTTATCCTTGTGTTTGGGCAGGTTGTGTGAACCAATCCGAGGCGGGGCCTGCGAATGTGGTTATGAATGTTCTAAGCAATAACGCGTCATTATCTTGAATGCCGAAGCATTGGCTTAGAAACCGTGTAACATGTTCCTGTGCGTCCTCTTCACCTTTAAAAACTGCCAATTGAGGCAACTTAAAGTGTTCGGGGTAGAGAGGTGTAGGCACTGAGGGATGCACCGGATTATTGCGGAGTAGACGTAATGTGGGTTTTTGATGCCCGGCAGCTTTTGTCTCCACCGACTCTAAACGCTCCAATAGCGCTTGGTATGCATCGGAAGATTTTATTTCTTCCTCTCTTGTTCGCTCTTGTTGCAAGTTACGGTAAACTGGAGGCCTATGGAGGGGTGGCCGAATGGCATCCTTCCTGCCTTGATGGGGAGTTTCGATATACTCCTCTTACGGTTCATACTCCTCGTAAAATTCTTGAGGAGTCTCGGGGCGAAACCTATGACCCCGATCAAGTTCTTCTTGAAGGTACCCATCATTGTTTCGGGGAGTTGCCTCCCTTTCAAATCTATGGGGTCTTGGAGGCGAGTTTGACGAGGTCGTGGAGACTGTCTTGCGCCAATGGATTACGCCTCTCATCTTTGTTCAGCTCTTTGGATGCGAGGGGTTGGCCCCCTCTCAGGTATTTCATAGCGTAACTCATCCGCTTCGCGTTGCATGCGTTCTTTATCCAAGCGGTATTGATACTCTATCTCTTGTTGACTTTGTTTAAGCCGCATGATTTGGGCTTGACGGGTGGTATATCTGGCGGCAGCCGGATCAATTTGTTCTACCCTATTTTGTTTGGGAGGTTCAAATGTTCCTCCTATGGGTCTACCTTGATTTTGATGCTCTAAGGTTTCAATGGGTCGCTTCCCTCTGTCGAGGTAGGTGGTATGTGCTCGAGGTTCTGGCCTCAAGGGGTGATCATGATATCCTGTTGGTGCGGAAATGCAAGGTTCCCGCATTGTTTGTTGCTCTCGAGGAATGTGATGGTTTTCCTCATACTCCCTTTCATGAGTGTAAATGGGATGGGCGGAGTTAGGTCGCCCTATGTAAGGAGCCCTGCGCTCCGGATGTGGTCTTTATGTTCTGATGATAGGTAAAGAAGGGACGCCATATCCATGTTGCCCCTCTAAATGGATAGTGTGCCTGTTTAGCGCTTCATTGCGCGGTGGCCACTCATGCCTACCTTCAAGAGGTGATTCTCTATTTATGTCAAGGTCTACATGTAAGGCATCTTCCCGAAAGGGGCTGCTTTGAATAGGAATACCCGAATTGGATTCTTTTGTAGGTTAGACCGATAAGGCGGTATAACCAAATCCTCAGGGCTGAAGTGAAGGCAACTTGTGCCTGCTTTTTGTGTACCTCTCGGAGCTTACGCCCTTGATTGGGCTTGACTACGGGTGTACACCATTGCGGTGCTTCTATGCTATCTAAATAAGTTTTTATCTCGTTTTATGATTTTCTCTTTTTTTTTTTTTTTTTTTGTCTACTCTAAGCAGAATTAAACACACACATTCACAAGACCGTGATTATCTCTTTTAAGGATTCTTGGTGTGCCCTAAACTGGTTTAGTGCATTTTGATGTTTTGTTTTGTTTTTGTAAGTTTTGTAGAACGTTTAAATGCATCATGTAGGCTCTTATAACTCCAAAAGGTCGCCCCTTCAATATACCTGCCAAGCCAATATACCAACCTCTCTATATACCCGCCCTTACGAGAGGGAGACTATAGGTACGTGAGAGCAGAAGGTACGTGGTACATAGGCGGTACGGAAGGGGGATTGTCCTGTTAATGACACCTACCATAGAAGACTTATCCTCGCGCGCATGGGAATCACCCCAGCTACGCTC
This sequence comes from Wollemia nobilis, assembly GCA_028583015.1. Lineage (NCBI taxonomy): Eukaryota > Viridiplantae > Streptophyta > Pinopsida > Araucariales > Araucariaceae > Wollemia > Wollemia nobilis. The sequence continues at coordinate 3,693,205 of JAQPPZ010000925.1, forward strand.
GGTCTGTCTTCGTCAGGATTTACGCCTAACAACAGTTGACAATCGGGAAATGGATGCAAATCAAGCCAAGGCGGTGATTAAATCCACCAATGGTCTTGATCAAGGGCTGGGGTCTTAAGACCAGCTCCTTGGTTTAAAGTTGTCTCGTGATGTGTGTGGGATTCGTTTTATCCAATAAAATGAAACTAGCATACATGACTTTTCCTAATGCAATGCAAGATTAAATGAAAACAATTAACGAAGCAGAAACAGAAACAGAAACAGAAAATTATAACAGAGATCATGAAAATCCCTACCTCTTCTCTGCCTGCTCCTGTTATCTCTGAATTTCTGCTCTGAAAATCCGTAGACAGGAATTCGTCCCTCGGGAGACGGATTGCGAGAACGAGTTCGTCCTACCCAGAGACGAATTTGAATTCGTCTCAGGATCAGACGAATTGCAGAAAAGGATTCGTCCCTGTCAGAGACGAATAGCAGTCTGCAACAAAAAAAGTGTACCTGTCAAGCACAAACACAAAATTTTAATTAGTTTTACCGTGATTTCAAAACCGGGGGAACAGGGTCCCACCGTGATCGCCACTGAAAGCACGAGATTCCGGTCAAAGGAAATCATTCAAGTGCAATTGCATTCAAAGTTAAGCACGCCTAAGTCCTAGGAATGTACATTGCATGAAACGAAAAGAGACATGTTGTAAGAGACGCAATCGAATAAAGAAAAACAGCCCTTTCATTAATTTCTTTCGATCTATGTTACAATAATGCCTCCTCCCTTTTCGGGGGCTAGGAGCGCAAATAAGGTTTGATTACAATCGTTGAATGGTTCCTCCTTCCGCGTGCCCACGATTGCACTTGGGCGGGCTAAGATGATGCCGTCGGCGATGTTGATGGGTTCTTCGCCTCTGCTTGCTTCTCCTGCAAACAAAGAAATGATCAAGACGTTAGTAGCACTGTTGCAAATGAAAATCATTCTCTCTCTAAAACTAACAAAATATGCATACGAATATTTGCACGAAACCATGAAAACGAGTGAATCCAAATTGCTTCAAAATCTGACAGAAGGTAAGAACAGTCACCAGAAGGCCACTGCCACTGAGGCGGTGGCCAATTCACCTTAAACTGGAATTCGTCCCTGGGCAGGACGAATTCTGACTGTAATTCGTCCCTGGGTGGGACGAATTCTTCTGAATAGGAGAAATCGACCTGCTGCTGCTCCAATGTCGGATCTCGGGACCTGCAAAACTCCTGCAAACAGGGGGGTTAGGTAATTGGGGCCATTTTGGGACGACCCAGATGGTCGGATTTTCCCAATTTGGCCTCCTCCCTCGGGAATTTAACCTTGACACCTGCAAGTTAGCGAAACGATAAAGCAATACAAAACACCCTAAACTCTGACCAAAAGCTACAAAATTGCAATTATAGACTAATCAGACCTAGTAACACAGAATGCAATCTAAAAATTAATCTAAAGTGCTCAAAAACTGAAATTAGAATTTGGGGGTGCGGGGGTGCCCAAGTGGGCCTCCCACCGTTGGCCCTCGATTTTGGAGCCAATCCACCAAGGATGGGCCCAAAACCTTTTAGGATTGGGGGGTCGGCGAATTGATGGGTTCAGATGTCCATGCGTCGGATTTGAGTAAGGTTCGAGCTTCCAAAGGCCACCCAACAACCTCCCTTGCAAAAGAGATTGATGGATGTAGGAAGGTGAACAAAGGGGGATGCAAATGAGTCTTCGATTCGGCAGCACTTCGTTGCTTCAACACTCCTTCTACCTGCATATTTTGGGTGAGAAAATTCCCACCTTTTATAGACCCAAGGGGTCTCTTTTGGGAGGGAAGCACAAAAGCCAAGTGTTGACCATGGGCGCCATGTGGCGGTCTTGTCTTCCCATGAGGGAGGGGAGTCCTTCCCTGACTTGAACTTTGATAAATGCTTCTTGTAACAGTCCTCTAACGGCCCCTCTGTCCACTTACACATGCGTGCAAGGTAGGAGCCCTTAGCCGACCGTTGCAGGCTGCCACTTGGCACCATTTGCCCTTTTGCCCGTTAAGCTTAGAATTCGTCCTGGGGTGGGACGGATTCTATTTTGAATTCGTCTCTAGGTGAGACGAATACTGGGCAAAGTGCCCAAGTGTGCCAAATTGCTCCTTGACCTTACAAAACTGCTATGAAAGTGGTTAAGACCACTGTTTGACCTCTGAGGGCTGCCCTGGGGGCTGTGTTTGTCAAAGCGATCAGTGTTTGCAGTCACATAATCGGATTGGTGCTGTTTTGGTGTCTACACTTTGGGTATGTAAATTTGATGAAAGTCTTAATCTTTTCGTTCATCATTGGTGGTGGGTTGTTCACTTACTAGGGCTTTCTTTTCAAATTAATAGTGCCATGTTTGCTTGTAGGTCAAATAGTGGGCTCACTCGGCAGACAACAGCTACTCAACAAGCTGGGAGGACACCATGGACAGAGACTTGGCGGGAGTGCACGAACCATGTGGAAGGCATGCAACCAACCATGGTGTGGAGAAGGGTTTAATAACATGAAGGAAGAGATTTTACCAGCATTCTACAGGTTGTTGACCCCATTTCGATGTAATCCACCTCTATTTAGGATCTCTTCACAGTAAACATCGAAGACTGTATGTTGTTCGCAGAGGGAAATGGCATGGGGCCATTAAGTTGATTCATTCGATGTTGGCAAAGCTCGTTTTTGAAGTATTTTATAAAGGACGACAATGTGCGAATTGAGATTCTGGCTAAATTTACTCACCAAGGCCACAATGCCAGAGCTATAATCTAAATTTTAGAAACTATTGAAGGCGATAGAAACCAGCGTGTTATCGACGCTGCAGTTGATTTTCATTAGCTGGTTGTGTGTATGTGGAAGAATTGAAAACTTACAAGCCAATCGAACGAAGGTGGCGTTCTGTTGACAGCGTGATGAGGGATATGATTTTGTTTAAAATTATACCGTGGAAAAGAATCGCTATGAGAAGTAGAAACTGTTGATCATCCTCCTATGCTGCTAATCCCGGACATATATCAATCATTGTCGGGCGCCCCATGGCTTGCGAAATCAATGCAGGATTTGTTGTGTTCAACAGGGCCATTTCGAAATTGTGCATTAGTCGGGTGATTATGCAGCATCGACGCGGGCAGATTTATATTGCGAATGGCATACACACCTGATGATGGAAATCACCATAAAATTTTAAAACAGGAATCATGTATTTTAGGGCTTAGATGCTTGCCTATATAAAATGAAAATAAATCCATTTATTTATATATTGGTTTATATTTTAATATATACAATATATAAATAAAATATAATGAGTGATAAAAGAAAATTTGAATAAATGAATAAGTTTTCATAAACCAATGCATTTAGGTCTTATTTATGGGAAAGCTAATACCTAAAGTTCTAAAAAGTCGGGACATTATAAGCCGTCTCAAATAAGCCAAAGACATGAGATTTAACCGAATAAAGTTTGGACAAGAGATTTAATAAAATGAAAATAAAATAAAAGCAAAAAGATTTAATAAAATAAAATATAATATCAATGTATATCATATGGTATATAGTATATGATATATAATATAATAGTTATTATATATTATATACTATATAATACATCATATATTATATACATTAATAAATAAAACGAAACATAAAAAATTAAAATAAAGTTGAATCTATAAAATATGACCTTCATTCTTTAATATTAGGTATTAATGCTTATTGTTCGCCTGTGCAGGAGTATCGAGGATGGATTTCCGTTACGGCAGTGACAGCGCCACGGGAGCAATTCGAATAATTTCAAGGTTCACAGTGGATGCGTTTCGATAGCCGGCAGCATTGATAATGACTGACGTCGGTGACAGTTTGGCCAGTGTGGAACGTTTCATACAGCGGTTACAAAGCGAAAAGCACTGACATCACGGTATCAGGGACCTAAAAATAGACATGGCATATCACAGAGAAAGGCAGATTCGAGCTACGTAGGCAGTTTCGGGGATATCGCCAGGGGGCTTACAAACAAATAACCTGACGGGGCAAAGCTGAGAGGGTCTGAGGATCCCAAAACGCAGGTCGAATTGTCATCGAGGATTGTGATGAACCAGAGGGGAAGATGAAGGTGCATTCTCTGGAAGCAATGCGGAAGCCAGAAGTGAAAGAGCAAAGGAGGATCGTTGCGGAGAAAAATACAAATCAAATCTTGTCTGCAATAGGGAAAACCGAGGGTAAATTTTCTTTTTTTTTCTTTTTTTTCATGTCATGAGTTTAAAGCAGAGGTTTCACTTAACATTCACTTTGAAACATGGCAAAGTCAAGTTTCCAAGGTTACACCAGGAGGATCCCGAAGCTTATAGAAATTGTAGAGGCCCTAATATAAAGTTTATATTATATAATATAAAGTCTTCGATGTCCTCATTAAATTTTAATAAATATCTTTATAGTTTATGTTTTATAAAGTAAAGTTTAAATTTTTTTCTTTATTACCTTTTACCTTTTAGTAAAGGGTTTTAAACTTTATGTTTTAAATTTCTTTATTAGATTTTAATAAAGTTTTTTTTTAAAGCTTATATTTTATAATATAAAATACCTTATTGCATTTTAATAAGGGTTTTTAAACTTTGTACCATGCAATATAAAATATTGAGTTTCTTTATTAGATTTTAGTAAAGAATCTTAAGGTTTATTATTATAAATCTAATATATAATATTAAGGTTTATTATTATGTAATATAAAGTATTAAACTTCTTTATTAAATGTTAATAAATGTCTTTTAAAACATTATATTATAGGGTGAGGAAGTTATAAGGGGTAGATGAGAATTCTTGAAAATGACAAAGCAATTTAATTTATTTTATTGTTTTGTTATTATTTTGTTTAACATCATCAAGTATGAGAAGTTGAAAAGAATAGACGGTTTTGGAAAACTTTAAAAGCCCAATGAGGCCATTGTACACAGGGGTTGGAAATTTGTGTAATAAAGAGAATTATTTGAAACACAATGCTTTCATTTTGGTAAAAGAAATCTTTGTGAGAAAAACTACAAGGAGAATACATCTAAGACTACTACTTTCACTGTGTATATTTTTTGCAATTTTTTGACTTGTATCTATTTTTTTATGCCATTAAATGGGTTACAATAGGTGAATGTCAAATATATTGCAAATACATTTTATCCTTTGAGTCTCGCACTTGGTCTAATATGATTGTGCTTGTGTTGCAGGTCTATTAGGTCAGGTTGTCTTAGAATCTATCTCTTAACTTGGGGTTTTGCAGGGAGGGATTTACTAACCGAAATTGGATGTCATTTTTATTTTTCTAGCTAACCTTGTAGATAATTTCTTTCTGTGGTTTATTTTCAATATTTTAGATTAATTAATTTTTTGTTTCAGCGTGTCATTTTCTGATTCTGGTCATTTCTAGAATTTTTAATTGCTTACTTTTACATTTTGGTCATTCCAAAAATTTTGATTTTCCATTCTGGTCCTTCTAGAATTTATGTTTAAGTTTTTCATTCTGGTCCTTCTAGAATTTCTATTTGTTTTTAGTGTTAGTTTCATTCTGGTCAATTTTAGAGAATTTCCTGTTCATTTGCTTCTATTCTGATCCTTCTAGAATTTCTACACCTCCAAATACATCAATTTAATCTTCAGATAAAACATTGGTCTACAAGTGTTACTAACGCCAAATTCACACTAAGGCAAATAAAGCAAATGAATGCTGACATGCTAACTTACTAACTTTTACTAACACCAAATTCTAACATAGGGATAGTGGAATACTTACAATGAAGATAAAATGAATCCACTAACTTTAAAATGAATCACACATTAAAGGCACGGTTCTTAAAATGAAGTGGACTATTCCATGCACTTTTGCATTTGGAACCTTTCTAATTTGAAGATAAAAAGAGTCTACTAATTGGGGTTTAGGGTAGACTATTTTAATATCAAGAGCACTAAAAGGAATCAATCATTTGGCATTTTGGAAGTTTTGAAGGTCGTGATTACTAAGCAATGTTTGAAAGGAACCATAAAGGCCCCTTGTTAACTATCACTTGCAAGTTTTGAGTTATTCTGGTACACATGTTTTATTTTTGTTTGCTTACCAGAACCTTGGAGAAATAGGTGATTTCACCTAATTTCTTTGCAAGAGAGAGTTTTCAAATTAATACTCTATTTGTGGTGATTATTTTGCAATAAGAAAAAATATTTACTCAACATGCCCCCACAGAGCTGATATTCATCAGAAATCCCTAGAAGAAGCCACTCGCAAGATCTTTGTGGTGATAGGTAATCCCATAATTTATTGTCAAGCTACTCATTTCTTAAAAAATGATAAAATAAATTATATATATATATACATATTTTGATAGATAATGGATCAACTGATAGTTTTATTTTCACTAGATTAGTGAGGGATATACCTGAAAGACCTAGGTTTTTGGCTAATGGTTGGAGGGTATAGTACTAGTTAGGATAAACCTACCAAGTCAACCAATATCTATTTGAACCTCACATCATTTTTTTACAAGGAAAAATTAATTGGCATTTGTATGTGGCACCTTTGCATACCTTTGATGTCATTATTAGTGTTGACTAGTTAAAATCCCATAAGGCTCTTCTAAATTTTTAGGGAATATGGGTAGATTATACGAATGAATCTGATCAAAATGTTAGAATTCATTATGGCCACGGTGAAATTAAGCCACATTTATTGTTTGCAATGCATATAAAGAAATTTATTTCAATGAATTGAATAATATTTTGTATTTAAAATGAATAAGAAAGAGGAGATTGAAGTAGAATCTGATCTCTTTCAAAAATATCTTATTTTGGGAGAATTAAAGGATGTGTTTTTAGAGGACCTTTTAGGGTTATATTCTTAAAGAAAATTTGATTTTTCTATTGAGTTATTACCTATAGTTGCACCTATTATAACGACACCATATAGGATAACTCCTATTGAGCTACAAGAGCTCGAAATGCAACACCACAATTTGAGTGTGTCACTCCTAACTTATTTGTTAAAAAGAAAGATGACAACTTGATAATGTGTATAGTTTATTGGATGCCAAACAAGGCTACTATTAAAAATAGGTACTCATTACCTAGAATTGATGATCTCTTTGATCAACTAAAAAGAGTAACTATCTTATTGAAGATTGATCTAAGGTTTGGTTATCATCAGTTTAAGATTCATGAATAAGACACTTCTAAAACAACTTTTAGAATAAGCTATAGATATTTTGAGTTTATAGTCCTACCCTTCGGGATAAATAATACCCCAACTGCATTCATGAATCTCATGAATATAATTTTTAAAGAGCAATTGAACCAATTTTTGCATGTGCTTATGGATGACAAATTGATCTATCTTAAGAGTAAGGAGATCAACATATGTGAAATATACTTGAGATTCTTAGAAGAAATGAATTATAAGGAAAACTATCAAAGTGTGAATTCTACACACTACAAGTACAATATTTAGGACATATTATCTCTGCTAAAGGGATTGCAATCAATCCCACAAAAATAATAGTAATTATTGATTGGCTAGCACCTACTAATATGTTTGAGGTGCAAATATTTATGAGGATTGCAAGCTTTTATAGGCAATTTTTTAGATAGTTCTCAAAAATTGCCCAACCCATTACAAACCTTCAAAGGAAAGGTAAAGCCATTTAATGGAAAGAGTAGTGTGAAGACATTTTTTGAATTTTGAAAGAAATATTGAAAACTGCACTAATTTTACAATTACCTAATCGTAATAAGTAGTTTACAGTACTGATGCATTAATTCAAGGGTTGGGAGGGTCTATGACCCAAGATGATGTGATTATTATTATACCACTCATGACTTGGAGTTGGAATTTGTTGTGCATACCTTTAAGATTTGAAGACACTATTTGTTGGGAAAACCATTTGAATTGAAAATAGATCACCAAAGTCTAAGATACATATTTATTCAACCCTTTTTGAATGCCAAACAATGATGTTGCATGGAGTTTCTAGTTGAGTATAATTTTAACATAAAGTATATTCAAGTTAAGGAGAACAAGGTTGTTGATGCTTTGAGCAGAAGAGGGTGTATTTCTACAATAACAAAATATCAATATGATTTGATAGAACAAATTAAAAATGAGCAACAAAATGATAAATTTTTCCAGTCTTGCAATGTTGAAATCGGGTAAAAACCTACAAAGAATACAAATTTTGGATATAAATATGACTTGTTCTATAAGAATAGGTTGGTAGTTCCAATTATAGGTGGATTTATAGAAACAATCCTAAAGGAGACTCACAACACTCCATATTATACTCACCTGGGAGGGGTAAAGATGTGTATGATTTTGAGGAAGCCCTACTATTGGCTAGGTATGAGAAAGGATATAAATAATTATGTGGCAAGGTTCTTAGTGAAAGCACGAGATTTAGGGCGAAGGAAACACTAATTGCGATTGCATTCAAAATCAAGTACGCTTAAGTCCTAGAAATGTAAAGTGCATGAAATGAAAAAGACGCATTGCAATGAGACACAAGCAAATGGAGAAAACACAGCCCTTTCATTAAAATCTCTTGATCTCTGTTACAATGACGCCTCCTCCCTTTTCAGGGGCTAGGAGCGTTAAAAGAATTTGATTACAATCACTTAATGTTCCTCTTTTCGCGTGCCCACGTTTGAATGGGCGGGCCAGAATGTTGCCGCCGCTTACGCTGATGAGTCTTTGACTTCTGCTGCTCCTCCTACGAACATAGAAACAACCAAGATGTCAGTAGCACCTGCTGCAAATAAGGAGTGTTTGTTCTCTAAAATTAACGAAAGATGCATGTAAACATTTGCCTGAAATAGTAAGTACAATGAGTCCAAATGGCCTAAAAACCTGACAGAAGACAGAAGATATTACCGGAAGGCCATTGCCACTGAAACAGATCGGCCAATCTGCCTTCATCTGGAAATCGTCCCTGGGAAGGACGATTTCTGACTGCTAATCGTCCCCGGGTGAGACGATTCCTTCTGTGTTGGAAAAGTCGAAGTGATCTGCTCCAATGTCGACTCCCGAGACTTCCAAAACACCTGCAGACAGAGGGGTTATGTAATTGGGGCCATTTTGGGATGACCCAGATGGTCGGATTCTCCCAATTTGGCCTCTATCCTCGGGAATTTGATATCGCCTCCTGCAAGTCAGTGAAACAACAAAGCGACACAAAACATACTAGAATCTGATCAAAAGTTATGAAATTGCAGCTATGAGTTCACCAAACAGAATGACACAATATGCAATGTAAACAAATAATCTAGAATGCTAAAAAGAATGGAACTTGAGAAGTGCGAGGGTGCCCAAGTGGGCCTCCCACCGTTGGCACTTGATTTCGGCGCCAATCCACTAGGGATGGGCCCAAAACCTCTTAGGATGGGGGGTCGGCAAATTGGTTGGTTCAGGTGTCCATGTGTTGGATTTGGGTCAGGTTCAAGCTTCCAAAAGCCACCCAACAACCTCCCTTGCAAAAGAGATTGGTGGATGTGAGAAAGTGAACCAAAGGGGATGCAAGTGAGTCTTCAACTCGGAAGCACTTCGTTGCTTGAAATCTCCTTCAACCTGTATATTTTGGGTGAGAAAAGTCCCACCTTTTATAGACCCATGGGGTCTCTTTTGGGAGGGAAGCACAAATGCCATGTGTTGGTCATAGGCGCCATGTGGCAATCTTGTCTTCCCATGAGGGAGGGGAGTCCTCCATTGACTTGGGCTTTCATAACTGCCCTTGTGACAGTCCTCAAATGGCCTATTTGTCCACCCACACACGCGTGCGAGGCAGGAGTCATCAACTGACTGTTTTGGGCTGCCACTTGGCCTCATTTGTCTTTTTGCCCGTTAAACTTGGAAATCGTCCTTACTGGAGACGATTTCAGAAATCGTCCCTGGGTGAGACGATTCCAAGTTAGCAATCGTCCCTGGGTGAGACGATTACTGGGCAAAGTGTCTAAGTGTGCCAAATTGCTTCTTGACCTTACAAAATTGCTATGAAAGTGGTTAAGACCACTGTTTTACCTCTGAGGGCTGCCCTGGGGGCTATGTTTGTCAAAGCGATCAGTGTTTGCAGTCACATAATCGGATTGGTGCTATTTTGGTGTCTACAGATGCCCCTTTTTGGGAAGCACTGCGGGTGATGCAGTGTTGAGCAAAAAATAGATAACCAAAGCACTAATGATTAGGGTTTCTTGGTAACCTAACCAACTTTTGATGCCCCAAGCATGGAAAGGGCATGCATTCTTGAATCCTTGCTTCTGACGAGCTAAGGAATTTGATTTCAAGTATTAACCTATTTTGGTGAGGTGTGACTTGAACTTAGACATTGATCAGTCATGAATAGGCGAAGGGCGTTTTATCCTCAGGGGGAACCTTGTGTTCATGATTCACGAAATGCCAAGTGTTTGATTGATTTGATTGTTGCTTGTTTATTGCCCCAAGCAGGAGCGTGATTGTCTTTGTCAATGATTCTTTGAATGCATGTCATTTTCCTTAATTGGGTGTGTGATTGTTGATTGGTGACTAAGTGTGACTACCCCCTCAAGCGACGAATCGATGAGGGAATGACCTTCGTGAGAGAAGCGACGAGTCGCTTGACCCAAGATGACTTGTGCAGGGGTGCCTTTAGAGGGTTTACCGTTAAGCATGTGCAATTTTTCCAACATTTGGACCTATTTTTGGTGGGTGTTAACCCTTTTGGTGATGCCTGAATGGGGTGAAATCATCGAAAACCTATCTTCCCGTGGAGCGGTCCGGCTATGATAGCCTTCTTGGGGAAGTAGGAGAGTGATAATTTGAACCTCAACATCTAATTTCTTTGCCTAGAGGTTAAGTGCAAGAGCACTTGTGTCCGGCAATGCTTATTGCTGTTTGTTTGTGTTGCATTTTTTTATTTTTTTTTGTTTTTATTGTTTTTGTGACACCATTTGGGGATGAAATTGTCGAAAATTCGTCTTCCCGTGGAGCGGTCCGGCTATGGTAGCCTTCTTAGGGAGTAGGATAGTGACAATGTAAACCCCGACATCAATTTTTCTATGCCAAGAGGTTAAGTGCAAGAGCACTTGTGTCTGGCAATGTTTATTGCTTTTTGTTTTTGTGTTGCATTTATTTGTTGTTTTTGTTGTTTTGATTTTCTTGTTTTTTAGTGGGCTTTGACCCATTTGTGACGTCGTTTGGGGATGAAATTGTCGAAAATCCGTCTTCCCGTGGAGCGGTCCGGCTATGGTAGCCTTCTTAGGGAGTAGGATAGCGACAATGTAGACCCCGACATCAGTTTTTGCTATGCTAAGAGGTTAAGTGCAAGAGCACTTGTGTCTGGCAATGTTTATTGCTTTGTTTTTGTGTTGCATTTTTTGTTGTTGTTTTTGTTGTTTTTGCTTTTTGTTTTTTTTGATTTTTTTGATGTTATGATATATTGATCTTGTGCATGATGGTTGATTAATATGGATGTATGCATGTTGATTTATTTTGATGGATGCATATGCTATGATGAATGCAAATTTTTTTTGATTTATATGTGATATGCAGAGATGAAATGGATGAATGGGATTTGTGATGTTTGGCTATGGCACCATAGACTGTTTAGAACTCTGTTATTTTGTTTTTAGGCGATTGTTGTGATGCATGACTTTGTATGTATACATGTGGTTTTTCTTTTTTTTTTTGTATTTTTTGATGGTATTGTAAAGATGAAAAGTAGCGCAGTTGGTTTAGAAATGTAGCTAAGGTTTTCTGAGACTCAGACGGTTTTAACTCACTAGCCACGACTCGTACTTTATCTTACAAGACTTTTGAACAAGGTATGAATCAGACTTATTTTTGACCAAGCTATTTCACATCCCTGTGTGTGCAATTGAGTTCATTATTGTGGTATTTATCAGGATACCGCCAGTGCCAGATGGGCTTTCAACCGAACCTGTACTGAGGATCACCTAATTAGCTCCACTAACTCCTTTGTTGTATTCAGTTAGATTAATCTGCGGTGTTATCCAGGATGCCATAAGCTAGCTCATCCACATGCAAACATTGATCTATACACAAGTTAATGTGATAGATATATCGTCATGCGAGAAGTTTACCGCCAGTTATCGATAGGCTATCAACCAAATCGGTACTGAGGCTTGCCTTATGACCTTTTAGAATGCTGAGAGTTCCAGGGATTCAAGTTCCACTCCCTTCTTTTTTTCAATTATATTGGGATACTTGCTCGTTTGTAGTGATAAGATCACTGTTTATTTTGATTTGTTTTTTCTTTTGAGCAAGGGATTGGGGATATGGAGTGATGAAAATCACTATCGTTTGTGCCATTTGATGTGTGCACTGTAAGATGTCAAATATTTGATTTTTGACATTTTGCAAATTTTTGATGTTTTGCAACTATTGAGAATTAGGGATTCTTAGGGAATTGGGTAGGGAGGATGCTTGTCCTTTTGCCAACTCTCAGCATTCTTTGGGTCATTCGCACAGGGGGATGAGCAAGATAACCGTTTCGCTTATGGTGAACTGGATTACTATGCAGGTTTCATCTTTCGTTCACACAACTCTAGAATTGTTTTATGTGTTTTATCTTGTGATGGGATGTTACGTAACAAGGTGTATTTCAAGTATGACTCTACCTTCGTAAAGTCTTTTGACTTGATACATTATAGGCTAAAGAGCAAAATGATGACTGAATCACGAAAAACTCTTGATACATTAAAAGACCACTGACTCTAGTGTGGTAAAAGCGATGTATGGTGTTTTTGTTGTTTTTGTAAAATGAGACAGTGTGGGACAAGATGGACTAGTAGAGCAATTACAGCCTATGGTGCCTTTGACCTGTTCGACCACAAATATGCAATGTATGGATGCAATGCTTAATGCAGCAATGTTTTTTTGTTTTTGATGATTTTTGTTGTTTTTGAATTTTCTTGATTTTTGACCAAGTGATTGCGATAATCCTTGGAGCTTTTGGATTTTGACCAAGTGATTGCGATAATCCTTGGAGATTTTTGGTTTGACCAAGTGATTGTGATAATCCTTGGAGCTTTTTGGATTGACCAAGTGATTGCGATAATCCTTGGAGCTTTTTGGATTGACCAAGTGATTGCGATAATCCTTGGAGCTTTTTGGTTTTGACCAAGTGATTGCGATAATCCTTGGAGATTTTTGGTTTGACCAAGTGATTGCGATAATCCTTGGAGCTTTTTGGTTTGACCAAGTGATTGCGATAATCCTTGGAGATTTTTGGGTTTGACCAAGTGATTGCGATAATCCTTGGAGCTTTTTGGTTTGACCAAGTGATTGTGATAATCCTTGGAGCTTTTTGGGTTTGACCAAGTGATTGCGATAATCCTTGGAGATTTTTGAGGATATGGCTCTCTTAGATGTGGAATGGTCGCAAATGACTGATATTCAAGGGTTCTGTTTCCTTGATACCATCAAGAGAAGCTAGCCGGTATGTCCGGGTCCTATTTTGCTATCAATGACATATGGACCTAACCAATTTGCCGTGAATTTGTCCCTCAGGTGGGACGGCAAATTAGAGTTTTGTTGGTTTTCCTTCAAAACCAAATCACCAACCCGAAAGTCCCTTAGGTGAACTTTCATGTTGTAAGCCCTCTTAAGCCGCTCTTGATAGATACGTAAGTGCTCGAGAGCATTAACGCGTCGTTCGTCAAGCAACGTAAGTTGGTCTAACCGGGCCTGCCGCGTAGTGTTATCATCGATGAACTCCTGCATTGATATGCAGAGGGAAGGAATTTCCAACTCGAGAGGCATTACTGCCTCTGAGCCATACACGAGCGAAAATGGAGTTGCCCCAGTTGGCGTCCGAATGCTAGTGCGATAAGCCCAAAGGGCAAGTGGGATTTGTATGTGCCAATCCTTATGACTGTCTGTGACTGTCTTTTTAAGGATGGCGACTAGTGTTTTGTTTGATGCCTTTCGCTTGCCCGTTTGCTTGCGGATAATAGGGCGTTGAAAAGTTGTGCTGAATTTTGTACTTTGTGGTCAAAGCACGCACGTCTTTGTTCTTGAATGATGGCCCATTATCCGAGATTATTTTGGATGGAATACCAAAATGACATATGATGTTATGCAAGATGAACTCCACAATGCGGGGTCCTTTCGTTGAGGTTAACGGAATTGCTTCCACCCATTTGGTAAAATATTCTGTGGCCGTTATGATAAACGTGTGACGGCCTGACGATGCAGGGGAGATCTTTCCGATTAGATCGAGGCCCCACTGTGAAAATGGCCAAGCAGACTGGACTGTCTGTAGGGCTTGGGAAGGTACGTGCATCAAATTGGCATGATGTTGACACTTCACGCACTTCTTGACATACTTGCAACAATCTCGCTCTAAAGATGGCCAATAATAGCCCATGCGGAGAATGCGCTTTGCAATGGCCATACCACTAAAGTGGCCGCCACATGTACCATCGTGCGCTTGGGCGACTACCCAAGTGGACTCTTGCTGGTCCAAACAACGAAGAAGAATTCCATCATAGCTACGACGATACAAAATGTCTCCTATCAAGACATACTTAGCCGCTTTTTGCTTTAATGTTCGTTTTGCAGCGTGCGTCAATCCAAAGGGAAGATTACCTAACTTGAGGTAATCTCTTATGGGTAAATACCAGTCCTGTTGATCGAAAACTTCGACAGTATGAACAGCCAATCCCTTTTGAAGTTCTTTCCTAACAAATGCTGAATTTGATAGAACTTGTAAGAATAGCGTTGTGTTGCTATTAGTGGGAGTGGGGGAAAACAAGGACCCCCAGTTGGCACGTTTCAGATGATCTCGGATTCGAAAGAACTTATCCGAGGATGGTTCGATCTGGATCATGTGGATTCCTGGCGTCAAGTCTGGGCTTGCACGCTCCATCGTGGATTGCGATAAGGTTTTGACTTGGATGGTTGTCATATCACCGAAAAGGCCTTGCGGAATTAGTGACCCCAGGGAGGCCATTGTGTCCGCAAAATGATTCGATGATCGAGGGAGTGCCTCGATGTCATACCATTCAAGTTTGGCCAGGAATTTGTCCACGAGGGCTTTATAGGCCTTCAGAACTGGGCATTTGCATTGATATACCCCTTTGACTTGATTGACGATTAACAGTGAATCACCAAAGATGTTCAGTCTTTTGATGTTCATGGTGATTGTTGTTTGAAGACCTAGGAGCAAGGCTTCATATTCTGCATTATTGTTGGTGCACTGGAAGTTTAATTTAAATGACAGGGGCATTGGAGCGCCCTGCGGTGTGAAGAATACAATTCTCGTGCCACCACCTTGCTCACACTTAGAACCATCGAAGAATAGGGTTATGTCGGCCTGTGACTCAGGCTCATCAGAATCTGGCGATTCTGAGACATGGAAGACCCCATCATCGGGTAGTTCTATGACCAGAGGCTGATCGTCTTCAAGAGGAGCCTCTGCTAGTTGATCGGCTATGACTTGTCCTTTGATAGATTTTTGCCCAATAAACTCAATGTCAAATTCCGTCAACAACATGATCCATTTCGCCGTGCGACTACTATGATAAGTACGACTCATCATGTATCGCAATGGATTCTCCTTAGACACAACATACGTAGTGTTGCTCAGCATGTAGTGGCATAGCTTCTTGGTAGCAAACACCACTGCAAGCGAGTTTCTCAACGTATGCATAGTTAAGTTCAGTAACCGACCGGGGTGCGGCTAAGATAGTAAGTAGCCTGTTCTTTGTGAAGTTCATTCTTCTGGGCTAGCATGGCACCCAGTGCCACCTCGATGGCTGAGATGTATAAGTAGAACGGCACTCCTGGTCTAGGTGGTGCCAACACTGGCGGCGAAGCCAAGTATTGTTTGATTTCGTCAAAGGCTGACTGGCACTCGTCATCCCAATGAAATGTGACCCCCTTGTGCAATAATTTGTTCATGGGTCGGCATTTGTCAGATAATTGTGCTATGAAGCGTTTAATCGACGCGACCTTTCCTTGCAGACTTTTGAGCTGCTTGATAGTGGTTGGGGGAGCCATTTCAAGGATTGCCTTGACTTTGTTTGGGTCCACTTCGATGCCTCGTTTTGAGACTATAAAACCCAAGAGTTTTCTAGATGTGACGTCGAATACGCACTTCTTGGGATTCAGTCTGACCTTATGCTCTATGAGGCGATCGAGAATCTTGCTTAAGTCACCGAGATGATCTGAGCGCAAAAGAGATTTGGCTAACAAATCATCCATGTAATCTTCCAAAGTTTTGTGCATGTAATCGTGGAAGATATACGTCATGGCACGTTGGTATGTAGCGCCAACATTTTTAAGGCCAAAAGGCATGACCTTATAACAAAATGTCCCCCAAGGCATTGTGAACGCCGTTTTGAGTTGATCCTCAGGATTGATACGAATTTGATTGTATCCTGAGAAACCATCCATTAGGGAGAGCATTTCGTGACCTACTGTAGCGTCTACCAACGCGTCGATGCTGGGCAAGGGGAAATCATCCTTAGGACTCGCTTTGTTTAGATCTCGAAAGTCGGTGCATATGCGAATCCTCCCGTCGGGCTTCTTGACGGGAACCATGTTGGACAACCATGGCGGATAATCCACGCCGATGACAAATTGTGCATCCAACAGCTTTTGCAATTCATCTTTGACCATCAAGGCCACTGTTGGGTGCATCTTGCGTAGTTTTTGCTTTACAGGCTTGATTGTCGGATCAAGCGTTAGATTGTGCATGACTAGCTGCGGGTCTAGTCCTGGCATATCTTTATACGACCATGCAAAAACCTCCTTCTTCTCCTTGAGAAGGGCAATGTAATCGGCTTGCTCTTTGGGGGAAAGACTTACCCCCAGCCTGATAATCTATGGATTCTTTGGATCTGTGCCGATATTTACGTCAGTCGTCTCCTCGACTGACATGTGGGATCCGTCCTCCAACTGATGTGGAGTTGGGATCAAGTGGATATCATTAGCTGAGTTTAGATCTACGTTTGGAACCTCGGGTCCCTCTTCAGCTTGAAAGACATCCTGAGTTGTCCTTGGGGTAAAATGAAGTATTTCACCGAAAGGCCAGTACTCTGATGGTGATAATGGTGAATTGACGTGATCCCAGTCGATGGCATCTATGTCTAGATGCAATGACCATGATGGATCGGCCGGATTGCGGATGGGTGCGGTCAAATCAATGGAGATCATGTGGATGGAATGAATTTGGTCTCCAGAACCGTGGGTGTGATTACTTGATTCTTCTAGATTCTCCCTATACTCTGGATCTGGCTCTACGGGAACGGGCACGAATGGATCTTCCCTAGGTGCGAATTTTGTGAAAAGGAGGGCGGGGTCTTCCCTCGGCACTGATGTCATGATGGGATCTCGAGGTGGACGATGCTCATCTTGAATTTGGAGCCATGGGTCTAACACTTGGTCCCACCTCGCTGGGTCTACTTGCCATTCATGTCCTAACAGTATGCCCATCTGTCCCATTAGATCTTCATGAGTTAAAGCGCGGTGATGTCGTCGCGCATGTCTGAGATAGTCCATCTCAGTCTCATCTTCTGAATCGCTTTCGAAGACCCAAAAATGTTCATCCTCTTCAACAACTGTTGCTTGCGATGTTGAGGACTCTCCTTGTTCCAGTAAGTTGATCTGGTCCCATTGTTGTTGTTCCACTCTTGGTGGAGGGACCTGATCCTCTTGACACTGTATTGTTTCATCTGGAACCTCTAAGGGGAACAACTTCAAAAAGATGTCTGGCAGCCTTTGTTGTTCTCTTTGAGGATGATTCTCTGAACTTTCACCTCTCTCTAACAAAGGAGAGGGATTACCGTTGCTGCTATGGGTATTTGTTGACCATGGGAGGTAGTCTCCCAATGTGTATTCTGTATTCGGATTGGCATATGGATCTTGTGCCAATCCCCCCTTGTTGCCTATTTCTAGGCCTTGCATATTTTCAACCAAGATGTCTAAGGGCAGGGGGTGGTTGAACCCTACTCCTGACTTGTCATATGGCATCTGATATCTTGGTTGGCAAAGGACCCGCATCCCTTGCTCATATCTGCCTAGCCCGTATCCATGCCAATTGCATTGGCCGAGATATTTTAGGGCAAAATCTAGGTTTGACAGATAGTTGATGTTTTCAACAAAAGGTTCCTCGTCTGCTTCCTTTTGCTGGCATGTTTCAAGACCATGATCAAGGCCCCCATACACAAAATTTGTCTGGTTTGGTGGGTAGCCTAGAGGAACAATTGTCCCTATGGGAAGGCGAGGTCTTCCCATGTCCTGTACTGACTCCAATGTAGGGGTTGCAACAATATTTTGCACTAAGTACTCCCCTAGGCCCGTATTGGCCATTTCAACAGTGATTGTTGATGATTGGGTGGGAGGAAACGGTAGTCCTTCCTGAGTCCATTCCATTTTTGGTGGTTTAGGAGTCTTGGTTTCTGTTGTGTTGGGTGTTTCCTCTATTGATATTGTTGAAACTATGGGCAACCCCTCTTCTAGAGGCTTAACCTCTTCCATGATCTGTTTTCCCTTGTCCTTCTGTTGGGCCATGATAGGTGGCATTGATGATGAAGGAGCAGGTGATGAAGTCTCACCTGGCTGGGATTTTGCCTTGTTGGTCACCAGTGATGCCTGCGGTATTGGACCCTATTTAGATGGATTTAACTGGAAATCCAAATGTGTTGAAGGGAGGGTCGATTGAGGCATGAATTGTACTGCATTGCAATACTTGAAGGGCTCTAAGTCCATTGGGACTACATGGATCTCTCCTTCATAAGCATACTTCAAGCACTGGTGGGCGATCGAAGGGACACACTTCATGTCCCTGATCCAAGGCCGCCCTAGCAGTATATTATAAGCCATTTCACCTTCCAGCACATGGCACAGTGTAGGTATTGACTTTTGTCCTACCTGGACAGGCAGAACAACTGTGCCGACTGTCGAGCATATTGCATCGTTAAAAGCTCGTAGTGTGTACGTGGAGGCTGTGATGTGAGAGGCTGGCAGCTTCAAATGTTTTAAGGCTGCAGTGGTAATGATGTTACTGGACGAGCCAGTATCTATCAGCACTCTCTTGTACGGAATCCCGTTGACCCGTGCGATGACGTGTAGGGGTGGATCTGCCATGTCATTCGATATCGTTTTGACCTCATCTTCTCTGAATGTGATGACCGGCTCCGTACATCGTTTCACATGTCCTACGAAGTTGTTGAAAGAATTTGCTTCGTGGGGTTGTAATTCAATGGCTTTTAAAATGTCCATAAGAGCTTCTCTATGGGGTGTTGACTGTTGAATAAGCTCGTAAATGGACAGCCTAGCCGATGTGGTCTGCAAACTCTGCGTGAGTTTGGTTCGTATTGTGACCTCGGGTCTAGGCGGATGCAACTGCGTTGGGCGTTGTTGAGGCTGCGATGTTGTCGGAACTTCCCTCGTGGCTACCTCGGGGGCAACTGCTGGGTACCTTCTGTTCCTCGTTACTATGCTAATCATTCCCACAAATCCCTGTGTGGGAAGATCCTGTCGCACCTCGTTAATCTAGAGTGGTTTAGTCTGTGCCTCGTGGGCAGGCAAGGGGTCCTTGAATACCCCCATTTGTTGGTTGTTTGGTGCGATGGGGTTGTCCACGACCAATGTTCTATTGTCGATCAAATCCTGGACTAGTTCTTTGAATTTCCAGCACCCATTCAAGTCATGTCCTCTGCGCCTATGGAATCTACAATACAATTCTTCTCTATACCCCCTAGGCTTGGGAATGTTAGGGTCTATAGTTTGAATTTTTGGCAGAGTGACTAAATTTGCCGCTGACAAGCGGTCAAATAAGGAATCCCTAGACTCCGCATATGGGGTGAAATGTCGTCTAGGGCGACGCGGGTAATTCTGCTCTTGTCTTCTATTGTCTCTTTCATAACCCGGAGGCACTGCCTGGTAATTAGCCTTTTGAGGCTGCGTTTCTTGCACAGGCGCGGGAACATTTATCGCAACTTGGTTAACTGCAGCATGTTGCGGTTGCGTTGTCCCGATTTTAGTGGTTTTATTCCACTCTTTCTTCTTAGGCTTGGCAATTGCGCCTTCGCCTATCTTAATCTCTTCTATAACTCTGGCTTGCGCCAAAGCTTCTTCTAAGCTGTCATATTGCCGCAGCAACAATAGACCAGAGATTGATTTTAAGCAACTTTTTGCGAACATCTACGTGAGATCAGACATAGGGGGACGGTAGGGTAGCTTAGAAAGCAAAGCCCTCCATCGATTCCCGTATGCTGCCATTGTTTCTTCTTCAAATTGCTTGAGGCTTGCCAGATCACTTAGTGATGCCTTTTTCCTTGTGTTGAAGGCAAAGCGTTCAAGAAACGCATCTACTAATTGATCTAAGTTGCTTATGCTGTGTTTGGGCAGTTGTGTGAACCAATCCGAGGTAGGGCCTGCAAATGTGGTTATGAATGTTCTAAGCAGCAATGCGTCATTATCTTGGATTGCGAAGCATTGGCTTAGAAATCTTGTAACGTGCTCTTGTGCGTCCTCTTCACCTTTAAAGATTGCCAATTGAGGCAACTTGAAGTGCTCGGGGTAAAGAGGTGTAGGCACTGAGGGATGCACCGGATTACTGCGGAGTTGACGTAATGTGGGTTTTTGATGCCCAGCAGCTTTTGTTTCCATAGACTCCAAACGCTCCAATAGCGCTTGGTATGCATCGGAAGATTTTATTTCTTCCTCTCTTGTTCGCTCCTGTTGCAAGTTATGGTAAACTGGAGGCCTATGGAGGGGTGGCCGATTGGCAGCCCTCCTGCCTTGATGGGGAGTTTCAACATATTCTACTTCTGGTTCGTACTCCTCGTAAAATTCTTGAGGAGTCTCTGGGCGAGACCTATAACCCTGATTGAGTCCTTGCTGAAGGTACCCATCGTTGTTTCGGGGAGTGGCCTCCCTCTCGGGTCTATAAGGTCTTGGAGGCAAAGCTTGGCGAGGTCGTGGAGACCTATCCTGTACCAACGGATTATGCCTCTCATACTGTTCAGCCCTTTGGATGCGAGGGGTTAGCTCCCTCTCAGGTAGTTTATAGCGTAGCTCATCCGCTTCGCGTTGCATGCGCTCTCTATCCAAGCGGTGTCGATACTCTATCTCCTGATGACTTTGTTTAAGCCGCATGATTTGGGCTTGATGGGCGGCATGTTGGGCGACTATCGGGTCAATTTGGTCTACCCTATTTTGCTCAGGAGGTTCGAATGTTTCCCCTATGTGTTTATCTTGATTTTGATGATCTAAAATTCCAATGGGTCGCTTCCCTCTGTCGAGGTATGCGGCATGTACTCGAGGTCCTGGCCTCAAGGGGTGATCATGATGTCCAGCTGGTGCGGAAATGCAAGGTTCCCACGTTGCATGTTGTTGTCCTTGAGGAATGCGATGATCTTCCTCGCGTTCCCTCTCATAGGTGTGAAGGGGGTGGGCGGAGTTAGGTCGCCCTATGTAAGGAGCCCTACGCTCTGGATTTTGTCTCTCTGTTCTGATGGGAGGTAAAGAAGGGATACCATATCCACGTTGTCCCTCTAAATGGATGGTGTACCTATCTAGCGCTTCATCGCGCCGTGGCCACTCATGTCTAACCTCAGAAGGCGATTCTCTATTTATATCAAGGTCTACATGTAGGGCGTCTTCCCGAAAGGGGCTGCCTTGAATGGGCATACCCCACCGAGGATTCTGAATTGGATTCTTTTGTAGGTTGGACCGATAAGGCGGTATGACCAAATCCTCAAGACTGAAGCGAAGGCGACTTGTGCCTGCTTCTTGTGTACCTTCCGGAGCTTCTGCCCTTGATTGGGCTTGGCTGTGGGTGTACACCATTGCGGTGCTTCTATGCTATCTAAACAGATTTTTATCTCTTTTATGATGATTTTTGTTTTTGTCTACACTAAGCAGAAATAAACACACGCATACACAAATCGTGATTATCTCTTTTAAGGATTATTGGTGTGCCCTAAACTGGTTTAGTGTATTTTGGTGTTTTGTTTTGTTTTTGGTAGGTTTTGAAGATCGTTTAAATGCATTATGACGGCTCATATAACTCCCAAAATGGTAGCCCCTTCAATATACCAACCGAGGCCGATATACCAACCTCTCTATATACCCGCCCTTACGAGAGGGAGACTATAGGTACGTGAGAGCAGAAGGTACGTGGTACGTAGGCGGTACGAAAGGGGGATTGTCCTGTTAATGGCACCTACCATAGAAAACTTATCCTTGCACGCATGGGAATCACCCCAGCGACACTCGGTCTGCTTTCGTCAGGATTTACGCCTAACAACAGTTGACAATCGGGAAATGGATGCAAAGCTAAGCCAAGGTGGTGATGAACCCACCGTTGGTCTTGCTCAAGGGCTGGGGTCTTACGACCAGCTCCTTGGTTTAAAATTGTTGCGTGGAGTGTGTGAGATTCATTTTATTTAGCGAAAATGAAACAAGCATAAATGACTTTTCCCTAAGCAATGCAGGATAAAATGAAAATAGTCAAAGAAACAGAAACAGAAACAGAAAATTTAACAGAGATTATGAAAATCCCTACCTCTTCTCTGCCTGCTCCGATTGCTTCTGAATTTTTGCTCTGAAAATTTACAGACAGAAAATCGTCCCTTGGTGAGACGAATTACAGAACAGAAATCGTCCCTTGCAGAGACGATTTTAAAATCGTCCCAGGGTGAGACGATTTCCAGTAGAGTATTCGTAACAGTCAGAGACGATTAACAGTCTGCAATAAAAAAAATGTACCTGTCAAGCACAAAACACAAAACCCGATTAGTCTTCTGTGATCTTAAAAAAAAAATAGGGAACAGGTCCCACCGTGATCGCCACTGAAAGCACGAGATTCCGGGCGAAGGAAACACTAATTGCGATTGCATTCAAAATCAAGTACGCTTAAGTCCTAGAAATGTAAAGTGCATGAAATGAAAAAGACGCATTGCAATGAGACACAAGCAAATGGAGAAAACACAGCCCTTTCATTAAACTTTCTTGATCTCTGTTACAATGACGCCTCCTCCCTTTTCAGGGGCTAGGAGCGTTAAAAGAATTTGGTTACAATCACTTAATGTTCCTCTTTCCGCGTGCCCACGTTTGAATGGGCGGGCCAGAATGTTGCCGCCGCTTACGCTGATGAGTCTTTGACTTCTGCTGCTCCTCCTACGAACACAGAAACAACCAAGATGTCAGTAGCACCTGCTGCAAATAAGGAGTGTTTGTTCTCTAAAATTAGTGAAATATGCATGCAAACATTTGCCTGAAACAGTAAGTACAGTGAGTCCAAATGGCCTGAAAACCTGACAGAAGATAGAAGATATTACCAGAAGGCCATTGCCACTGAAACAGTCGGCCAATCTGCCTTCATCTGGAAATCGTCCCTGGGCAGGACGATTTCTGACTGCTAATCGTCCCCGGGTGAGACGATTCCTTCTGTGTTGGAAAAGTCGAAGTGATCTGCTCCAATGTCGACTCCCGAGACTTCCAAAACACCTGCAGACAGAGGGGTTATGTAATTGGGGCCATTTTGGGACGACCCAGATGGTCGGATTCTCCCAATTTGGCCTCTATCCTCGAGAATTTGATATCGCCTCCTGCAAGTCAGTGAAACAACAAAGCGACACAAAACATACTAGAATCTGATCAAAAGTTATGAAATTGCAGCTATGAGTTCACCAAACAGAATGACACAACATGCAATGTAAACAAATAATCTAGAATGCTAAAAAGAATGGAACTTGAGAAGTGCGAGGGGTGCCCAAGTGGGCCTCCCACCGTTGGCACTTGATTTCGGCGCCAATCCACTAGGGATGGGCCCAAAACCTCTTAGGATGGGGGGGTCGGAAAATTGGTTGGTTCAGGTGTCCATGTGTTGGATTTGGGTCAGGTTCAAGCTTCCAAAAGCCACCCAACAACCTCCCTTGCAAAAGAGATTGGTGGATGTGAGAAAGTGAACCAAAGGGGATGCAAGTGAGTCTTCAACTCGGCAGCACTTCGTTGCTTGAAATCTCCTTCAACTTTGTCTATTTTGGGTGAGAAAAGTCCCACCTTTTATAGACCCATGGGGTCTCTTTTGGGAGGGAAGCACAAATGCCATGTGTTGGTCATAGGCGCCATGTGGCAGTCTTGTCTTCCCATGAGGGAGGGGAGTCCTCCATTGACTTGGGCTTTCATAATCGCCCTTGTGACGAGTCCTCAAACGGCCTATTTGTCCACCCACACACGCGTGCGAGGCAGGAGTCATCAACTGACTGTTACGGGCTGCCACTTGGCCTCATTTGTCTTTTTGCCCGTTAAACTTGGAAATCGTCCTTATCGGAGACGATTTCAGAAATCGTCCCTGGGTGAGACGATTTCAAGTTAGCAATCGTCCCTGGGTGAGACGATTACTGGGCAAAGTGTCTAAGTGTGCCAAATTGCTTCTTGACCTTACAAAATTGCTATGAAAGTGGTTAAGACCACTGTTTTACCTCTGAGGGCTGCCCTGGGGGCTATGTTTGTCAAAGCGATCAGTGTTTGCAGTCACATAATCGGATTGGTGTTGTTTTGGTGTCTACACTTAGAGTACCAAAAAACTAAAGTAGAACATATGCATCCTGCTGGTAATCTATACCCATGTGAGACACCTACACAAAAATGGCAGGTGGTATCAATGGAAATTTATAGTGGGTTTTTGTAAGGCAATATTTATGCATGATGTAATCTTGGTAGTTGTGGAAAAGTTAAACAAGGTTGCACATTTTATAATAGGAAATATACAAAGTGATGCACCTATAGTAGCAAGCAATTTTTTCAAGGAAGTGGTAAGACTACATGGATTTCCAAAAGTCATAAACTCTGATAAGGATTCTCGCTTTACCTCTAAATTTTGGTAGGATTTGCATGAAGCATTGAGAACCAAATTGAATATTAGTATTACTTATCACCCTAAGATAGATGGTCATACTGAGAGGGTGAATTAGATATTAGAAGATATGCTAAGAATGTATTGCATGGATCAACATACAAAGTGTAAATACTGTTTATATTTATTAGAATTTACATACAATAATAGTTGTTATGCATCACTAGTATGGCACCTTTTGAAGCCTTATACAGAAGATGTAGAACTCCGTTATATTGGGATAGTCTGAAATATTGGGTAGTGATCAGATCAAAAACTATAAAAGATATAAAATATTTATTGAAAATAATTTAGCAGAAGCTGAAGGAGGCCTTAGATCTCCAGAAGGGCTATGCAAACCTTAAAAGGACACCGAGAGAATATTTTATGGGAGACAAAGTGTTCTTAAGGGTGAAACCAACTAACAGTTCAATAAAATCTTCCAAACTTGACTCGAGATATGTGGGTCCATTTACAATTATGCATAAGATAATCCATGTTATATACGGACTTGCTTTACAACTAAGCTTATCCAAAAACCATAATGTCTTCCATGTGTCCCTTTGTAGGAAGTACATTTCTAAGCCTACTCATGTTTTGGATGTTTCCAAATTATAGATGATCAATCAACTAAAAATTGAAGCTCGATCTATTCATATACTTAGATATAGAACTAAGAACTCGTGAAAGAGAGGCATAGAGCAATTTCGGGTCCAATGGGACCTTTACTCAGATAGAAATGTCATGTGGGAGAATGTGGTAGATATGCAACAATAGTTTTCTTATCTATTTGAGTATATATAAAATATTTTAAAAATATTTAAAACCATTTTGTATGGTTGATGATGTATATATATGTATATAGATGAATGACAAAATATTGAGTATAGTTTTGTTTCTATGATAATGTATGTTTTGGAATTTGGTTGAATGCAATATGACATGTTGACTGGTTTAAATACGTATTCAAATTTAAATGAATAATGATTTTATGATGATTTATAAATTGATATGATGAAATATTTGAAAATATATATTTGGATATATCTATTTTGTTTTTTTATACCATGAAAATACAAAGATTGTGTTCATTTCTGGTGGGGGGGGATGTAATGAACCTCCTCACATGAATATGAATTATAGATTGTTAATGAATTGTATATATATTTTACTATAGAGTGTGGTACTATTGATGTCCATTGTTTATGTAGGACCTAGTATAAACATTAGGTAGAAAGGATTGGTCAACAAAAAAAGGTAAAAAAAAAGTGATGATTCGGCTTTCGAGCACATGGAAGCTCATGTAAATGCATAGCATGTAGGTACATTGTGAGTGGTTTGCATTACTTTGTTTTAAATATCTATTATTGATTGATGAAGAATCATGTATGCATATATTCATGTGGACAATGAAAATGCCAAAAAGTCATGGGAGCCTTTCTTTTTTTGTATTTTATGAATTAAAAATGATTACACATTTGGTAATAAAATGTTAAAAATAATAATAGTAGAAAATATAAAATAAAAAGGATAAACAATAAATATATGATAAACTTAATTTAATTTGGTAAAAGGTAATAGAAGTATTTAAATGAATATATTGCTAGTGTATTCGTTATGTTTCACTGATTAGTGGATAAGGCAAATGATGCTTGGAGTGCTTTGGCTATGGCAAGTAATTTTAATAATTATCTTTAAATCCTTCCTTACTTGGAGAAATGAAAAATAATGGAATGGTTAAGGGGAGGGGTTACCATATGTCAATGTTGCACACAAAGATATTATTAAGGGGGAAGAAACAAAAGGTTAGTGATGGTATTTTTGTTTTTATGATTGTCATTGTTATCTTTCCTTGGTTGGGGAAAATTGGATGCAGAGATATATGGATAGGAGTTCCACTTGTGATAGTTCTACTACAAACATCAATTACAGGCATGTTTTATCTTCTTTTATGTATTAGGATTTGAATGCCAATCATTGGTTTTATGATGCTTAGTAATAGGCTTAAAATAAAATTGAAATGATAACATGCTGGAATTACCTTTATATGTTGTTTGTGTTGATAAAGAAATTGGCAATGAGAAGCATGTTGTTGTTTTCTTAAAAAGGACCAAGTGGGGTTTATGTAAATGCATTATATGATTGGGAATGCAAAAAGAAAACTTGGTATTAAATTTTACAAATAAAAATTATCTGCATTCTGTGAAATATTTCATTTATTTTCTATGACTCCTTGGTTGAAAGAAAAATAAAACATTTGAAATGATTAAAAGATTGCATGTAATATTAGATTGCATATATAATGTCATATGAGCCAAAATATGATACCTCATTAGAGACTTGCTGAAATATAGGTTGAAAACTTGTTCAACCTCATTATTGATCAAGTGATGAAGGTTGTGAGTTGGCTAGATTGGTCGACTGGTCCATTGGCACATGTGGAAAGGGGATTGAAACTTTATTTTAAGTTATATTGAACAACAAGAATGGGTGCCCCTGAATCGGAGTAATGAATACTTTTATAGGACTACTTCTTTTACCTAAGATGATGATTAAAATAATATTATTATGGGGTCATTGTTGTAGAAAAATGGAAATGTTGTGAAATATATATAGAGCTACTTGTAAAGACCTTATTACGTATGAGTGGAAATTCATTTATCTTTGATATTTAATAGATAAATTTCATTAAAATATTAGAGAAAAAGCTCATTTATGTTGAACATATCATGATTGAAGCCATGGTAATGAAATATGTTATGTAATATTGTATTCATAGTATAACCTAGTCTAGCCATTCACTTAATGAAAGAAGTGTTTTAGTTTCTATATTTCCTCATAACTATGTGCTTTATTTGGTGATATTTAGATCAATGCGAGGTTGCCTGATCTACAAGATTTATGTTCGACGTTATAGAAGAGTCTAAAATATTGTTTTAAATAATATTGTATAAGATAGTTGAGAAGAGGATGTTTGTCATTAAATGGTGTTTCTTGTAATTAACTTGGATAGTATGTAATTGATGGAAAAATCTGGGCATTGTGTATGCGAGATTTAGATAGGCATATGCTTAGGTTGGAATGCATTGATATTATTTTGAAATGTTAAATTGAAAAGAACATGTTAGTGTTGTTACAGTGTGTCTTGAGCTGTGTAACAAATTATTTCTTTGTATAAGTCTGAGCCTTTAATATAGTCATGGAGGAAAATTTATTATCTAGATCTACTCATATAGAATTATGGGAAGATTAACTGTCATTCAAGGAAAATAATGCATCTATTTAATTATGTATGTTTACATTGTTCAGATAACTTGCAAGTTGCAGTGCTAAACCATTTAAACTGCAACCTCTTATTTCAACTTAATACTTATAAGAGAGTGAGAGATTCTCTTAATAATTTATTAATCTTGTAAGTAATAATACTTACTACAATAGTAAGTATGTGGTTAGACATTTATAAAGTAAAAAAAGTGCATAATTTTATACCAATCAAAGGAAAAGTAATTTGAGGAAACCTTTTGGTGCAACTATTTAGTTGAAAAGATGAAGCTTAAGCATTGAGTCTACTTTAAACATATTTTGGTCCTTGCAAAATGTAAATATTTTGAGGAGGAAATTATAAAGATACAATAGTATTTATTTGCTATGATACTGAATAAATGTTAGCTTTATCCTTGGCTAGTGCATTGAAATGATTCATGCCATGAATGTGAAATATTAATTTAGAGATAATTTTTTGTTTAAAAAAAAAAATACTCATTTTCGATCTTGATTTTAAATTTTTAAAAAGGTAGAGTAGACCTACCTATATGATATTTGCATTCTTGAATTATGAATATAAAATAAAAATATTTTTTTATGGATGATTGTATATGTTTCATAATATTTGAAAAGGGAATACTATTATATTTAGTAGATTAATTTCTTGAAGAATGGAAATAGCTAAATTGAAAAAGATGTGTTTCTTAGTAACCAGGCTAAGAATCCAAGCATGATTTGTACAATAGTAAAATCAAAACTCTAGCTGAACAAATACACTTTAAAGAATTAGCTAAAAATTAAGGTCCAACATGAATGATAGTCTTTTAAGACACTAGAGGAAAAACTAATATACTTTAGACAACGAAACATGGAAGAACCTTAGTAAAGTAATCTACTAGCTCAATGGTTAAGTGAATGACTTATATAGTTTTCTCTGAAACGAAACCTACCTAAAGAATCATCAAGAGAGGATGAATAGGCAATTAACACCTAATGCTATTGAGGTGTGGGTATGCACACAACTAGTCTTAAGAGCAATTATACTTTGACAGAATTGATCAAAATATGTGACTTGGTCAGAACTGGTAACGAGGGGCGGTATGGGATGCCACCTCTAGGTTGCTGCTCAAGTAGTACTATGATAAGTACAATTTTCATTTGACTTAGCTAGTTAAGCCATGCTGTTTGGTATGAGATAAACGATTATGAGTCACAATGGGCATGTGTTACCAATTCCAAGGTTAGGTTATTGACATGGATCTAGTTGACTCTATGTAGAGGACAATCATCTATACACTAGGTATAAGTACGCTAACCTCCTTACACACACATATTGGAACAAGTAAACCAGTTAGTCGAGGGTTCTATATAATAAGGGATGGGAAAGTATGTGTCTACCCTCTAGATGTTATGCGCCCTAGAGGATAACCCTATCCATGGAATGACTCTCATGCCAAAATGAAACAACATTAAATGAGATTAGTCATTTCCACATAATGACACCTTTTTATGATATTTGACCAATATCGTCAACTTGGATGGTTGTCTATATTAGTATTGAACCCAAAAGTGGTATATTATGCCTGTACTAATTAATGGTTATGATAATTGTACATTGGGTGAAACAAATCTACTATGAACATGAAAGCACTCATGGAATAAAACTATGATTTGTAAGCAAAAAAAAATACTTCGTAGGATTGATTGGCTTTAGTTTTCATGTGGTACAACCATGTGAGTAGATATGGGTTGTTACATGGTCTTGGCATGAATTTGATGGTGTTGATAAACCTTTACCACATTCAACTAGATATTTTACCTAAATGAAAGGACCCTTAGATGCTACACATTATTCTAGGTGTGGGCCTAAGAGCACATAATTATGATGAGGCCATCAATGTTGCTAGAAAAAGGAGATGGTCAAAAGGTATTGATGACCCATAGGTTGGGCTGAAACTTTGAAGTAGGATAGGGTAGGCCACACAGAGGGGTATTGGTATATGACTAAATAATGATAGATGATATATTGGCTAGGTAAATATTTTGAAGATAGTATAAGCATAATCTTAGATGGTATGATCATACCTACCATCTAACTCATGTGGGGTGAGTTCAAATTGTTAGTGGGACCATAAGAGATCGTTTGTTTTGATTATGTGGTCCATGATGGGATCCCAATTTATCTAAGATACTATAGCTTTCATAACTCCTTTTGTTCCATTTAATCTTGGGTTAAATTGTAGTTTACCTTAATATTATAGATAGGCATAAGAAATAGGAGATATATCGTACCATGTTTCATTGTCGTAGTTTGAGTGAAGATGTATATGACTTTATGAAAAGTGTTATATTTTAGCAACTAGTTTCAATTCACACATGTTCTATGTTTATAACTTTTGGTTCAGTATGATAAAGCTACATAACTTGTGGTTTAATATCAAAAAGCTATAAAGGCATGGAAATGATGTTTTACCATTCAGGTTATAACATATTCATACATTTCAATACTTACTTTAGTTCATGTTTTTCATTCAATATGCATCCTCTTATGTATTATTTTATTTTAAAAATCTCCATTATGCTGCAGGAAAGAAATCTAGAAGCTTACGAATAGGAATGTTATTGGATTTTCCTCAACTAAGTTGTTTTACAGTTGAACCACTGCCATTCAATACTATTCTTGTCATCAAGCTTGAATAAAAATTGTCAAGGTTTGTTCATGTATTTGTTTTTTTTTGTCAACATGATTTTAATTTCTTTACACTGGGTGCTCCATACTATACGATATTATACATTTGATAATTTTATAGTCTTATCATAATATCAATACTAAAAAGCTTTAATTAGTAGATCTTGATTAAGAGATCAATTTTATCGGTTTTCTTTGTTACTGTAAATGTGTCAGTGGATACATATCCTAATATCAATGGTAACTTTCATTAAAAGGAACAAATTTCCCTACCTAAAATGAAAAATTTGTTACCTATTATTTTAAAAGCAAAATGAGGGGCGGTATGGGATGTGACCTCTAGGTTGCTGCTCGAGTCGTATTATGATAAGTCCCATGTTCATTTGACTTAGCTAGTTAAGCCACGATGTTTGGTATGAGACAAACTATTATGAGTCATAATGAGTATGTGTTATCAATTCCAAGATCAGGGTATTGACATGACTCTAGTTGAATCTGGGTAGAGGGCATCATCTAGACACTAGGCATAACTATGCTAAGCCCCTTACATATACATATTGGAACAAGTCAACCAGTTAGTCAAGGGTTCTATGTAATAAGTGATGGGGAAGTATGTGTCTACCCTCTAGGTGTTATGGGCCCTAGAGGATAACCCTAGTTGTGGAACGACCCTCATGCCAAAACCAGATGACATTAAATGAGACACGTCATTTCCACATAATGATACATTTTTATGGGATTTGACCAATCTCGTCCACTTGGGTGGTTGTCTATAGTAGTCTTAAACCCAAAAGTGATCTGTTATACCTATACTAATAAAATATTATGATAATGATACATTGGGTGAAAAAAATCTACTATGAACATGAAACCACTCATAGGAACAAAACCATGATTTGTATGAAAAAAAATACTTCGTAGGATTGCTTGGATTTTTTTCATGTGGTACAACCATGTGAGTAGATATGGGTTGTTACATGGTCTTTGCATGAATTTGGTGGTGTTGACAAACCTTTTGCCACATTCAACTAGATATTTTACCTAGAATAAAGTATCCTTAGATGCTACACATTGTTCTAGATGTGGGCCTAAGAGCACATCATTATGACGAGGCCATTAATGTTGCTAGCAAAAATGGATGGTCTAAATATATTGATGACCCATAGGTTGGGCTGACACTTTCAAGTAGAATAGGGTAGGCCACACAGAAGGGTATTGATAGACGACCAAAGAATAATAGATGATATATTGGCTAGGTAAATATTTTGAAAATAGTATAAGCATAATCTTAGATGACATGATGATACCTACCATATAACTTATGTGAGGTGAGTTAGATGGTTAGTGGGACCATAGGAGGACTAAGAGCTCCTTTGTTTTGACTAGGTGGTCCATGATGGGTCCTTATTTGTCTAAGTTAGTATAGTTTTCGTACCTCCTTTTGTTCTATTTAGCCTTGGGTTAAATTGTAGTTTACAATTTTAGGAGACATAGGGCACCATGTTTCATTGCCGTAGTCGTAGCGAAGATGTATATGACTTTATGAAAAATGATATATTTCAGCAACTAGTTTCAATTCAAACGTGTTCTATGTTTATAACTTGTGGTTCTACATAACTTGTGGTTCAATATAGAAAGCTACAAAGGCGTGGAAACGATGTTCTGCCATTCAGGCTATAACATATTCATCCATTTCAATACTTAATCTACTTCATGTTTTTCATTCAATGCGCATCCTCTTACGTATTATTTAATTTTAAAAATCTCCTTGGTGACGCAGGCAAGAAATCAAGAAGCTTATGAACAGGAATGTTACCGGATTTTCCTCAACTGAGCTGTTTTACAGTTGAGCCACTGCCATTCAAAACTGTTCTAGTCGTCAATCTTGAATAAAAATGGTTAAGATTGGTTCATGTATTTGCTTTCTTTTTGTCAACATGATTTTACTTTCTTTACACTGGATGTTATACTTTCTTTCTTATTTGCTTTCTTTTTGTCAACATGTATTTGCTTACTTTCTTTATACGATGTTATACTTACAAATTTTCAGGCTTATCATAATATCAATACGGGAAAGCTTTAATTGGTAGATCTTGAATAGGAGATCAATTTTGTCGGTTTCCTTTGTTACTGTAAACGTGTCAGCGGATACATCTCCTAATGTCAATGGTAACTTTCTTTAAAAGGAAAAAAGTTCTCTAACTAAAATGAAAAGTTTGTTACCAGTTATTTTAAAAGTAAAAAGTGGGGAAGAGTTCCTGCAAAGGTTGTGGTAAACAAAGAGGTCTGTGTCACCGTGTCTATGGCACACTATTTCCACAAAGGAATTTGTGTTCCATCTTAATACATTGTTTTCCTATTTCTTGACCTAAGACTTTCATATGGATTTTAATGCTTGTTTAATTTCATTGAGTTTTTTTTGGATTTGGTTACTATAAGAAATCTTTGTGTCCCAGTTATAAGGTAGAATAGTCTCCTCCCAATCATGATCCCTCATGACCCCTCTTAAAGTTGAGAGTTATATTTGTGAATAGGAAATTTAACCACAAAGTCACCACACACACCCACCCCTTCACACTCCCCACTCCACGGTTTAAACTTAGATATATTTTTATTTGATGAGCACACCCACTTCTCACACACTACAGTTTGAACCTTGAATCTTCCGCAAAAAAACCAGATCTCAAACCATTGGGCTGTCCCCTAAAATGAGGTTTAGATTTTATTAAATGATTTAAGTTATTATGAAAAGAGAAAGTAGGTATAAAATAATATAAAGATTTATTTAATCACATATATTTAATTAAAATAAATATTATAGCTCCTGATAGATGAAGGAGATTTGTTTCTTTCTTGTAGGCAGTCCCCTCCATGCCACGTGTTGAACCAAACGAAGACGGTACGATCTCCATCTCACGGCAGGTTACCATACAGCGGATGTGTTGGAAGCCTTCCCTGAGGTGGCCGTTCTCTCACCCGTCACTCGGACGTCCCACGCCCACCACGGAATACGCCTGTCTCCTCTCGTCGCGCCCCGGGGAATCCTGCACACACGAAATAAGCAGAGGAACTTCCAACCAACGTTAGCTTATAAACAGGCAACATAAGAGACAACATAAGAGTCCATTGACACCAAGAGCTCAACCACACGCAGAGACGAGAACATGTTGGAAAGGTTCCTTATATTGATAAAAATGGCCAATGGCCGGATACAATTAATTTTATTAATAATATAAAAAAAATTATTTTATAATTTTATTAATTTATTAATAAATAAAATAAAATTATTATTATAATATAGATGAAATTTAATAACCAGTAAGATTTTAAATATATTATTACAATAAAAATTTCTTATAAAATGTTATACTTCAAATTATTAATATGATATTGTAAATAATGGCTTTATTTACTTGCATGAACAATATAGATAGATATGTGTGTTTGTGTGTATTGAATGCTTATTTCTAAAATGCAGGTATATGTCCAGAAATCATATTATTGTGTGCTTTTTTCGGTCTTAAAGTAAAAAAATAACTTTACTAAATATTACGTTTGTTAACATGTTTGAATTATTGTGCGTTACTTTAAAAAAAATTGGCATCAAGGTATTCTTGTTTTTAGCGTATTTTGCATGTAGGTTATGTGTTTTTTTTCAAATGGATTTCTCTTATTTCATCTAAATAAGGTATATTTGAATACCATCGTCATGAATTATAATATATTGTAATATTTTTAATTAAAATCAAGAAAAATATTATATTTAATGTTTAAATATTTTCATTTTCAAACATTTTAATATGGATTTTTAAAATAAATTTATAAAATCATGATGAAATTACAATAAGAAATATGAGATATTAGATTTTTTTTCTTTTGAAAAAAGTTTCATTTTATATTAAGCATATGTGAAATTACATTCTTTATATGTCTCTTTGGCATTTCTTCAAAGGAATATGAGATATTGGATGTTATTAAGATATGGAATTAATTTATTAAAATTAAGCAAATGTAAATTTATTGTAATGTTTTCTTTTGATAAACTTAATTGGATCATTGCAGTATTACATATTGACTTATAAATGGTTTATTAATAATATATCTATAAATAGTCCAGTTATGTGTTAGCACCAACCTTCACTTGGAGCTTCCTATGTTCATAGACTTGGTTTCAAGTTCCTACTAATAGTAGCAAGAGTTTGATTATGATAACAAGCCTGCCTTCTATGTCAAATGTCAGAACCAAGGTCCCTTGAGATATCAGTATCTATCTCTCAGGAAAGGACCCAAGAGAGATCATCCTCGTCGAGATTCTCTCAAGAGCGGCAATCCTGTGAGACAAGAAGTCATGGGCAACTCTTCTCAAGCTGTGATGAATATAAAGCTCCAACATTCTCAAGCTATGGTGGATAATGTGTCTCAACCCTTTCTGGTATTCTCCACTCAGGAAGATGCCCTCCCTAGGAAGTCTCTACTGGATCCCCTAGAACTAGTGACTGATCCTAACCAAGTAAGCTCTTCTTTCACCTAACCAAATTTATTCTCTATTTTGTTTGACTCTAGAGACGTCCTTAGCAACCCTTTGAACTACACTATCATCAACTATAACTAGAAAATATTGTAGTTTCTCCTAGAGAAGATCGAACCTTTTCACCAAACTCTTCCTATTTTTACTAAGGACCTCACCACTTTCCCCTCTATTGCTTCTCCTAGTTCAAATCTTCCACAATATCCCTCTGGTTTTTTTTTTTCTTGACCCTTGGTACCCCTTCATCTAGGCTCTATTATTTCTCCTTCTTAGTTCTTCAACTCCTCTACCCATGGTGAGTCTTACAGCCCCCATCACTCAAAGCTTATCTAATATTTTGCTCATGGTAAAGCCCCTCGCCCCACCTCCCCCAACCCTTTGAAACCCTCTAAGCTTCTAGCTAATTTGGGTTTGGAAAGGAAAAAAGGGAGGCCTTATCTCGAAGACAAAAGAAATAAAGATATTGAAGATTCTATTATCAATGGGAACCAATCTACTCCTCTATCTCCAAATTATGAGTTATTAGACTCATTCATCTCCAAGGTGGAAGAAAAAAGGTAAAAATCCCCTCATGCTCAAGGAAAAGGGGGGGAAGAATTTCTCATCCAAATATAAAAAATGAAGCTCTTCTCATGGAACATGAGGGGTCTCAATAGGATAACCAAGAAAAAAGCAGTAATGTCCTTGGAGAAAGACATTAATATTGGTATACTTCAAGAATCCAAAATTGACTCAAATAATACTCAAAAAGTTATTAAATCACTCTGGAGTGGTTGTGACTTGATTGTTATCCCTACCTTTGATTCTTCTAGAAGTCTATTGTACCTTTAGGACACAATAAAGTTTGAAGGAAGACTGATTTTTGCAAAAGTACAAACTTTAAGTGTGTCCTTTCCAATGTCTATGCACAACAACAATTTTACTAACCGCATTGCTCTTTGTTCTCACATATCCCAGATGCAAAATTACTTCTCTAGTTATCTATGGATGTTGTTCGAGGACTTCAAAAATCTCCTCTATCCTACAAATAATATTGAAGGTAATCCTATCACCTCTAAGTTCTATGAGGATTTCACTGACTTCATCGACACAAGCGAAATCATGGATATCAAGCTAAAAGGTCTTAATTTCATGTGGACCAATACAAGGATAGGAGATAATCTCATTCAGCTAAGAATTTATCGGGTGTTCATATCCAAAGAATTCATTCCATTTCTCGATGATGCATCTCTTCACTCTCTTCCTAGGATTTCTTTTGATCACAATCTGCTCATTTTTAAAGGTTGTATCCTACCTCCTCCTTCAAGTGATCATTTCAGTTTGAGTCTATGTGGTTACAACACCATGACTTGAGAGAAATTTTTTTTGAATGATGGCAACATAAATTTCATGGTTCCCATATTACTCATATTTCTAGGAAAATCTAGCTCATAAAGGAAAATATCAAGGTTTGGAACAAAGAGGTTTTGGACAATATTTTTAAAGGAAAAAAATATAATAATAGGTAATATTAAGGATATTGAAGAATAGTTCGCTTCTAGGGTTAATTTTCTTGATCTCATAGACACTGAAAAACCCTCCTCTCAAACTTCCATAATATTTAGGATAAGGAAGAGACCTAGAGATAAAAATATATATCCCTCTAGCTCAAAGAAGGGTATTCTGATACCAAGTATTTTTATGCTTCTACCCTTTGACACAAGAGCTTCAACGAGATCAAGCATCTATTGATAAAATATGGATCCACCACTAGCAATATCTCTAATATTAGAGATGAAGCCATCTATCATTTTAAATACTTTCTTGGACCTTCAAACTCTTGTTCCGCTTTTATCTCCAAATCCCTCCTGCAACATATTCGTAGTTTGGTTTCCCTTGGTTTCAATTTCGAGCTCATCACACCCTTCTCTAGAGGTGATTAAAGACACTCTCTTTTCCATATCTCCAAACAAATCTTTAGGGCTAGATGAGTTTTTCCCATGATTCTTCCATGTATTTTGGGATATTATTGGGCTTGATTTATTTGCTACCATGCAGGAAGTTCAGAAATCAAAATCCCTTCCTAGATATTTTAACTCTATTTTCCTTGCCCTTGCTTGCAAGTCGCAAGACTACAATACTCTCTCGAATTACTGCCCCATTAGCTTGTGTAATATCCTATACATAATATTGATGAAAACCATGGAAACAAGGCTTTAAGGTATTGCCCCTACTATTATTGATCCTTGCCAAGGGAGCTCCATTAAAGGAATACTGATTACTTATGATATCATCATCATTCATGAGTTGATTCTTTCTACCACGAAAATAAAAAATCCTAACTTCTTTCTCAAATTGGATATCAACAAAGTCTTTGACAGATTTTCCTAGGATTTTCTCTTGGCTATTCTATCGAAGCTTGTCTTTCATAAGAAATGGGTCAAGATCATCAAGGAATGTCTCTCCACAACCCAGTTTTCAATTTTCATGAATGTATCTATTGTAGGTTATTTCAAAATATTCAATGGTCTCAAGCAAGGTGATCCTTTGTCTCCCTATCTTTTCATCATCCTTGTTGAGTCCTTAGGGAGATATTTAAAAATGACCTATACCTTTGGCCTCATCTCTAGAATCAAGGCCTCTTCTAGGCTCGACCCCATTTCCCACCACCAATTCCTTGATGACACCATCCTAGATTCTCACTCCTCCATCCTTGAAGCCAAGAATATCAAATATATCCTCAATTTGGTATGAAGAAGAAGCTGGTCAAAAGGTTAATTTTCTCAAAAGTAACCTATTTTTCATCAAAACTCCCTTGGAAATGTAAGCCAAAATTGCTCAAATCTTGGGTTGAAACATTGCAAGTTTGCATTCCACTTACCTTGGACTCCCTCTCTTCCATGGGAAACCCATCAAAGGAATTTGGAACAATGTTATTTAGTGCATCATGAAAAATATGTAGGATGGAAATGTGCTCTCCTTAGTCAAGCCGCTAAAGCTATGTTGGTCCAGGCATAACTTCAAAGCATCCATGTGTTTTTCCTATCTATCTTCTAGGTTACATCTAAGGTGTGCACTAATATCGAGCAAGCCCAAAAAAAATTCCTTCTATCTAGTCCAAAAAAATATTCAGATATTCTTTGGTGGCTTGGGACAAAGTATTTTCAAAGAAATATCAGGAAGGGCTCAGATTTAGAAAAATATCTAAAATTAAAATGGCTTTATTCAGTAAATAGGGATGCAGAATTATGACCAATGCCAATGTTTCCTAGGTCAGAATTGTCAAAAGTAAACATCTCCAACTTTGATCCATTCTGGAGGACAACCTATGTATAGATAATTTTGCTTTTTGGAAAGACATCAACAAAACTAAAACACTTATCTCAAGAGGGCTAATATTATGCTTGGAAAATGGATTGCTTATTCATTTCTAGGAGGATTCCTGGGTCTCTAAAAAATCTCTCCTTTCTAATCCTTCCCTTTGTTCTCTCAAATCCCTCTCTAATATCCATTTTGGTAGTTTGGTACAATATTTTATTTCACTCGCCAACCCCTGCCACCCTTCATGGAAATCCATACCTACTCTAGGAATTAATCCTTCCTAGATGGCAATTGTGCAAACCCTCGCCTCTTTGCTTAGATCCACTATCATTTTGAGCATTCCCATCCAAGACTCTATCCTTTGGAAATTTGATGACCAAGGCCACTTCACAGTCAAATCTACTTACTTCCTTAGCGAGGAGTCCCAACCCAATTGGTTTCCTACCAATATCATTTGTCTCCATCACATTATCCCAAAGGTTACCCATTTATTTTGGCTTGTGGTCCAAAATGGAGTTCTTACTCTTGATAACCTATCTGTTTGCAGCCTTATCATCCCCAATCATAGCTACTTATGTCGATCAACTTGGAAATAAGTCTTCCACCTCTTCATTGAATGTTCGTTCTATTTCACCATCCATTACATACTCCTTTCAAAGTTTCATATTTCTTGGGCCCTTCCTGGCTCGATATCTAACCTCTACATCCAATGGATAAATCCTTTTAAACATGTGCACCTTAAATCCCTTTGGTATTTTTGCCTCCTGCACTTCATGTGGTAGATATGGCTTGAAAGGAATAGCAAATAAGTCAATAATTCTTATAGATATTCTCTCTTAGTCTAATCTAGAATCATTTCCTTGGCTATTGAGAATTCCAACCTTGTTCCTTCTAAAAAACCTTAGTCATGGCCTCGAAGCCAATATAATTTTTTCCTTTACACTGCTAGGTGACTCGACTCCTATTGATTTCCCTAAGATTGATATATCAAAGTTTCATTGGTCCTTTCCTCCCATTGGAAGTTTAAAACACAATTTTTATGGAGTTACAAAAGGTAATCTAGGCAAAGTTAGTTTTGGAGGAATCATAAGATATGACCAGGGGAAAATCATCCTTGTATTTGTTGAATCTATTGGGACCCACTCCAACAGTGAGGTTGAGACCAAAGACTTATTCAAAGGGTTATATCATGTGGATGATATCTGTATTAGGAGTCTCATTAATGAGGAAGACTCCCTAAATGTGATCAACTATATCAAAGGGTACCATCCCATTGCTTCGATTATAAGTTTGAGAGATCCATCATCCAACATGTGTTCAGAGAAGGAAATAATGTGGCTGACAACATGGCTAACATTTAGTTGACTCAAAATGACCTTCATAAAATGGCTAATCATCTAGTAAAATTTTGGTTGTGTACGAGCATTCTTCAAGGTTGGAAGCCATATTAGATTCAATTGGAATAATTCAAGAAAGAGGGAAAAATATTGAAGATATTTTATAATCAAAAAGCAGGTCGCAAGACCAATCAATATCATATGGTAAAATAAGATGAAAAGCTTGTATAGGAAGGTAATATTAATGCACTTCCCAAATTTTTTAGCCCTAGTATTAATGAATATCATCACTTGGAATATTAGAGGACTCAAAGGGAGTCTTTCAAAACAAAATGAAATTAGAATAATGATTCAGATAAATCATCCACATCTTGTTTTTCTTCAAGAAACAAAGATGTCAATGAAGGATATGGACTCAATTGCTAGTAAAATTTGGCCATCTGGAAAAGTGGTTTCCCTCAGTTCCCAAGGGACTTCTGGTGGCATTGCTTGTCTTTGTAATCCAAAAGAGGTAGTTATTCACCATATGGTTGGCAGTTGGGGTTTTTTGGCTATAGCTATTCAATGTAGACATTCCAAATAGATTATGCTCTGCATTACTGTTTATTCTACAACTTCTTTGGAGGAAAAAAGAAGACAGTGGAAAGATATTACTCATATTATCTCTCATTTTACTAAATTTTGGATATTGATCACAGGAGATTTCAATACCATCCTCTATTTGGATTAGAAAAGGGGGGAAATAGAAATTTGGACAAAAGCACTGACCTCATGAGCGAATATATTGCAAACCTCCATCTTGTGGATATCCAAATAGATAATGGCCTTATGACTTGGTCTAACATAAGGCAAGGCTTAGCTTGTATAATGGAGATATTGGATAGGTTTTTGCTCTCTGAAAATTTCTTAATCCATGGTCACATTCCTAAAGTGAAGACTCTTAATAATGATGGTTCGGATCATTGGCCAGTCATGGTGGAAATGTGGAAAACCAATGTGATTTTCTCTCCTTTTTGTTTTCAATTAATGTGGCTTAGAGACATTTCCTTCAGACCTCATGTGCAACAATGGTGGAAGGAAGGTAAACCTAGGCATGGTACTAAGATGTTATGTTTTGCCAAAATATTGCAATACATTAAATCCAAAATCAAGACTTGGAACTGGAAAGAGTTTGGGGATGTTCATAAAAAAACATGAATTTATTGCTCATATTGAAAATTTAAATAAGAAAATTTGTTTACATGGCCTCACAGAGAAGAGAAGTGCAGATGAAATTAAAATCACAACTCAGTTAGAGGAATGGAAAAAAAGAGAAGAAATCTTATGGAAGAAAAAATCTAGAATTCAATGGCTCAAAGAAGGAGATCGAAACACAAATTTATTCCACAAATATCTTCTAGCTCGAAGATCTCACAACTTTATTTCTTCCTTAAAATCAGATTCTAGAGATGTTGTTTATACTTGGGATGGCATGAACTCTATTGTTGATTACTTTTCCAATATTTTCGCTACTACTCCTCTTGACCCAACTTCACAAAAAAATGTTCTTCAAGAAATCCCTTATCTTATCACTTCTGATGAGAACTCTATTTTGACTACACCTATTACTATCAATGAGCTTCAAAAAGTATTTTTTAAAATGCAAAAATGGAAAACCCCAGGTCTTGATGGTTTTCCCATTGAGTTCTAGGATATCCTTCATGTTTATTTATTAGAGGTGGTGGAAGAAGCTAGGAAAGCCAAAGAAATTTTTAAGGTTATCAATAGAACTTATATTACTCTTGTTCTAAAATCTCGAGAGGTTGATCATATATCAGCTTTTAGACCTATTTCTTTATATAATGTTCTTCTCAAAATCATTACTAAAATAATGGTAGAAAGGTTGAAGCCTCTTTTGCATAATATTTTTTCCCCATAGGAAGTGGCTTATGTGGAAGGATGTCAAATAGTATATGAGATAGTTATTGCTCAGGAAGCCATCCATTCCATTGATATGCAAAAATCTCCTTCCATGTTCATTCGGTTAGACTTATCCAAATCTTATGATAGAGTGGATTGGCACTTCCTTGTCAAAGTTTTGAGGCAATTTGGCTTCTCTAAGGATTGGATGGATTGGATTATGGGATGTATCTCTTCGGTTTCCTACTTAGTTCTTATCAATGACAGAACTTCTCAGTCATTCACAACTTCCAGAGGTATTAGGCAAGGTGACCTACTATCCCCTTATTTATTCATCATTCTTTTTGAATGCTTGGGTAGGACTATAACCACAAAGAGGGAAAACAAAACCCTTGAGGGAGTTAAAATTGCTCATGGAGCTAGACCTATCTCTCATATTCAATTTTTGGATGACTCTACTCTTTTAGGTAAAGCTACAGTTAAGGAAGCTTCTAATATTAATAAAATTATTAGCTATTTTTCTAAGGCTTCTGGGCAGTTGATCAATGAAGGCAAATCTAAAGTTATTTTCTTTCATTGCTCTGCTAGACAGGAATCCATGGTCATGAATAAATTAATATATAATAATACCTCCCTTCCAATCACTTATTTAGGTATTCCCATAAATATGCAAAGGTAGAAAAATAAAGATTGGAATTGGTTGTTGGACAAAGTCAAGAAGAAAATTGGAAAGTGGACCAACAGGTGGCTTTCTTCTGGGGGTAGAATAACCTTGGTAAAATCAGTCCTTCAAGCTATTCATATTTATATTTCTTCCGTTTTGAATATCCCAAAGGTTGTTCTTCGAGAATTGGATCAAATCAGTCATCGTTTCCTTTGGAGTTGTACTAAGGAGAAAAGAAGATGGGCCTTGGTGAAATGGGATACTTTATATCTTCCTAAGAGTGAAGGGGGGTTAGGATTTCAGTATTCTATTAATAAAAACAAATATTTAGCTACTAAATTATATTGGATGATGTTGCATAACCCCAATGCTCTTTGGGCCAATAATCTTCGTGCTAAATATGCTAAGAACAAAAGTCCTGAAGACCTTGTTCGCTATCAACTTCCTACCAAAGGTTCTCCCATTTTAGAAGTTCTTAAGACTTGTGAGGATTTGATAAAGAAAAAATTATTTTGGATCATTCATAATGGTGAATAGGTAAATTTTTGGATAGATTCTTGGGATGGTCACAAGCCTTTGATAACTCAGTTTCTCGATTGGAGGCCTTGGATGGAGGAGCTTCATCGAGC
The DNA here is from genome assembly GCA_028583015.1 of Wollemia nobilis. NCBI lineage: Eukaryota > Viridiplantae > Streptophyta > Pinopsida > Araucariales > Araucariaceae > Wollemia > Wollemia nobilis. The sequence continues at coordinate 3,736,399 of JAQPPZ010000925.1, forward strand.
TAATTGGATAAATATGGCTAATTATTATTGGTACCATACTGGTAATTCAATGGTTGGTAGATATTCTATCCCTATTGAGGACTGGCCTATTCAAATATTAGAAATGCAAAGACAAGATATCCAAGGCATCCTTCATATGATATCCCTCTCTTGGTCCCATGAAAAAAATTGTTTTGGATGGAACAACACTACTAAGGGTGAGTATTCAGTTGCTCAAGTTTATTTGACCTTATGCCATAATAATCCCAATCATTCTTCTGACATATTTTCTCGATTGTGGGCTCAAAATATCTGGCCTAAGGTGAGGTTATTTAATTGGCTTTTATTGCATCATAGGGTGCTTACTGGTGAGCAACTTATGAAGCATGGTTTTCATGGCCCTTATAGATGTGAAATGTGTGAAGAGAATGTAGAAGCTCTCAACTATTTTTTTCTTGAGTGTACTTTAGCCTCTGAGATTTGGAGGAGAATGGCCACTTTACTTGGCTTACAGTGGTCCAATATTTTTACTTTTGAATAGCTTTGGATGGATTGGCCTAATCAAGAAGGTGTTGATCATTTTATTAGGCAGTTAGTTTGGGTGGGTTCTACCATTCTTCTTTGGAATATTTGGAATGAAAGGAACAACTAAATTTTTAATCAAGATAGGAAGGATATTCACTATATTTGGCAAAAGATAGCCAACTTAGTTGAATCAGTCCATCAACTCCTTAATCACCCCCAAAAATCCCTTCAAAGATGGGATCAAGTGATGCAAATATTTAAGATTAAATCTTGTAAGGGAAACCAACTTAAAGGTAATGTGAGTATTAGTAAGATGGATAGGACTAGAAATTGGCAACCTCCTCCTAAGGATTTTGGAAAATTCAATACTGATGGAGCCTCTAGAGGGAACCCTGGAAAAGCCAATGTGGGAGGAATTTATGGACTTTCATATGGCTCCCTAGTTTTTACTTTTTTTGAGAATTTGAGTATTCTTTCCAATAACCTTACTGAGGTGTATGGTATCCTCAGAGGCCTTCAGGAGGCTACTAAGGTTGGATGGGAAAAGGTGTTAGTTGATTCTGACTCTCAACTTATGATTAATCTCTTGAAGGTGGATTGGAGAATAAAAAGAATTATTGAGAAGATTCAATTAATCCAGGTGAGATTTTTGAAAGTTAATTACAATCATGTGGTTAGAGATAAAAACAAGAGTGTTGATGCTTTAGCTAATTGGGCTTAGGATAAAGGCAATCTTACTTGTTATGGCCACCCTCTTATATGGTGCGCTTCTCAAATTAGGGAATCTCTTCTTTCTATCATTTCTTTGGATGGCTCGAGTTCTGAAGGTACCTAGTTTATTCTTGCTTTTTTTTTTTTTTGCTTCTCTTTGGTTCATTCTATTTTTTTAGTTCCCTAGCTCATTCTATTCTTTATTTTGTTTCCTCTATTGATTCTTGCCTTATTAGTGTTCTAGTCTAGATAGGTCATTGTTATGTTCTTTTTTTTTTTGTTTTTTTGTTTATTTTTTTAAGGTGGGTGGGTTATTTTGTTTTAATTTGTTTTTGTGTTCTTTGTGTTGTTTCTTTTTTTTCATGTGTTTTTGTTGTTTTGTGTTTTTTTTTTAATGTTTTTTTTTCTTGTTCTTGGGTTTCTCTTTGTTTGTGTTAATTCATGTTTATATGTGTGAGTGTTTTCTATGTTTTTTGCTTTTGTTTATTGTCTATTGTTGCTTGTTTTTTATTTTTATTTTTATTTTATTTTATTTTAATTTTTTAGGTTTTGGTTGTGTTTATTTTTCATGTTTTTTTTTGGGTTATGTCTTTGTAGTGTTCTATTTTTTTTGTCTTGTTTGTGTTTTGTTATGTGGTTCTTGTGTTTTTCTATGTGGTTTGTGTTGTGGTTTATTTTATCTTATTGTGCATGTTTGGTTGTGCTTTTGTTTTTGACACACTCAAAGAGCATGTTTTTTATTTTATTTTATTATTTTTGTTGTTATTTACTTATTTTTAAATTGGTTTTGTGTGTTTGTTTGCTCCTTGAGTATGTCAAAGGTGGTAGGCCAGGTCCGAGTCCTAGGTATTTTTGGTGGAATGGATACCCCTGCATCCTTGGGTCTTACCCAAAAGTGGCATCCCTTTTGGGATGTTTTCCACAAAAAAAAAAAAATGACCTTCGTGTTTGGATCGACCACTTTTACAATGAAGTCACAAAAGTTTGTGAAAGAGTAGATTTCCCACCTTAGAACTAGCTTTTGGGAGTTTGGTACGCTTATCAACATTATCAACATTTGGACCAGTAACTGGTTGTATATTTATTTAATGCCATGGGCTCACAACTATTTTTGGTCTACACAGGGGCCTACCAAATGGTTATTGGTGCTTTATAAAGTGTTTTTTATTACTGTTTTGAGTCTTGATGGCTATTTTCACCATTGTGGCTATCACACCCGATTTCCTCCACCATAACTACTATGTCTCACCTCAAAATTATCATCACCCATTCCATTTGGTGATCGCATGAGCATGAGATTACTTCTATTTTTAGATTCGATAGATTCTACCACAATTGTTTTTTAAAATAAATATTGGCAATTGCAAATCCAGTCACAATTGATGTGTGACAGGGTTATACATAGCGACTATTTATCGCCAAATTGGCTAAAATTAGGATTTCCAAAATTTAGAATTTGCTAATATTTGGGACCCTTTACTATGGCCCATTAGCCATAAATTTCTAGGTGTTTGGGTCAATTCACCCTAATTTTGTAATAATTTGACCACTTTAAGTTTAAATTTCCAGCATTGCTCCTAATAATAGTGAACCTTCTATATGCATTTTCACACAATTTTCCTGGATTTCAAAATTTATTTGACAATTTTTTATAAATACATTTTGGGACTGATGCCTTATCCATAACCCTGGTGGGTGAACCTTCCTAAGTTGAACCTTAATTGTAGTTTTGACATGAGGAACTCTAAGTCCATTGATCCTGACAACAATACCAATGGGTTTCCTAGGTGGCATCTTTCAAGGTGGCATCGCTATATGTGGATCATGGTTTCTCTTATCGTAAGCAGGTACAGGTGAATTTGGTTAGGAACTTCTACATCATCGAATTAGGTTCCTAATTACAATGAAAATATTCATCACATGTGGTACTCTACCCCATTTGGAAATGTCTCTGATCCTAAAGTGGACTTAGTGTGCTAGCTCTCGATAAAAAAAAAATTCATTTCCCATTGGTGGAGGCTTCCTCGTTGGCATGCCATGAAAAGTTTTAATCTATGTGCCAACACTAGTAATCATATTTTGTAGGAAAATAAGTTTTACCATAATGATCCTTCGTATCCCAATGTCCTCCTATGTGACATATTTTTACATTTCCATGTGCCTTATCAGCACCACACCTACAATCCTATTATCTCCTTCAGCTCTATAGTGCTTTAATCCATGTGACTAGATGCTTTGGGACCATGGCTATTCATTAATGGCCCTTGCATAATTTGAGCTCCCTATTTTACGAAATGACTGTTAACACCATCATCCTCGCTCACTTACTTTAAAATTATTTTAAATCCAACCCTCACCTGCATTTTTTTACTGTAATATCCACTTTGAGTAAAGGTGAGTGACATAATTCTGGATCATGCAATATGGGGGTAGGGTAGAATATCATCATGGATTTGATTGAATTAGAGGTCCTAAAGCTTGATATCATGGTGGAAGAGATTCTTGACTCCCATAATTTCTTCCCATTCTTGAGGAAATTCAGTAAGAGCGATACCTATCTATCAATGAGGCTGGCCCACTCCTGGGATAGTGGCAATATCACCATTCGTGGGGTGTCTTTTCAAATTATTGTCCAATTTATTATTGAGGTCATCGACCTAGTGAATTATGGTGACTTTGTTTAAATGGATAAACATTCTATTGCTACTAAGTTTCACCACTTCTGTAAAAAATATAAACATCTCAACAAGGAGAATAGTGGCATAGTATAGAAGGAACTCACTACACCTTGGACTTAGGTTTTAATATCCAACATGCAATACTTTACAATTGATGATCCCAATTCACTGTTACGAAGCTTCCACCTGGTATTTTTGAACCATATCAAGGACATCATATTCATAAAAATATTGGAGTAACTCTATCGCTCGATGGAATTATCTGTGTCAAGTGTTAGGGAGGATAAATATTACCACCTAAAGTACCAATGTTTACATCTTATGATATTCAAACATTTTCTATAGCATAAACCCCCTACATCTACACCCCCTATCATGGATGAGGTCCAGTCCAATATTCATGAGCAGATGACAAACTCGCCCATGATGAAGGATGATAGTGATTTTGAAGTAAAAAAAAAAAATTTCCAGCATGTCCAAAGTGGGGAAAAAGAAACACCTATTTTTCGTGAACACCACTCCCATACCCTACATGTGTTCTCCCCAAAACCTTTCAAAAATAGAAAAACATAAATGTATTTTCATTCTTGACCAAGATTATTCTATTTTGGACACTCTCACCATTCACAAGAAACTCATGTGTGACATGACTCCCTAGTCTATTTTGGTGGTCCTAAATTTCAAGGTTTTCCATTTGAAGAAGTCAAATTACTGATGAATTTGTATGATAGATCTATTTGGCTAATTCCTTGATTACCCAATTGTCCAAGGTCATATCCAAAATTAGCAGGCTAAAAGAGGTGCCCTTTCTATCCAAATGAACCAACACATTCTATCCACTCAGCCTAAGCTAAACCAGGGTAGGATGATCCTTATTGGTCTATCTCAACTTGCTAAGCCCACATAGAATAAGAGTACGATGACCCTGAGTGGTCCCTTCCCCTTCGATACGAGCTCTCCCACATCGGATTTGAGTGTGGAGATAAATCACATTACAAAGAGTAACCATAATGTTGATCATAGAGTTCAAAACCATCCCACCAGCCTAGGATAATGTTTAGGTTGGTCTTCCTTTTTGGTCTCTTCCCTTGTTTGTTGGATTGTTTTGTTTCTCTAATGTTGTGTGGTTCCATCCTCTCTCCTTTTAGGGTTTTTTTTATCTTTTTTGCCTTTGTGTGGGTTTCCCATTGTAGTCTTCCTTTCCTGTTTTCATTTGTGTTGTAAAATGTTTGGGGTCCCTTTCAAAACCCCCTTCCATCAATAAAAAAAAGGCATGAAACCTTCAAAATTTTAAGTTATATTTATAAAATACATATCTCACTATTACAAATATTACTTGCTATTTAATTATTTATTTTATTTTTGTTAACACACAATGCACACTATCATGCCAAAATGGATGATTCTTCATGATGTATATGAGAACCAAAGCTCAAACCACATGAAATTACACACACCATGGTTTGAACCTTGGACCTCCCAGAGAAAGGCCAAAGTCCTAACTATTTATGGAATTGATTACTTTCCAAAAATAATATTTAATATGACAATAAAAATAATAATGACATGAAATAGTTTTTAAAAATGAGCAATTCGCTAGTAAAAACAATATTTTATAAGATAATTTTTATTCCATTTATGTATGTTTCACTTTTTTTCTATAATTTTTTAATCCATTGATTATATAATTATTTAAGTCATTATGTTATATTTTTTTTTGTGGAAAACATCCCAGAAGGGATGTCACTTTTGGGTAAAACCCAAGGAGGTAGGCCTTGCACCTAGCCTACTAGGGATATATTTGAACATGCTTCCTTGTGTATGTCAAAGGTGGTAGGCTAGGTGCAAGCCCTAGGTGTAAGACCCAAGGAGGAAAGGCTTGAACCTAGATTTCTAGGGATTGGCTAATATTTGGCATCCTTGACAAGGGACAATTAGCAAAAACAAATTGGCTGCAATTTTATTTTTGGGTCAATTCACCCCAATTTTATAATAATTGACCATTTTAAGTTTAAATTTTCAACATTTCCCCTAATAATAGTGAACCTTATACATGTGTTTGGACATTACTTATTTGGATTTTGGAACTGATTCGTCAAATTTTTATAAGTATATTTTGGGGTTGATCCCTTACGCATAACCCTAACTAGATGTAAATGTAATAAGAAAGACTATTCAACATGCAACAAGATGAAATCTTAGAGCTATAAGAAAAAGGGAGTGCATAAAATTGGAAAGAGTAAAAAGTATAACCCAATATGCAAGGTTGTTTTCCCCTTGTTTGAGGAAGGTTGTTGAAAGCTTGCTAGCTTGCTTGTGATTACTGGAGATCTTGAGCTTAGAGGCTTGAATGCTTGATACTTATAGAGGGATTGTATGCTTATATGCTTGCAAGAATAAAAATCTTGATTGTGTGTAATCATGACCTCCATAATATTTTGAAAATAATTTAGCATAATATTGCCATGAAAAATGAAAAATTTGTGTGATTCTAGAGAGATTTTGGAAGAATAATACTCCTCTCAAAATACCATGGATTGAGATCTCTTAAGTGTTGACATTATTGGAATTGATGGCTCCTTGTTTGGAGAATTGAGTTGAAGTTAATAAGACTAGATATGGTACACATTAGAAAATATATGAAGATGAAATTGCTGGAAAGATTAAGAATGAAAAATATTGTATTTGGAATTTCTATTGGGAGCTATGAATATGATCTTAGGTACCCACCCATTAATAATAGTTATCTTGGGGTACAAAAATATAATTTTACACCTATATGGTGAAAGCATCGACAATGCTTTCATGATGAAAATTTTACCATCATGACCATTAGAAATCAAGTTTATCTAAGAGAGGTCAAAGTCAAAAGGTTTAAAAAATGGTCATCAAGGTTGCAAAAGTTCCAATAGTGTTATCACTCATGCCTTGGTGCTCTTGCTCTTGGAACAAAAAATCTTCTAGATTTATGCATAAGGAAATTTGATTCAATTTGGTTGATTAAAAGGTTGACCAAGAAATATTTTAGAAAACATGAAGTTTGGCTTGGTTCTAAATATTGAGATTCTACATTTGGACCTTTTTAATGAATTTATTGCATAATAAATGTATAAAAAATAACATAGATATCCCAATTTAAAGATAGATGGCTATGTTTTTGCTTATGACTATTAATGTTAGATGACTAATGATTTGATTATTTTCTTAGAAGTGATTTTAAAACTTACATTTTGGATAGCATTAAATGTTGCAATACCCTAGTGTGATATCTCAAGTTTTAAAGGGAAATCAAATTGATTGAGCAAACTCAACTTGATTACAATTCACATTGGTTTAGTGATTTAAAACAAAGGGTAGGTAAAGAATGTTAGCTAAGAATTATAGGGGGTGAAAATGAATTCATTTTTATAATGGATAGGAAGAAAATAGAGCTCTAGAGAAATGAAGGTGACCTCAATTTTTATGGATTAGGAGACAAGACTTATAGAACATGTAGAATTGTTGAGATCACTTGAATAGTAGGAGTGGTAGTCTTAATTATTATAAAAATTATGTTAATTTCTTTTAGTGATGGTTCAAAAACCATGCCCAAAGAAAACTATTATGCTTTTGTATAGTGATATTTCTATAATATGATGCTTTTGCACATTAGTGGTGCTTTCACATATTGACAGTGCTTTCACCAAGTGATGTCATTTTCACAACCAAACAATGATTTCATTGCCTAGTGGTACTTTTGCCTAGAAATACTTTGTTTTTGTAGGAGTGCTTTTGCACTACACTTTTTCCTATATTTTGATTACACATTTTGAGACTATCGTAGGGGTTGGAAATAAGTTTGGGTATAGATATTGGAGTTTCAAGAGATATAACCCAATTCCTTAGAGACCATCCTAGGGCTATTAGATTTTTCTTATATTGTTATTTTGGTTTTAGTAGAGCTATACCACCCAAAACTCCTACCAAATGTGGAATTTGATAAATATATCTTGATAGCAATCGTGGAGCATTGGTATTTAGAGATGAATATATTCTAGTTGCACATGGGAGAGATGACTATGACTATAAATAATGTATGAAGGATCCTTATATTCTCAAACAAGGAATCATATTTACATATGGATATGATTGTAATGGTCCTCAAATAGATTAATAGGAGGTGATAAATTTCACTTATTAGATCTAACGGTGATGTTAATATTGTATATTTTGAGGGTATTCTATATAGGTAGTCAACCTCGTGTGACATGAGAAATAGGGTGATCCACTAAGGGTGGGTTGAAATGGTGGTGGATATGTAGAGAGTAGTAGGTGGTCTTTGTATATGATGGTGTTGACAAATATTTACTACACTCAACTAGATATTTTACCTACATGAAACGACCCATAGATGCTACACATTATTCTAGGTGTGGGTCTAAGAGCACATCATTATGATGAGGCCATAAATGGTGCTAGGAAAAATTGATGATCAAGAGGTATTTATGACCTATATATTGGGATGATACTTTGAAGTAGGGTAGGGTAAGCCACATAGAGTGGCACTGGTAGATAACAAAATGGTGATACATGATATTTTGTCTAGGTAGATAATTTAGAGATAGTATAGGTATAATCTTAGATAGCATGATCATACCTACCATATAGCTCATATTAGTGAGTTAGATTGTTAATGGGTTGACTAGGTTTTCCATGATAGGGTCCCAATTTTCCTAAGTTAGTATAGCTTTCACAAATATTTTTGTGCCATTTACCCTTGGGTTAAATTATAGTTTACCTTAATACTATAGACATGCATAATAAATAGGATAAATATGACACCATGTTAGATAGGATATACTTATGTGCTTTGAAAAATTAGAATGTGAGATCTGGAACCTAAAATTGGGTATATTAGTCTAGAAATTATGTTTTATTTTTGTAGGATTAGGGAAAATTCAACATTGGAGCACACCTATTGAATTGGCACTAGAGTATGCACCTCTAATGACTAGGCAAAAATTTACTTCTATTGAGATAGCATCAAATACTATGCTAATGATATCAATGAGGCAATGATATCAACATACACCATTGTGTAATAACTAATCTAATTTTGTTGGATGATAGTGTGAGGTTGAACATAAATTGCACTAGATATAAATAGTGTGCTAGCTATACTAGAATCCTAATTGTGGTAACTATTGCCATAGTAGGGTAATTTAACCATTTCCAAACACATGGATTTTGGATCCGATTCAAGAGAGACTATTATGTCCTATTTTGGGCTACTATTGTATCTATGTTTTTGTTCATTTATCATTGTAAACAAAATTATTGATGTTCATTATGTGATTTTATGATTATATATGTACTGTATTTTTTTAAAGTATTCATTACCAAGTTAGATAGCCAAATGAATGAAATGTTAGAGAAAAATTACATATAGTTTAATTCTCTATGCACATGATATTTTGCATGTATTTTACTCAAAAATAATAAATTTGGTCATAAGTTCTATGTTAGTCCTGAGTTAATTACTCTTTCCACATCACTACTAAACAGGGTCCCACTTTATGGAAAGGTGGATTTTATTTTTGTTTTAAATTTTAGGTAGGTACACTGCTATGATATTTTATGTTAACATATTTTGAGTTGTTTGTATTGTTTTATATTTTGCTACATTCATGTTATTGTGATTATGTTAACTAGATCCTAGGAGGAATGTAGACAATGACATAGGACTAGTTTCTAGTTTGTTTATTCTATAATTTATAGGACCCTTCAATTTTGTTGAAGAGTGAACTTAATTAGAACAAGTTTGATTTCTAATTGCATGTCAGTGTTAGAACTAATTAGTTAAAATTTTATTTTTTATCTTTTTACAACCAATTTTATTTAAATTATGAGAGCATTATTATGAATGTAATTTAGTTAGTATCATTTTATTTGAGCAAGTAATTTCTAATTTACTTTCTACAAGTAAAAAGTAGAAAAAACCTAATTAAAAAGTAGTAAAAATAATGCTAGCACATATAGCCTACGGATGCCACCATAGATTGATAAATTAGAATGAAGGTAATACTCAACTTTTTCACTTTTTGGTACCATTGCCAAGGAATGCAACATTCATTGGATAATTCTATAAATTTATTAAGCATCCAATATCACAATCTATGTGTTATGACATAATATTGTTGTTTTTTAGGATTAGTATCCAATCTATATCTCCTTATTTAACCACATTCTAATTTAATTGTTCATGGGGTTAGCTTAAGCATGATTTCTTATTCCATGATATCCAATGCCCTTGCCAATTTTCTATGCCAATAAGAAGTTACTTAGCTAAAATAAATTAAGATCTAGAGGAGCTAAGAAACAAAGGTAGAGTTACTATAAATTTAATATGTTTGATATTTATTGGAATGTTTAGATTAGAATGCATGAATCAACCTATGGACAAAAATGGTTGATTTGTTAAATGAAACCATCAAGAGCCCACAAGCATTTAACAATCACATCTAATGGTTGTATCATATGACTCTATAGTTCTAAATGATTCATCAAGTATAAGTGAAGACGAAGGAAGTGTAGGTAGTTCACCACCTCCTACCCTAAAATATTTTGTACACCCTAAAGTATTTGAGAAAATTTATAATTTTTGTTGAGTGAATATGATGGCAAAGAGACATTAATATGGTGATAGACATAGTGATGTTTACCATTATAGGGAAGCTAGCAATGGTACCAGGAAATTCATATACTCTTTTAACCCCAACAAGGAAGCACCCATGAAAAACATTTCTCAATAAATATTACCAACCTTTAGGGGAACACCATAAAAAGAACTAAATTGATTTTTGTTCAAAATCAAAATTATATATCAAACCTATGACTATGAAAACAATAATAAAAAAATAAATTATTTCCCTCCACACTTAAGGATTCAAAAATATCATGGTCCATGGGATTTGTCATAGACTTAATTTACAATTGGGTAAAAATAGAAAATACTTTCCTAGACAAATATTAAGAATAATGTTATCAAAGATTGAAATGAAGAGTTGTTTAGGATGAAATAGAGTGAAGATAAAACTCTTAAATATTACCTAGTTAGATTCCTATTCATCCAAATATGATTTAAGGAAGGGATGGACCAAGAGATAATAAAATAAATCTTCTTGCAAGGGTTACATGATGAATCAAGGGATGTCTCAATCATCAAGGAAAAATGTGACATGGATAAAATAGACCTTCCTGATATCATGAAACTATGCAAAATTTATTCTCATACAAAGGGAGGAACTCGTAAATATCGAGTAGAAAATATTGGCATTGAGATAGGGGAATTTATTGAATAATTTTACAACTTATAAACTAATATCTTATTGGACCTAAACACTACACTGGATGAATTATAGGCTAAAATTAAGTTTATTGATTCATTGATAATGTACTACCTGGGTTATAGGCAAAAACATGCTCTTCAAGAATACCTCCTAAATAGGATTAATATACACCTCCTTTTTGAAAAATACCATGACAAAAATCGATGTGACCTCTTACCTGATATTAATGCTACCCTTTGAAGGAATAATTTACCCACAAAAGAACTTAACTATGTGGGTCAACAAAATAATATTTCTTATAATAAAAAATCACCAAGGACACCAAGAACACAAAACCCATGGTACATTTCATGGAATATGTCTCCACCACCATAACATTAGGGATAGTACCCCTAGATCCCACCTCTATAATGGTCCAAGTTAGGCTGGTTTAACTAGCCATGGATGGAACCAATACAAAATCAACCATGGATAGCCTAGAACCAACAATGTTCTAGAATACTCCAACTAAGTCAAACCTATGGAGGACAATAACAATTCCAAAATCAAAAACAAACATTTTGGTCAAGACTTACTAGTACAACCACAATCTCCAAAGCAATATTTTATTCCAAATCATCCTATATATAATCTAAATAACAATAGACATGCGATACCTATATATAATACTAAAAACAATGACATAGTTAATCTCAACTCTATTGACTATGACAATGTCCAAATCTCCTTAGGGAAGGCATTTTTTAACCTAGGTCCCCTAGTAATAGTAGAACTAAGGGAAGAGAGAGAAGCAACACTGTAAATTATTGAGCCATCAAATGAAGAAAATCCTCTAGAAAATAGTTCGTAAAAATATTTTAGTGTACCACATATTTAATATTTAGAATTTAAAGGAAAAATATCTAGAAGAATTTTATCTATTGCTAAAATTATAGCACCTAAATATCAAAGAAATTAAATATGTATAAATATTTAAGAAGGTTATTAGGGACCTATGCATAAAGAAAACAAGAAGAAAATAAATTAAAACAAATCCAAAAATGATACAAGTAGATCTTGGTTGGCCCCTTAGTAGGGAAGCTCATTCCACCAAACAATGGAGACAGCATAAGCCCACTCATTATAGTATCTATTTGTAAAACCAAGATACCCAACCTATTGATTAACATGGGGTCTACTATAAATGTTATGACCATAGAAATATTGAATAAACTATCTTTGGCTAATGTGTGACCCACTTCTACTATACTTCAAATGGAAAATAATTCTGTAGCAAAACCAAAATGGATATTAGAAGATGTCCCAGTAATCATGGAATCCACAAAATATCTTACTAACTTCATGATTCTACAACCAAGATATAAGGCAAATGGTTATTCATTAAACCTTGTATGGCCATTGTTGCCTTTATAGATTGTAATTTAGGGTACATAACCATATCCAATGGAATAAAATCCAAAAATATTTCTCTATATCCCCCAAATCCACCCTCCATGGACTTTTTTAAAAATATATGGATTAATGAACCTAATAAAAATGATAGCTTTGCATATTTGGCTATGGTTACTATGCCATAACACATAGAGGAATTAATCCCATTTCAAGGATCCATCTTTTATGATGGATCCATATTATTAGAATCATCTTGTGGATATTATTCAAATAATAAGTAGGTAACGATTTATTGATTTCTATGGATGGACAAATGTGAAACTATAAAATATTTTCCACTTGTGCCTTTTAAATACAATGCATTTACTTTGGCACAAGGATGGAAAAGGCATATCTTTTCACATTTTAAATATCGTTTGGTAAAAAATTTTCTTGAAGGAATCACTTTCAAGTAAAACAATAGGATCATCCATTCCGTATTACATCATAATTGTACTTTAAAATCACTAGTGAGTATAGGGGTCAACTTAGTATAGCCAAGTACCAAGAAAATATAGATACAACCTATAAAACTTGTTAATATCAATAGCTAGATGTGGTATGGGTAGGAAGTTAAACCGTTTGAGTTATTAAGCAATATGTAAATGTATTTTCTTGGGACTATAGTGATATGAAAGGGATACACCATGATATATGCACACATCAAATATACACTCCTAATAAGAAAATTATCATACAACCACAAATAAGGATAATTCCTTATCTAAGGGACATGGTGAAAATTATTATCAAATAATTACTTGATTTAGGGTTTATTTATTTGATCTTTGATAGCCAATGGGTCTTCCCACTAGTTATCATTCTTAAGAAAAAAGAAAAACTACTATATCAATTATAGAGAACTTAATAAAACCATATAGAAAGACCATTTTTTGTTACCTTTTATAGATCAAATACTCAACGCACTCATAGAGACGAAACATTGTATTTCCTAGATGACATTAGTCATTATAATTACATAGGTTTGGCACTAGAAGATCAAGATAAGACCAGCTTCATGTGCCTCTAGGGTATATTTTCATATTGAGTCCTACCATTTCGTTTATATAATACCCCCACAATATTTTTGTAGGTGGTTCTTACAATATTCATAGATCTCATTGATGAATGTATTGTATTATACATGGATGATATCAAGATGTATAAATAAACCTTTGAAGAATATCTCCATAACCTTAGTTGATTCCTCACTAGATATGAGACCCGTAATCCATATTTGAGTAATAAAAAATATTTAATGTTGATGGATGATGGGATTGTGCTAGGACCACATACCTATAGTATTGTAATAAATATAGATAAAAAATAGATAGAGTACATAAACCAATTACCTCCACCATAGACCCAAATAGATGTCAAAATATTCGTAGGGTATGTGGGTTACTATAGATACTTTATTGAAAACTTCAGTGAGGTTGTTGCCCTACTATTTTATTTTCTTACCCAAAATATTGAGTTTAAGCATATAGAAGAATGTTATGTGGCATTTGATACTATTAAAGGGAAATTAAATTTTGCACTAGTATTAGGAGGACTTGATTTGGAACTCCCATTTCACATCCTTATTGATACTTCTAATACTACTATAAGTGTAGTACTTGGAAACAGGCTTATGCATAAGCGCAAAATATCGTAAATTGGCTCTATTTAGGATTTTTAAAATATTGAAAAGGCTAATTTTGGATCATTTTACTGGGGCCCATTCATCCAAAAATTATGGGGCAAAATTTTTTTTGGGGTAAATTCGCCTGTCGTTGAAAATAACTAAAATATTTTTATTTTAATTCGTCGAACTCAAATTATAAATGAAATTGATTTTCCCACCCAATTCACATTCAAATTATAAATGATTTTATTTTTCCTACCCAAAATGCCTCATATACTACCCGTATATATACTGTAGTGGGTATCGATAAACATACATCGCTCTAAAACAACGAAAAACATGCAAATGTTGAAGAGGGGTATCAGTTGATGTAAGATGATTGGTTTTAGAGGTGTGTTGATTAGTTACAGAGGTGTCGATCTATTGTAGAGGTGTGTCAATTGATTATAGGGGTGTCGATCGATTGTAGAGGTGTCGATCGATTGTAGAGGTGTCGATCAGTTGCAAAGGTGTCAAACGATTGTAGAGCTATGTCTATCGACATAAGTCGATCGGTTGTAGAGTCATGTCTATCGACATAAACTGATGGGTTATAGAGTCGTATCTATCGGTATAATATTATCTATTATAGAGTCATTTCTATCGACATAATACAATCGGTTGTAGAGCCGTGTCTATCAGTATAAACCAATAAGTTGTAGAGCCGTGTCTATTGGTATAAATTGATCATTTGCAGATCCATATATGTTGACTGCAATAGATCAGTAAGCCTACAACTGATCGACATGTCCTAAATCGATTGGCATGGCTGCAACCAATCAACATGGTTGTAACTGATTGACATGGATACAACTAATCAACATGTTTGCAACTGATTGATATGTATACAACCGATCGACATGGCTACAATTGATCGACATGGCTACAACCGATTGACATGGCTATAATCAATTGGTATGTTTGCAACGGATTGACATATATGCAATCAATTGGGATAGCTACAATTGATCACCATGGTTGCAACTAATCGACATGTCTACATCCAATCAACATACCTACAATCGATTGAATTTTACATCTCAAATCGATCGTCATTAATCGTAAAGGCTAAAAGCATTTATTGTCGGTCTAAATCGTTTAATTTTTTCGTACATTTTTATATTTTGCAAAACTAATATTCGTGGCCCCAAGCACAGAAAAATTGCCATGGTTTGAAATTTTTTGGAAAAAAATAATTGCAGTTCGCCATGGTTTGAAATTTTTTGGAGAAAATAATTGGAATTCACCATGTATACTTGTCCATATTTCTTCTGGATTCCAAGACCATTTGCCTTCAATTTATAAATAGATTTCGAGGTCGACACCTTATTTATAACCTTACTTGAAAAAGAAGAAGAAAATAGGAAGAATTGTGCTGTTCACTATATTAGTAAAAAAATAACTAGCATTTATACCAAAAGTATAAATAAATTCCTAACAATATTTTATGCCATTAACAATTTTTACCATTATATTACAAGGTGTCCAATCTACATGCATACTGATCATGTTTCGATTAGGTACTAATTGAAAACACTTGTGGTAAGTGGGTGAGTTACCCAATGGATGTTACTGTTATACAGGTTTAATATCACTATCATGGATAAATGTAGTAAAGTCAATGTACTTGTTGAATGCTTATCAAGGTTAAATACCATGGGTGAAATGGAAGTAGTAGATGATAATTTTTCCAAATGAGCATCTATTCATAATCATTGCTTGGTTAAATAAATTTCATCATTAAGGCACATTAAGTGATTTTTGTTTTAGCATGGACCTAACCTTGTCTTATATAGTTATGTCCAAGAGGATGAAGTATATGAAATCTTTTAGGTTTTTCATGATGAACCTATAGGTGGTATTTATTCATACAAGAACACTATATAAAAGATATTGGATGTTGTATGCTATTCGCCCTTGCTTCACTAAGATGTAAATAAATACATATGCCATTATGATTAATTCCAATGCATGGGGACACTCACTCCATCTAATGAAATACCTCTCCAAACTCAAGTGATCTTAAAACCATTTAAAAATATGTTTTAGGTTTTAGTGAGCCTATTGATCCACCATCCCAAGGGAAAGAACATATTTTAATCTCTATAAATTACATGACCAAGTGGATAGATGTGTGTGCTCTTGATTAAGCTCATGAGAAAAATGTGATAAATTTTTTGTATAGTCAAATATGTCAAATATTTGATGCTTTTTGCACCATTATGATGCATGAATATCTATAATTTACATTTAAAGTAATACAAGTGTTCATAAAATTTTATCAAGTTAAACATAAAATGTTATCCTTGTATCACCGTTAGGCAAATGGCCAAGTAGAAGTTACCAATAGAGATCTGGAATACACATTAATAAAGATACTATTTTCACATAGGAGATATTGGGTCAACATATTATGATAAGCTATATATGCTTACAACATCACCTGGAAGTTTACCACTAGTGAGCAAAAAATATGTTTTTGAAAATAGTTAATTTTTTTTTATTTTTTTTATTTTATCAATTCAGAGTTCGTAAAATTACTGAGTACCATTGAAAATTATATCCCTCTAGTAAATTGGGAGACAAGTCCTATGTGTCACGTTGGTTTGGTGGGACTTGATTTTTTGTGTGATTGAAGTACATCCAAACTAGCAGAATTGAATTGTAGGAAAAAAATAATGGAAATTGTAGGAAAAATAATTTAAACTATCATTATCAAACATGTGACTTAAAGGAAATTTGAAAAAATGTAAAGTGCAGAAAATTAAACACTCTTGCATAATTGAATAAATTAGTAGAAATGAAACACACTATTCGGAAATAAACAAAACAAGAAACACACATTTAGAAATAAAGAACACGAAATTAAATAATTATAGTAGAAAAAATAGGGAAGGAATACTACCTCGAGTGGGCCCAACCTCTTGCAGATGTCCGCACAACTAACTCACATGGTCCCTCTTTCAAACACAAAAAATAATAGAACACTCAAGCCTTTTATTAAATGCAATACAGAATCCAATTCAATGTTCAGGGTCCATGATCCTTTGCTTTAGGGGTAGCAAGCATTTTATACAAAATGTGGTTGTCCCCTATTACAAATTTAGACTATAATAATTTTATTCATTTCAAAGCAATTCGCTATGGTGGGCGTGCATAAATTAATTAAATACCCAATAAAAGTGAAGTCACACTAAAATTAAACCTTGTGGAATAATCATAGTGCTCCCTATGCTTTCACAATAATATGATTCTAATTTTATACATGGTGTTTGAATTACATAGTCAACACATAAGTTATTCCACCAAAAATAAGTACTAATCGACCTGTCACTGGAATATAGGCACCTTTTTTACCTATCGCCAGGATAAAGGCATCATATATAGTTTTTTTTCATTCACAAAAAATTTATGCTTTTCAATCGTTGAATGATGGGTGCTTTCTTTGTCATCAGAAGATATTCATATTTTTGCCTATTACTAGGAGACATGTGCTTGTCCTATTCACTAGGAGATAGACACTTCATTTTCACTAGGAGATAGGTGCCTCCCAGCTTGTAGCCAGGAGACAGGTGTTGTACTTGAGTGACTCAGGATGTCTTGCTCTTCTGCCACTATCTTCGTTTGATCATGAATTATTCCGTAATTGCATTATAAAAATTATCAAATGCTAGGTCCACATGGAACCTTGACTTAAAGGTGCAAAAAAGTAATAATGTACTAAATCTACATATAATTTCCTCTAAAAACATACATTAGGAATAATACATCATTTTCTATTAAATGTATACAATAATATCACAAAAATACATTTCTAATATAATAAAGTTGCACAATTTTCTATTAAAGCATATAAAAAATAGGTATTTTTGGTGTTTATCATCCCCCCATACATAATTCTTGCCACATCCTCATTGTAGCTATTGTTGATATTTACCTATTTCAGCAATAGCTTTCCAGTAGTCCCTGTTCCATCATTTTATTTCCCTAGTTGTGGCCTTCTCTTTCTCCTTATCATGTTTTCTCCTACCACGTTGTTCTAGCTGTGTGGGACCTGTTCTTGTCTTAGGTGATTTTCTATGCTAACTACACTAAAAGGGATAACTATAAACTTCTCCTATTTTGAGTCATTTCCTTGTATATCATCCTTGTTTTCCCTGTTTTTCCTTCACCTACAACCCCGTGAATATGGTGGATATTTGCTACAATGCAAGCTCATCCTACTTCCAGTAAAAGTGGTCTATAGGAAATTGATTTATGATGGGAAAATTAGGCATGTCCCATAGAAGAAAGTAAGAAGTATCATATACTTGGGCCTTAGATAACTTTGCTATCTCTAGGTAGAGCGTTGAATCATCGATGTTATTATCCTCTATATTTTTAGGTGGTAGAGACTTAGGTGCTTGAACTGATGGTGGTATCATTAGATTCTTCTCAAATATGCCCATTTTTTTAAGGTACTCATGGATGTCAATACCCTAAAACATATTATAAAATTGGGTTGGTTAGGTAGGATTGACAGAAATACCTAGCTCTTTGGTCAAGAATTTGTGAGCCTTCCATTCCTCCTTAGCCTTATCTAGGCCCTCCTTAATCTTCTTGAATTGCTCTTAGTGAGTGGAAAAGACCCTCATGGATGTAGCTCATTATTCATTTTAATTTTGATGTAGCTGCATCTTCTTCTTTTGTTTGGGTGCCCTCCTAGCCCTAGTATTTTTGCTTTGGCCTACAACTTCTTTGTCGGTCTTGGGGCTTCTACATCAATCATAAATATTGAGGTATCAACCTCTATTTTTTATGGAGTGGTATTTCCTAGACCTTGGAAGATTATGTATCTTGCACATTGTATTCCATAAGTGTGTCAATAGATGGTTCAGTCGCATTCTACCCATCAGATTGACCAATCATTGTTTGGTCAATTGATGGATGATCAAATAACTGTACAACCTCTATGGGATCGACTGAATCTTATGATTAGTCCACCTCATCCTATTTCTATAGCCCTATAACTGACTAGATAATAGGGTTGTGTGCAGGAACTTCATAAGTGAGTTGAGTGACGTTTATCTATGATACAAAATCTCTAGCTAACTAAGCAATATTTGCTTGGTTAACTAGTGGCTGACTAGTTTATTGGGAAACCATAGAAGTTTTGGGTAACTCCTTAGCCTTGTTTTCTTCAATATTGATCATAGGGGGGCCCTACTGCAAAATAGGGGTCCCATATTCTTAGGAAGTAGTCATCACAAGGGTTTCATATTGGTCACCTGTATTAGTTATCTGGGTGTTTTATTCCCTCTTGGAATCATAATGAAATATCCCCATGGATGCAACCTTCTCCAATCCTATAGAAGAGAGTGCTAGTTCCATGGACAAATTCATTTGCACAACATCATCAATCTTATATGCTTTAGTGGCCAAAAAATATTGTATCATGTTCTCCAACTACATCACCATATATTTTAGCTACCTCAAAATATCATTTGCTTCTTATTGCTTCACTATAGTTGTTAGAGTTAAAGTGCACTATGCCTCTGTTTTGAAACTTGTCAGTTTATACTGACACTTGTCAGTTTATAATATAGGCCTTCTGCCTATATATGTAACACATTTTTATCAATAATAAATTCCTTGAATTTCACTCCCAACATTTGGTATCAGAGCGGGCTTTCCCTGCCCTGTGAAACCCCTTGAGGGGGGATTTCCCTCATGGAAATCCTCCCTCCCCCCATTTTTTTAAAATTTTTACCGAGGGAGTATGCTCTCCATCATTTGATGGATCAGAAACCAGATGATAAGAATTTTAAAGAAAAAAAAATTTCTCAAATTTTTTTTTAGTTTTTTTAGGGTTTGCAGATCCACGGAGGTAAAAAATTAATGAAGCAGCAGCATTGGATTCTAAAGTTTGGGTGTGTTTTTAGCAGAAGAGCAGCCATGGCTATGGCCTTTTAGAATGGCGAATACGGGCATGACCGTGTCCGATGAATGCAAGCGCTTGTTTTGGGAGCTTTTGCTTGCTGGTGTTGGCCGCATTTGTGCTGGACGAAGTTGTTTTGAACCTGCGTTTTAGTTCTCATTTGAAGCCGGGATCACATTCCAACCAGGTGGATGGATTTCCGTCCATGCCTAGGAATGTTAAGATCGAAAAGAATGGCTATTTTGGGTGAGGGGCCTGGATCACGTCTAGTGCTTTGCTGGCACCGCCGACATCATGCACCGCCGACTCTCCACCTTGCAGACGGTGCGCGATGTGGTGCACTATACCAACAGGGCCGAGGATCTCCCCTTCGTGCGACCCGTTTCGTGCTTCCCTGTCTTGAATAAAAGGCAACGCAAGATATAGATGAAGCTTTTCTTTGATCTTTACCGTCTGCTTTGGGCTTTTGATCAGGAGGGGAAGGAAGGGAAGAGTCGTGTCAGTGAAAGTTGGGAATAGGTCACGATTTTGAATCACAATCAACACATGTATAATCCCCAAATTTTTCATTATACTTGCACGATGAATGAAGAGACTGGTGCTAGGGTTTCTGTGGAGGAGGTTGGACTGCGTTGAGAGTAGATATTTAATTTTTAGGAGATTTAATCTTTTGAGAAATGGAGACGGTCAATCCTCATGAAATCACTGCATTCGAAGGGCATGTTGCGGATATCTCCAGGTCTGCTATTTCTGCCACGTGTATTACAAGGAACAAAGGCCAAGATGCAGAAGCCTTCGGCAAACCAGGATTTCCCTCTGGGTTGTGGGAGGTATGCGTCAACGATGACGAGGATGGATTTGTCGATGGTGCGGGATTTCCTGATTGGATGTGGGAGGAATGCTTCGGTGATGACTAGGGAGGAATTGGCGGTGCGACTGAAGGGAGATGCCGATGAGCGAACTGCAGGGGGTGGAGATGGCAAATCTTCGGTGCTGACGAAACAAAAATTTAAGGTCCTCAAAGTTGTTTTCAAATATCCTTTAGTGAGGCAGTTATTTAAAAATGGATGGGGGCATTTATTAAATATATGGCTAATGGTCTATTATTGTTATTTTTGAAGAATGGAGAGGGCATTTAAATTTTAAAAGGAATCATTCCTTTTCAAAATAGTCATATTTGTATTGGCTGTAAGATTAGCTTCATTAGCCATGTTATAATGATTTTTTGATGACTATTTTTTCTACCAAAGAGCGATGTTGTAGAGCGATGTTTATTTTGCTGCCTAGAGAGGCATGCTATTGATTTTTCAGCAAGTGGCAGGCCCCATTCAAACCCAAGTATAGGGGTATTTATAGTTGTTGGAAACGTTTTTCTGCGACGGACATATTGGTGGTGTCCATTTGTAATTTTGAGGCTTTTTCATTTGAGTTTTTAGCCTCAAATTTTTTCTACCTTGGAGTGCACTCTCGATTGTACCCGACACTCCCAAGGCACTTGTAAGTGAACCTAGTATCTAGTATTCTCCTCTTTCTACTTGGTGGATGCAGCAGCTGGTTACCCATGCATTCCAATAATATGAGGTGACTACCATAAGGACACTTATTCTAGGGACTATATACATAGACACATTAGACTCTATCCGAGGTTTTTTTGGATCTACTTCTGAAGACTACAGACAAAGACACTTTAGAAGATTCTATTTTTTTCTTCTTCTCTCCTCCTATTTTGATCTATGGCTCATTTTATTGTATTGAGTGCATTTTCGGTAGAGACCGACACTCTTATATGGCTCGTTTTTCCTTTGTATTAAGGTGTATTTTTGGCATAGACCGACACCTTCTAGATTGAGTTCACCATGAGGAGGGACTTTATATTCATGGTGGATCTAGTCAGTGACCTACGAGTGGTAAAATCCTCTGAGGATGACCTACAGAGGCAACAGACCTAGATGTGGCTAACCCTAAGGCACCCATGATGACCTTGAGGCACTTAGACAGCTGACCTAGTGGCAACAGACACATTGAAGTGGCTGACCCTGAGGCAACAGACCGAGATGTATACACAGTGAATCTAGCATTATTCACAGTTGGAGAGCCAAGAGCACAAAGCACGAGCCTAGACCAAATCAGAAATAATATAAGATGATAGGTTGTTTTAGAGAAGTCAAAATTAAGGGGTAATGTTACCTAATGTTGACTTGTTTTTTTATTTAGTTAGGATAGTGCACTTTAAGGGGGAATGTTAGAGTTAAAGTGCACTATGCCTCTGTTTTGACACTTGTTAGTTTATACTGACACTTGTCAGTTTATAATATAGGCCTTCTGCCTATATATGTAACACATTTTTATCAATAATAAATCCCTTCAGTTTCACTCCCAACAATAGCAACCCATTGAGACTCCTAAAATTCAACCTGCTCCTTTTTATATTTATCCTCCTATTAGGAAGCTTGTTATCACATGTTTTATAATTGGAATTGGAGTTCTTCCTCGAAAGCATCATGATGAGGTGCTTCACCATAGGCTATGCTATACAACACCTGGGTAGCCAATTCATCTTCTATCTTTGGGAATTCTTCCTTTTATGAATTATAATCGACCAACGACTCCATCACTACTCTACTCCTGGTCATTGGTTGTGACATAGCCTAAAATAGGCTTACAATAGTCTGTTATGCCTCCCAATGTGAGTATTGTAAGATAGGTGATGTTGTTTCTCGTGATGAAATTTGTTTAGCCTACTATACTTCCCTTTTAGAATGGCTATTCTTGGGGGTATATGAAGACATTATCTAAGAAGGGCCTATCTGTTTCACTATTTCCTTAGTTCAACTATAGTGGGAGGCATGCACTTCTTATTCCTCATTCTCTTCATATTTTTACCACTCTTAAGCTACATTTTCTACATCAACATCTTCTCCAATGGGTAGTGTAGCCCTATGCACCCATGAATATCAAATTAGATATGAACTTAGCCTATGATTTCCTAATGCCATTATTGTTCCTACTCGATACCAGCTGGATTCATATTTTAGGGCACACATTAAATAATAGGGAACATTGATGTATTCCTCATACAACAGGTGATTGATAAATCTAAAGTGGTTGGCATTCAACTATGAATACTTTTCAATACAAGTTAAAAATCAATCCACTTGCTCAAATACACTCCTCCAAAATTCTAGAATATGCTATTTTAGCAACCCTGCTCATGTTATCTGTGTTGATGATTACACAAAAAATACCTGAGTGCACTGTGCCACTCTATTTTATTTATACATATGGTGTCCTATGTGTGATAGGATGGTCACTTAAATGTTGTATACTTTTGTTATTGGTATAACCAGTCCACACATCCTTACAACCTTGTCATCCATAGAGGCTACAAATTCATGGGCTATGAGATGATCCTAATATTGGATAATGAGATGGTAGTAGTTCATCCAGTACCCTTGAACTGGTCCTTGATAGCACCAATTATACCTGAGAGATCTTGGGGCTCATACTTATTGAGAGCATGATTAATCAAAGGTTCTCTCATGGCGTTTGTCAGCTTTATTTCTCTAGATTTTACATTGTGTTGCAAAATAGGCATGGTTTCATGGTTTTAAACATGAAGCATGAAATTATATTCATGCATACATGACATCTATCTTCCCATAATCAATAGTAATTATAAGTAATCTATCTAATCAATTCTTAAATCGTATACCATATTTAGTCATGTACCATTACAATCACTTCCTTCCATCCGATTAGCACCACATGGAATTTTGTAAATCTAGGAAGTTGCATGATTAGATATGAGTTTCATGGGATATGTGCTAGCATATTACATAGAAATATATTATTTATGAAAATATTGCATACACATAACAAAAAAATTAGTACATACCTATATGGTGTTTCATGAATTATGATATGTAAATGAGGGTGGTACAATTTGATTGGTCGATGTGTTATAATACTGTCTTCAGGACAAATCAATGGTGTGCATTTTTTTATTTATGGTAATTGCATGAAAAAATATCACTGGGGACTACAATTTTATTAGTCTCAAGGTCTTGTGCAAAAAAATAAAGAAAACATGAATATTTTTTTACCGTGGGACCACACAAATCCCCTTAGAAGTTAATTTTTCCTTGTCTCAAGAGTATGCATAAGTTACCAATAAGAAGACATGGAATCCACAGATCAACAACTAGAAATTAAATATATTTTTCATCAAAAATAAAAATAAACATACACCAATCTATGAAGAAGTTTAACTTTGAGTGCATATGAATTTTTGGCACCTTCACATCTCTGAGTAGTTATGCGATATTAAAGATAAGAGTCATCGCTATGTTGGAATACATGCACCTTTATTTATGTGGAAGATAAACACCTTTATCTATACTATGGATACAAACACCCTAATGGTTGGGATTCAAGCATTGTACTCTAACCCACTGTATATAGGTACCATCTGTTACTGTGAATATAGGTGCATTTATTGTGACAATCTATATATTAACACCTACAAAAGAATTTGTTTATTTATTTATTATTTTTTTTAACATAAAAAACATTAATTATTTATTTTTTATTTTGATTTTTTTACACTTGTATATGGGAGATAAACACCTCATATGAATACAAACACATTAAATATTTTATGGACGTAGGTACTTTTATCGTGTATGGGATATGGAAACTTTCCCTCTAATTAAGAGTCAATGTTCACTGAGTTGACTCGCAGATAGGTACCTTTATTTAGTCCAAATATAGGTGCTTTCTCTTGTTGACCAAGTCAGTGTTTGCTGCCTTGACCCATATACAGGTATTTCCTTCTATGTAGAAGTAAACACCTATACATACATCCATATGTAAGTACCACCCTTATAGTAGGAAGTTAGCACTTCTTTCATTCGTCTATCCTCCTAGAAAGCAAAAATAAAACATAGGGCACCATAGGCCTATGCCTGATAGGCCTAGTTGGACCTAGCTGCCTACAGATTGCATTCAGGGTTGTGTGTCAAACAAAAATAAATACACATAAAAAACAAAGAATAGGAATCATGGCCTATACTTGATAGGCCTAGGTTTCTAATGATACCTAAAGATTGCATTCAAGGCATGATTTCCTTCAAAGGAGTATATAAAATAAAAACAAAAAATCCTGCACAAATTAAAAATAATAATAATACAAAATGTTTTTTTTTGTTTGTAGATGCATACGCTTTCATCAAGTGTTCAAAAAGAAATTTTATTATAATGGGGTCTCCCCCATGCTTGCTTTAGATTTGATCATGTGGATTGATAAGCATGATACAACCATAATTGGTGGTCATTTACAATCAACATGATGTCGCTACCATCTATGGTTTTGATGTAGATAACACCATTGTTGATGACTTCAACCACTTCATACGAACCCATAAAATGTTGCATAAGCTTCCACTTTCACTCCTAGAATCAAGAATCATAAATCAATACCCAATATTCCTCTTTGAACTATTTTCATTGAATGTGGTAGTCATGCCATTGAGTCCTCTAATTATGGATAATTTTTATGCACTACAATGCATCATGTTGGTACTCGTCCACCTGATTAAGCTATTGAATATATATTTTTTTGTGCAAAATCTAAATTTAAGTTCAATTCTACAATAGTCTAGGAGGTTTTAATATTAAACTTGATTGGCATCATGGAATTTTTTTCCATACACCAATTGGAATGGTGTAAATCCCATGGTGGTCTTCCATGTGGTGCAATATGTCCAAACTAATTTTGACAAATAAGTTACCCAATACTTCTTGTGTTGTTGTACCATCTTGGTGAGAATGTTCTCCAACTCTTAATTTGTAACTTTCACTTACCCATTTTCTTGTGGATGATAGGGGATAGTTTTGTTGTGCCAAATTTGATATTACTTCATCAACTCCTGAATCAACTTCAAGGTGAATTGGATCCCTTGATCATTGGTAATTTCTTCGAGAATACCAAATATAGTGAAGATAGATTCATACAGAAAATTGGCTACAATATTCTCTTTTGAGTTCCATAGTTCTTGCACTTCAACCCATTTAGTCACATGGTTAGTATAAACCATAATATACCCTTTTTTGCCTAACTTTGGATTGATTTGACCCACAAAATCTATTTCCCATTTTCAAAGGGCTCAATGTGCACATGGGGCTGAAGTGGCATCTGATATTGGAGAGTTGGTCTACCCATTCATTGGTATTGATCACACTTCCTAACATTTTTGGTTGCATTTTTTAATAAATAAGACAAAAATATCTAGACTGCAAAACTTTAAATGTAGTCCTCCTTCCTACAAAGTTTCCACCATATTATTCATCATGGCAAGCCTTGATATTTTTTACATTTTCATTTTTTGCAACACACCTTTGCATGATTTGATCTGGCCTAATTTTAAATAAGAATCCATAAACCCATGATAAGGTTGCACTCTTTTCTATCAAAGTTTAGTCTTCTTGGGGTGAGAGTGCAAGAGATGTTTTACCAATGGCTAAATAGTTAGCCATATCTAAATACCATGGAATCTATTAATAAAACTAAAAAATATGCTCATCCAAAAACTAGTCTTCAATGGTAGTATGGTCCTGAGATATTAAGTTGGAAAGAAAATTTGCTACAACATTATCCCTTTCAAGCTTGTAAACAATGGTTACATAAAATTCCTACAATAGTAAAATCCACCTAATAATTCTACCACACACTTCAGGTTTATTTATTAGATACTAGATGGTTGTATGATTTGTGTGTAAAAATATCTTATAACATATAATGTAGTGGTAACATTTGCTTATAGCCTGAATTACTACAAGGAATTATTTATCCATGATAGTATAGTTGAACTCAACACATGTAATATTTTTGTTAACATAATAAATGGCATACAACTCATCTCCATCCTTCTTCTCTAATGCTGCCCCTATAACATTTTTGGATCATCATCGTAAATATGAAAGGGTAGGTTCCAATTTGGACCTCTCATCATTGGAGAAGTCATCAGTTTTTATTTAAAAATCTATAATTCTTGCTCACATTCACTAGTCCATACAAAATCAATATTTTTGGCCAAAAATGTATGCAGTGGTTTAGCAATTTTGCTAAAATATTGGATAAACCACGTATAGTATCCAACGAAACCTAGAAAACTATGAACAACTCTCTATGTTTGGGGGGTAGGAATATTTTTAATTACTTCAATATTTTATTTGTCTACCTACCTTCCAAAGAGATATGATGTGCTAACACTATTGATTCTTACATTAGCATAAAATATTTTTCATTAGTAAGGGACAAGTTTATTTTTTTACAACATTGGAGTACTTTATCCAGATTAGCTATAGCTTCTCCAAAAGTTTCATCATAAATAGTGAAATCATCCATAAACACTTCTATGTTTCTCCAAACCTATCTAAATAGATACTAAGAACCACCTTTTGGAAGGTGGTAGGTGCATTACATAACCCAAATGGTAAGACTTGGTAAGCAAAAAGTACCCCAAGAATAGGTAAAATTGGTTTTGTCCCTATCCTTGTCCCCTATTTGAATTTGATTATATCTGCTAAACCCATCAAGAAAAAAAAGTATTTTTATCCTACCAATATGTCAAGGACTTGGTAGGGGAAAATGGCCTTTCCTAGTGGCTTTATTTAACATCCTATAATAAACACAAATTCATCACTTGCCATTTTTATTTGGCACTACAACTAAAGGATATACCTATTGACTATCTGATATGGGATAAATAAATCCACCTAATTTTTTTTTTGTAATTTAGCTTTGACTATTTCCTTCATTTTTGGATTTGTTCTCCTTTGAGGTTGTCTTACCGATCTTACATTGTCCTCCAAATAAATTATGTGAGTGCAGAATTTGAGTGCAATCCCCCTCATGTCTTTGTAATCCCATTCAAAACAAATTTTATAGTTGACTAGTATGTCTTTCAATTTGTCCTCTTAAAATGTTGATAATGCATGGTCAATGTTCAACATTCTACTAGGTTCTACTTCTATTTGTTTGATATGATTCTCCTTACTACCTACAAGTGGAGATTCTATAAGAGGTTGTGAGGATTCCCTTTGGAATTTTTTTGTTATAACTTGATCTTCATTTATGTCATCCTCTACGTCATCTAGAGCCATTATTTTTTGAAGCATTGAAAAGGCATCAACATTCAAACATTCACATTTTGGTTCTCCTAATATATTAGTGGATTATGCAGGAGGTTTTATGACCAAGTTTTTGATATTATATTTATCCAAAATGGTCATTTGACCCATCCTACAACTTATGTAAGCATAAACTATAGCCAGCCAAAGATGACCTAATATAAGTGGATATCCTCCCAATCCAAATCTAGATTTCGATACTAAAAAGTCAGTCGAATACTCCCATGCATATATTATTACTATCACATCTTCTAGAATTCCCTCTAGGAATACTGTAGATTGATCAACCAATTGTAGAATTATCTTAGTTGGCCTTATATTTGTGAGTTGCAATTTTTGCATGTGTATAATATGTATAGGTGATCCTAGGTCTATTAATGTATTAGGTAAATTTAGCTCTTCAATTTGAACTGTTAACACTAGGCTTCTTGTATTAGAGTATTTTAGGTGGTAAGTGTTTCCTAATATGATATTAGCTAACTAACATACCATATTAACTACTATTTATGGTTGTCTTATTGGTTTCTTTAGACATAACTCTCTTATGGCCTTTGTATAGATTGGAACATCTCTTATGTCTTGATATAGGGGAATTGTGACTGTTTTTCAACCCCCCCATAATGTCAAATTTTGATTGCATTGGTTTCTAGGTTCTTGTAATTTTTTGGGAAGGGTGGAACCCCTTCATTTTTATTTTTTAAAAGGTACAATTTCTTCCACCTCCTTTATTGAAGGTGGTTGATCTTATATATCTACTTCTACATCCCCTTCCCCCACTATTAAAGGGATTGGATCTACTCCTAATTACCTACCTGATCTAAGTTGTACAGGGTTTTAATATACTCTAATATGATACATGGAAAACATCTATGTTTCCATCTAATATTTGGGATGATTTATCTTGTTGTTTGGATTTGGTATTGGTTGTGTAGGAAGCTAATTTGGACTAAAATTAGGAGGTGCAGGTAGACTAGGCTATAGTGGTAAAGTCCACATATTGTAATTATGCTATTGTATCCCAACTTGTTGATATAGAATCCATGGATAAGGGGTGTAAGGATTAGATCCTTGGGTGGCATTCATCTAAGGTGCTTGGTCCCACCATACCATGTTGGTTTGTTGTGTTTGCTCTTGGTTCATAAAATTAGTTCCCCCATAGGGTGGTACTCCTCTTGGAATCCCATTTCCCTAAGGAAACTATTGCTAGTTTCTCTTGTTACCTATAAAATAGGTTTCTACTACTTCAAGTTTTTCCTTAATAAATTCTAATTGCGGGCACAAACTCATTTTGTGATTCTTTTGACAAATGATACACACTCTAACTTTATTCTCTAGACACTCATTATTTAGGTGTTTTATCCTATATTTTGGGTAAAATAAGGCAAGTGTTGCATTAGTTTCATACTTCTTTTTCTAGAGTTAGAAGGTGTCTAAATGGAGTGCAAGAGAAGATAGAATATCATTCTTCATATCCTCACGAAATTGTCTATTTAGGCCTTGGTTACTAAGGTTGTGGTTTTTATCCCTCGGTTGATGGGTTTACCTTTCCTTCTTTTATAGTTTTAAAACAATTGTTGAATGTCTAACATTTGGTGTTGGTAAACATAACCTCTTGATATTAAATTTAAAGTCTCTAGGAAATAATTTGTGAGACCCCTTAAGAATATAATTCTGAAGGTTAACCTAATTTTGCATGTGGTAATCTTTGAAGATTAAAATTAAATCGATTCCAATAGTATTCCAATGATTGTGCCTCTCTTTGGGACATATGTAGGACTTCTTCCATATAATATCTTGCCCTATTAAAATATTGATATTATTCTAGGAATATATTTTTCGTGTCTTTCGAGGTGGCAATGTGTTTATTCCCCAACCCGATAAACCAACGCAATGCTAAATCATCTAGTATAGAGGGAAATAGTTTTAGTTTTTGGTTATCAGATCTATAGTCTACTGATCTACAAAGTACATAAAATTTAAAAATAAATAGATTATGGTCCTCTTTTTGTAGTCCTATAAAGTAGGAATATGAACAATAGAAATGTGTTTCATTTTAATTTATGCTCGTTATTTCTCAATTGGAAATTCAAAACTAGTTGAATATTCCTTAGTTTAAACCATAGCTTTAGGTGATTTAGGATCTATTCCAACTACTTTTAGGGCATCTATTAAGGTATCACACTTATTTTTCTTATCTTTTAACAATATTCCTAGATCTACATGTGAAATAGTTTCAACTTTAACTGCTTTCCATTGTTGTTCAATTAATACATCTTCAACTATTTTCCACCTTGCATCTCCAAATACAGTTTGTCCAAATAATGAATTACTAGACCAAGGTGTTTCAAGTGAATATGCAATTTCACGAAGTGTTTGTGATGCTTCAGAAGGAATATTAGAAAATATTGTATGTATCTCAGGATTGTTTACTACCTTTTGAAGAAATCATCCATCTAGTCCTCATGGTCTTGGAGGACTCATACACCCTTATATGGAGAATCTATTTGTAATCTAATATGAACTATAATTTTTAGGCTAAATGACTTATAAATTTATAATACTATAGTTATTACTCCCAACAACGGTGCCAAATTGGTGAGCAAAACAATTGTTTAAGAAAATAATTAATTTTCCTTCCATTTATTTTATTAATCCAAATTTTGTAAACTTGTTGAGTACCAGTGCAAAGTATATTCCTATAGTAAACTAGGAGATGAGTCCTATGTGTCACTTTGGTTTGATGGGGGTGGAGTATTTGTGTGGTTTAAATGCATCCAAACTAATAGAATTGAATTACAAGAAAATAAACACTAATGGAAATTGCAAGAAAAATAATTTAAACTATCATTATCAAACACATGACTAAAAGGAAATTTGTTGAAAAATAAAGTGTAGGAAATTAAACACTCTCACATAATTTAATAAAGTGAAGAAGTGCGGAAATTAAACACACTATGCAGAAATTAATAAAATAGGAAACAACTTTGCAGAAATAAAGAATAGGAAATTAAATAATGACAACAAAAAAGAATAGGGGAGGAATAATTCCTAGAGTAGACCCAGGATACTGTAGATGTCCATTCAACTAACTCACACAATCACACTTCCAAACATAGAAAAATAGAACACTTAAGATTTTTATTAAATGTAATACAAAATACAATTTTGCATTTAGGTTTCAAGATCCTTTGCTTCAAGGGTGGCCTGAGTTTGATACAGAATGTGGCTATCCCCTATTATAAATTTATATTGTACTAATTTTATTTATTTCAATGCGATTCACTATGGTGGGTGTGCATAAATGAATTAAGTGCGTAATAAAATGTAATTCACACTAAAATTATACCTTGCAGGATAATAATAATGCTCTCTATGCTTTCACAATAATATACATCTAATTTTATACATGGTCTTCAAACTACATAGTCAATGCACACTTTATTCCACTAGAAGCAAGCACTAATTGACCTATCACTGGAATACAAACATATTTTTGTTCTGTCACTGGGATAAAGACACCCTATATAGATTTTTCTTGTTCATGGAAAATTGTTGCTTTTTGATCATTGAATAATAGGCACTTGCTCTATGATCGAAAGATAGGTGCCTTATAGCGTGTTACTAGGAGACAGACACCTATCCCATTCAATAGGAGATAGACACTTACCTTTCATTGGGAGATAGGTACCTTCTAGCTTATGGCTAGGAGATAGGCATGGTACCTTAGTGATTCGGGATGTCTTTCTTCTATACCACTATAATTTTTTGATCACCAACCATTCCTTAATCATGTTATGAAAATCATCATATGTCAGGTTGACATAGGACCTCAACTGAAAGGTGTGAAAAAGTAATAAAGTATTGCATCTACACGTAATTTCTACTAAAAATACACATTAGGTATAATACATGATTTTCTATTAAATGTATACAATAAAAATTGCATTTCTAGTATAATAATGCCACACAATTATTCAATTAAAGCATACAAAAAATAAGCATTTTAGATGCTCATCAATGACTAGATTCACTTCGTATAAACTAGTTTATGATAATAAGTCTATCCTACTTCTTGAGTTTGAGTTACAAATACTTTCCGTTGCAATTAATGTTGGTATTGAGTTATCATAGGTATAATGGAAATAATATTATAGCTAAATGATCTTGATGATTTAAAAATATATTTTATACACCATAATAAGATCATCTAACAATAATAGAAGATATGGTTTGCTAGAAATATCAAGAACAAAAAACGTAAACTAGGTGATCAAGCATTTCTATCTGATTCTAGGTAACTTGACTTCAAAGGTAAATTACCAATGATATATTTGGGGGTGTGCAAGATTAAATAGGTTTATTATAATGGTGTTGTATGACTTATACATATTTATTATTCAAGGTGGCAAATGATAGTGAATGGTCATGGACTACGATCATCAACTAAAATATTAAGTGCAAGTGGTCATCGTAAGGACCACACAAGTTTAGTATATGAGGTGGGCAGAATTTGGATAAAGCTATAAGTGAGAACCAAAACCTTTTGGATCTCAAACAATTTGAGCATATATAGGGCAGGGCACTAGAATCATCCAATTCTAAACAAGCAAACTGACATTTACATTTTGTGGGAACAATTTTGGGCATAGTTTTAGGTATGGTTATAAGTGTAGTTCTAGTACATATGGTGACTCTATATACTACAAAAAATAAAAGTAGAACCGAATTGATAGGAGGTAGCACACTCCTTTCCCTCATGGTAGACATAAAAAGTGTAACTAGTGATAGTCTAATGCCCTATGATAGAAGGAATAACCTATGAAGCTCTATAGCTTTCTAAAGAGCCAAAAACCCATGATTCTTTAGAGGTACCCATGAATAAAAAGGGACATAAAATGGCAAGAGTCATCACACCAGAAATGTATTTCATTTATTAAGAGATAGAAACATAATATCATAGTAAAATCCTAAGGGTCCCATTAAAAACCTTTGACAAAATAAAGTATGAAGAGAGAGCCTAGGACAATGAGAGGATGTGGAGATTAGCAATGAAGGAGGAATCCCCATTACTTCTCAATAAAAAGTAGAACATGCACAAGTAGATGATCCATAACAAACATATAATAGGATGCTAGTTGTGGGACCATTAGAATAGTTACAATCACCCATCACTCATGAAGGGAGTGATTATTAAAATAAATCATGTGACATGCAAGTAGAATTCAAATATTTAAAAGTTAATATATTTTTTTAGGATTGAGGAACAAATAGCCCCAAGCCATTATATGATGATGATATCAATTTAAATAACCTAGATTTGGAAGGGGTCAATATAATTATCTAGAGCCTACAGGAAAAATTTATAGTGACTAAAAGTTTTTTGCAAGAGAACACATACATAGCCCAACTCTATGACCAATTAGTAGAGACAAAAATATAAGGTAAATTAATATTGGAATCCAATTTTGATAATGAACCTAGAGTACATGGGGTAGGGCCTAAAGATATTTTTTAACAACCTTTACACATCCTTGCACAATTAGTATAACTCTTTGGCCAATAGAAGGGATTGAAAAAATCCATTGAATTAGAAACTAGATTGCTAGAGGCAGCACTAGAGTATGAGTACATGTCATAGGGGGAAGGATAATACAAAGAAAAACTAGAATAGCCATCAAGTGCACCTAAATTGGTTGAAATACAAAATGAATAGAGGACACAATTTGACCTCTAGGAGTTCTCAAGGTCAATTCCACCCATTATGCCAAATGCAGTCACCCTAGACAAGCACAATATGACTATGATGTAATGGTAAAATTTGTTTTACCATTTGAAATAAAAGACTCAATTCCTCAAGGATTATAAGGAAAAAAACAACATGTTGACATAAAATCTAGAATAAAAATAAGAGAAAAAAAAATAATTGCTTGTATAGTTTAATTATGTATTCCACATTGTAGAGAGATAGGTTTAATGTAGGAAACCAACTTGGATATAAATATAGTTCCTGAGATAATGATTTTATCAGTGGTAACTCATGTAGCTATATTAAGGATAGGTTCACCACTAAGAAATAATTGAATATTTTTTGAATGTTTATAGTTATAGCAACCTAAAACATAAGAATTTTTTATGTGATTTATATGTTCAAACGTATACCATGCATGAGGTTTTTATTTACACCCAAAAATTTGTGTTACAGATTTGCAGTCAAGGGAATTTATGTCTACTCTATACAATAAGGTTCAAGGGAGAACATAATGGATGAACATGAAAGTGGAGAAAGAAAGGTAGGATTGTTGATGTGCTTTAATTTTCCTAGATTTACCCTTTTATCATGTATGTAAAATTATTGATACCGAGTCTCCAATTAAGTGTTAAGATGAACCTAATATGACAACAACATGGAATTTGAAATATGGATGAACCCAGGTGTTGTAGGTGAGTTGGAGACGAGAGGGAAATCCTCCAAGGGAGGTCCCAGGTTCAAATCTCCACCCTACCAAAAATTTGAACTGGGTATCTAAAATCCAATTGATAATGTTGGTATGGGCAGGGTCAGGTGTGACTCTTGGGTGACTTTGACGGTGTATAACCCCCTGTTCATGGTCTCTCAGACCAAGGTGGCCCCAAAAGGGGTTTTTTACTTAAAAAATAAATAAATAAATATGGACGCGATGGATGTTGTTTGGTGTGGAAGTGGGTCCTCTATTTTTCAAAATTTTGAATGTGGGAAGGATTTAATTCAAAATTTTGGAATACGGGAAGGCAGATCTTATTTGTTGCTAGTGCGTATGCTAAATATCTTACCAATACTCTTTCATATTATCACAAG
The DNA here is from genome assembly GCA_028583015.1 of Wollemia nobilis. Lineage (NCBI taxonomy): Eukaryota > Viridiplantae > Streptophyta > Pinopsida > Araucariales > Araucariaceae > Wollemia > Wollemia nobilis. Next base: position 3,771,659 of record JAQPPZ010000925.1, read on the forward strand.
GATGATCTCCTTCTTCCTCATATTGGTCGTTTTTCCACTATGGTTGTTTTTGAGTTCTTCTTTGGGCATAAGGATTCTCTCAATGTCCTACCTTCCTCTAGGTCGAAGGTGAATCTATCAAAATCTGACTCTGATAGGGTTAATTCCTTTTGGGGGTATGACATGCATTCTGATCCTAAGCCATATTTTTCTAACATTTTGGGAATATCATCTTGTTCTACTAACCCCTCCTCCCCTCCTTTTGAGGTTTATGGTAATCGAATCAAGATTCCCACTAGTGTTGTTGATAAATTTCTTGCTAAGGAATATTTTTATCTTGTTGGCAAAGTGGTGGGTGGTAATCCAAGACTTGACATTATCATAAGGTGGGCATTCTCAAAGTGTAAATTTTGATGTTGACTTCAAATTGTTGGCCTTTCCAATGGTTTCTTTGGTATTCACCTCAATGCCAATGAGGATGCGGCTCAAATCCTTTCTAGTGGACCTTGGTTCCTAGGGACTAAACATATCATTTTAATGAAATGGTCTCTTTATTTTGACCCAGAGACTCAAAGTATTAACTTCACTCCTATCTGGGTCAGACTTCTAAATTTTCCTTGGCACCTTTGGTGAGAACCTATTTTCAAATTTGTAGCTTCCACCATTGGTGAATTTCTCCTCATCGATAGAGTTCATCTGTCTAGATCCAGAATGCATGTTGCTCACCTCTGCATCAATGTGAATCTTGATTCTACCATCTCCACCTTTTTTGAGCTGGATCATGGATAATTTTTTTACAAGCAAGCTATTGAGTATGAGAACAAACCTCCTTTTTGCATTGAATTCTGGTTCGAAGGTCATATTCATGTTCACTATCCTTCGCTTATGAAGAAGAACATTTATGTTGATGCATTACTAAATATTTTTAACCTTGGTAAAGGAAAGGCTTTTCAGACTCCTTTCAAAAAGGACAAAAGAAGGTTTCATCCTTCAAAGGGTGTTATTTTTAGACCTATCAAAGATAAAATTTACAAAGATGTTCATGACAAGGCTTATGGTTTCTCCTCTCCAATCGATAAAGGAAAAATGGATGCTCCTTATACATATACTTCAAATGAGGTTAGTCTTTTTTCTCATCCTCATCCTTTCCAAATTCTTGGTGAGTTGGATCATGAGGAGGAAGGTCTTGAAACAACTAACCCTAAAATTATTCCAAATTCTTCGTCAAATTTGTTGAATCCCTAACAAAACCCTAATACTTTGACTTCCAACCCTTCTTCCCCTACTACTTTCAATGCTGCCTAGCCCTTGGTTGATGAGGTCTATATCCCTAATTCCTTCTTTGAGCCCTCAAGCCCAGTCATCCAAAAAATTTCCAATTTCAGTCCCAAGATGACTAGAAGTCACAAGAGATCCCCTATTGATTGTGGATTGGAGAAAAAATGAGGAAGGTCTTCCAATTTTGATCAATGGAAGCAAGGAGTAAATGATGATATTGCCAAAAAAATTCAAAAAACTTTGTTCTCTTCTGGTCTCTCGTATCTTACCTAAGGAGGATTCAAAGTGCACAAAACCTCCCAAACCATATGGAAAGGGAGGCAAAAAACTTTAAAAGTTTCTAAATGAAGATCCTCTCATGGAATGTGAGAGGCCTTAATGGTTCAGCCAAATAAAGGTTAGCTAAATCATTAAGGAAATAAATTAGACCTACTATTTTTGCTATTCAAGAAACCAAAATCAGTGAACCACTTGATAGAAATATATGTCAGCATATTTGGAAGAAATGTGAATTTAATGCTTGCAAGGCTAAAGGTACCTCAGGAGGTCTCCTTTTCTTATGGATCCCAAATATTTTGGATGGAAATATCATTCATTCCTATGATGAGATGATGAGTATTCTCTTATTTTATAAAGATAACAATTCACATTGGGTCCTCCCCAAAATATATGCTCCCAACTCCATCTCTAGTAGGTCTCGATTATGGGACAACTTATATTCAGTCAGAAATGCCTTTCCTAATATTCCTTGGATTCTAGTTGGTGACTTTAATACTCCTCTGTTTCCTTCTGATAAATTGGACGGAGTTGGCTGCTTTTCCAAAATAATAGAGCACTTTCAAGAATTTATAATCCAATAGAACCTAATGGATGTCAATTTGAAAGGAAACCAATTTACTTGGTCAAATCGAAGATGTGGAAGTCAATTAATCCAAGTAAAACTTGATAGGGTTTTATTCTCCTAGGAAGCTATCCATATATTGTAGGATGCAACTTTGTAGTCCCTTATCAAAATTGGATTTGATCATAGTACTATTTTTCTTGACACAAATAATACAAAAATATTCAAAACCACCTTCATGTTTGAAGCTATGTGGATGCTACATCCTGATTTCAGAGAAAGGATAAATCAATGGTGGCAATCTGATTTCCAAGGAACTCCTTTTGTTTTAGACCTGAAACTCATATACATCAGAGAAAACATCAAAATTTAGAATAGATAAGTTTTTGGCAATATTTTTCAGAAAAAACAAGTTATTATTAATAGCCTAGCTATAATACAAAAATAAAGCCAAGAAAATGGAGATTGCTCAGCTGAGGTGAGAAGTGAAGAAAGAAATCTATTAGCTCAATATCACAATATCCTTCAATGTGGAGAAATATTTTGGAGACATAAATCTTGTGATATTTGGATCAAAAAATGGGACTCCAAATAATAAATTCTTCCATGTTTCCAACTTGAGACACCAAAGCAATAACAAAATAAAAGAAATTCATAGTTAGGACGGTAGGACAATTACTGACATAAAAGAAATCAGGACCTAAGGGATAAATCACTTAATGCAATTACTTCAAGAGAAGTGCAACTATGCTTCTTCTTCTATAAATAACTTCTTCCTCCAATTTATCCCTCACCTTATTTCTAATGATATAAATAATAAACTCATTGATGTCCTTTCAGACGAGGAAATTAAAGAGGCCCTTTTTTCAATGAAACTTGATAAAGCTCCTGGACCTGATGGGTTTTCTCCTAGATTTTTTTAGACCTTTTGGGATGTTGTGGGCACAGATGTGTGCAAAGAAATTAGAGATATCCAAGGATCTAAAATCAAACCAACGATCTAAAGTTGTACCAAGGATCTGTTTCTTGTTTCTAGACCCTTCATTGGCTATTTTTTCTGAGCGTGTTTGTTGGTCATTCATCCCTCTTGTCTTGGATTCATACCATTTTTTGGTGTGACACCCAAAGCCTGAAAAACCGTTCTAGAATGCACTATAGCCAACCATCTTCCTCCATAAATCCTTTTAACTTTCCAAAGTTTCCTTTTTGGATTTCTTGCAGATCTCAGAACAGTGGCAATTTTTTCCCCAATTATTATATATTGTTGTATGCCTTTCCTGTTCATCAGTCCTTCTATTTTGTGCTCGTCTTGATCATTTTGTGCCTTTTCCATTACCTTCCTCTCTGAAGGATTCCTTTTGCAACCATGAAGGAAAACAAACATATTTTAATAGATTTTGAGACTTTCAAACTCGATCCCCTGGTTAGAGATGTTTGGAAGGATAGAAGCGCTCTTATTGAATTTTTCAAGTTGTTTGCTAGAATTGATGAGGTGGTGATGAATTTCTTCATCGCGAGCTGGGAAAGGGTCCTGGTTACCATTAATGGGGTTGAATTCCAAATATCCATTGAGATTATGGTAGAATTGATGGAACAACCCACAAAAGGAAAAGTGATTCAAAGAAAAAAGAACAACTGGGATGTAGAGCTGGTGTCTCTTGAGAAGAACTTGAAGGTTTGCAAAATGTACTAAAAAGGTTTGTACCATATAAACCTCTCCTCTCCTTGGCAAGAATTATTAAAACCCATAATGCAGTATCTTACTTGTGATAATCCTGAGTCCCAATTGACTTGTTTTCATCTTGCCTATATTAATCATTTTCGTGATGCTAAGATGATGAATATACCTGCTGCTATTTTTTGGTCCATCGATTATACCATTGTTTCCACCCAAACAAAAAGAGAGGAAGGTTTACCCTGTCACCAAGGGCTTTTCAATGTTCTATATAGATACCTCTTGCTCAAGTTTCCCAAAGGCAATATTTTTGCCCCTGAATCTGAAGAGGATACCTCCTCCTCAACGCCAAGTCCCCAAGTTTCCAAGCACAAAATAAAGGATAAAAGAGATAAAATCCATCCTATTTTTAATACCAAAAAAAGATTCAAGGTTGAGAGTACTCCTGTCAGATGTTCCCAGTGTCTTAAACTTAAAGAGTTGATTGAAACCCCTCCTTTCTCTTCTGCCAAACCCTCAAATGTTTAGTCCAATTCACCTGACCTGGTCAAAAATTACCTTCATAAGTTGGTTGACCATGCTACCTCATCTACTATTTATCATCTAGAGGTTGCTCACACGGCTATTGGAAATGCTATTACTAGCCTAACGAAATAGTTTCAGGATGTTAGCCTTTTTTTCTTTTGTAAAACTTTTGATAACACTCCTATTGATACTACTAATGATGTTCCTTTCGACACCAAAGGGGATGCTAAGGATGAGGAGGTGGTTTAAATTGCCAAGGAATCCTGTTTCAATATTCTGAAGCATGACCCGAATGCTGTGTTGAAGGTTACTGCAAAAGATACCACACTGGACACTGCTTTGGACACTGGTGTTGCTTCGTCCATGCAAACTAAAACTCCTCTTTGATAGAGGTCTTTGTTTTTTTTGTCCTCTATTATATTCTCTTGTACCTTCAGGTCGAAGGATGTTTTTGTTCTACTTTGGGTTCTTAGGTTGCTTATTCCTCTATTTTTATTCTTTCTATTAGAGGAAATCTTCCTCCCTTTTATTCTACTAGGCTTTTGCCTCTTCTTTTTGCTCCTCTCGCTAGTTTTCTTCTGTTCCTTATCTATTCCTCTATTGTTCAAGGCATTGGGGAGCCTTTCAAATACCCCTTATTTCAATAAAATTAACTTACCAAAAAGAAGTATGTAAAATTATTTAATCATTGTATATAGCAATTATACTATTTTTTTTAAGTCGTGGTTTGAGGTAGCTAAGTCATCCTACAATCATAGGTGGGAGGAGTTGAAGGTATCTCTAAGGAAATGAGAACCCATCTCCCATGATAATATAATTTGGTACCTTTAGAGAGATCAAACAATGAATACCATTATTGATAAATATAACTCTTGGTCTAATATTTGCCTAGACAATAAAGTTCATCCTAGACATTATTCAATATTGGATGACTAGGATTTCAAGTTCAACCTCTAGAGTAGGTTGGTTCCTTATAATTTTTATGAAATGAAATCTAGGGTTTAATATTAAAGAGATAAATGGATGGGTTGGAAAGGGGTAAGGGTTTATAAAATTGCTTGAAAATGGGATGGGATATAGCATAACAAAAATAAATATGCATAAGATAAGATCCTTAGAAAATTAATTTTAAGAGAAACTTAATATATCAACCATTAGCAAAAACATCATATAGTTTGTTTAATCCTTCTAATGTACTCTGATAATTCCAAATACTTATGAAGATCAATCCAAATAGTGATCCAGTTTAGAAAAAAATCATTGTAATAGAATAAAATTTTCACAAAATGTCATAGAAATAAACTAAAACATAGCATTTACTCATAAAAAAATGAACATACAATCATAATGGTGTCCAAATTGCTTTAAATTTTTATTAATTGTCAACAATGATCATGCACCATTTATTTAAGCATCTTCTACAAAGTTGATAGTCATCATGAGGTGCACTGAGCTATTTATAAGTTGTTCATGAATCTTGTGACATAATATTTAAAATTTTTTTTTTAAATATATTATAAAATAGACCTATAAGAAATGCTCTAGAAGTATATGTCATCTTTATGCCTTATCTTACCATGCTAATGTAGGAAGCCCAAATTTCTTCATATTGCTTTAGCTTTTGTGTATTTTTACTAGGTTTGTTGATCTTCAATTGTCATCCTTTGAAATTTACTTAGCCACTATAATTATATGTTACTTTCATCTCTAACTAACTTAGTTTTGTATAGCTAACACGCATTTAGGAAGTTATGGTGAGCTGGGTGAAAGGGATATTTTTTTTTTTTGGGTCAATGTTGGAATTTTTAGTAATTTTAGGTCCTTTGGATATTTGAGAAGCTATTTAGATCAAATCTAGACTTTTGATATGGTTTTTGGTTTAGTGGATATTCCCCACGAGATGCAAATTTTACTTCTATTAACACTCTTGAGTTTGAATTTGAAGAACACAAGCTTATACTGAGAGCGGGGGGGTGAAAAATATAAGACCTTTTTTTACTTTTTCTTTTATACTTCAAAACAGTAAAGCAATATACCCAAAGCAATATCAAATAAATGCACAATATCATCCATAAAGTGACACCAATTTTAATGCGGTTCACCCAGAATGGTTGGGCTACGTCCACAAAAATTTTCTCTAAAAGTTATCTCAAACTTCTTTGGGAATACTTCCCAATTACAATGTTTATGAGCCTCGGTCCAAAGGAGATACCTTCCCCCAATAATAATTTATGAGCCTCTACTCAAAGGAGATACCTTCCCCCAATCAGAATTTATGAGCCTTTGCTCAAAGGAGATACCTTCCCCTTTGCTCTGGAAATGATCCCTTAGAAGATCAACTACCTCTATCTCTTGCCATAACATAGAATTCCTTTCCACCAAAGACCTCCTGTCCTCAATTCTTAGCCTAAGAGACATTTTCCTTCTATGATCACGTCCACAGCAGCTCAGCAACCTGTACCAAACACAGTCAGTCGGTCTAGTACAAGTCTTCCTCTGTCTATCAGATCTATCCAACTCTTGAACAAATAAATCCTCTGCATACAATCCTTCTCAAAGACTTGCCAAATTTGTCCTTGGGTTATTCTATTAGAACCAATGCACCTTTGTCCTCAAGTTCTCTGATAGAACTATCAAACTCAGCTCACAAGTCCTCTACTAGGACCTGTCCAAATCTGCTCACAAGTCTCCATCGAAACCTATCCAAAGCTGCTCACAAGTCCCCACCAGAACCTATCCAAAAATTCTCACAAGTCCCCACTGGAACTTGTCCAATAAATTCTCACAAGTCCCCACTGGAACCTGTCCAAAAACTGCTCACAAGACCCCACTAGAACCTGTCCAAAAACTCAGCAAGCTCACCAAGAAAAATTTTCTTAGTAGGAAATCACAAAGTGAATTGTTAGAGACCCAATGTGTTTGTCAAACTCATAGAAGCATAAAGAGAATTGTTAGAGACTCAATATGTTCTATACTCAAATCCCAATCTCAAAACTCAACTCAAATCAACTCAACTCAATCTTAATCTCAAATCTAAAAACTCAACTCAATATCTGAAATGGATAGGATAGAATGTTTTCTTTCAAGAACATGAAACCCCAACAATTGCCAACTATGCAAAGAATCACATAACAATGATACTCATGTTATTTTCACCATAAATTAGGGTTTCAACAACAATGCTCATCAAAAAAGGTTTAGTCAACCAACACCACTCAACTCAACATCAACCTTGAAGCATTCAACCAATCATCACAAGAAAAGGAAACAAGTAGAAATCCTTTTCCCTCCAAAGATATTTGAACAAAATAGCCACCAACACAATATCCCCAAATGCAAAGAAAAACTTTCTCAAATCAACTCAATGGAGTAAGCCCAAAATCATGAATCAAGTAAAGCAATAACTTTATCAAACAACCTCTATGGAAGCAACTCAACCATCAAACTCAAAACATCCAACCAAGGGTTCCACCAACTCAATGCAAGTAGCTAGACTCACAAATATAAACCCTAGTGCACAAAGATTCCACTATCTCAAACCAGAAATTATGCATTCACCAAAAACTCTCCTTAAGGATAACAATGCATAAGTAGTCTTCAACAAACCAAAAAATAAGATTTACACCTAGCCAAAGGATACCTAGTAGCATACCTTTTCACTCCAACCTTATTTCAGAAAACATACACCAATCATACTCATAAGAAGAATGTGCCCATACCTTATTGGAGTAGAAGATAATTGAACCTTCAAGTTGTCACCACACACAAATCTCAAACTTATAAATCACTGTCGAAGAAACTCTGAATTTTGTGGAATAAAGATGTTTTAATAAAAACGTGTGTTACTCTAGCAAAGCACCCCCACGAGACTCGAAACGACGACCTCCGCCAATGCAGCGCCCAACAGTAGCCTTCGTTGCCACTAGCAAACGTGGGCTACGAAGTTCACAAGTGAACTTCCCTCCACTTCACCCTCGAAAAAACTCCCGAAGACTTTTCAACCGCACGTGCTTGTAAGTCTTCCTTCTATCATAGCGAATACAGAGCACAAACACCGCAAATTGCATTCGGGGAATTTTGAATTAATTAGCCTTCCAACCTTAGGAGTTGGAGAATAAATAGTCTCTTTGAAGACACCTTGACGTCGGCGAAAATAAAGACCATTTTGAAATTAATCAAAAGTCTTTTCAAAAAGGGTTTAAAAACCCTTAAATAATTTTAATAAATTAAGAATAAAAAAGGTTTAAAAACCTTTAAGTATTTTTAATAAATTAAAAATAATTTCTCGCTTAATTAATTAAATAATTAATTAATTAAAACCTCCAAGGGTTTTAAATAATAATTAAATAAATAATAAAGAGAACCTCCATTGGTTTTAATAAAATCCATTTAACTTGGTTTTAATAAAAACCCTATCCAACTTGGTTTTAATAAAAATCGGTTTGGTTTTAATGAAAAACCCTTGCCAATGGAATCTCTCCGGATTCTCTTAAAAATATTCTCTTGGAATCTTCCACCTTTGAAGCCAACACATCCTCTTAACATTAATGCCATTTCCTTTTGACATCAATGACAACTCATACACAAGAAGCTAGGATCTCAAACCCAAAATTGCCAACAATCTCCCCCTTTGTCTTGAGGCTCTCCCCCTTACTCAAATATCTCCCCCTTTGTCATCAATGGCAAAGGGTCACCTTTGGGGCTCGAGAATAAGAATGATCCTCCTAGCTTAGTCCCTCCCCCACCTCCTGATGAGGTTATTAATTCTTAGGTGGGAGTAAAAATCCCATTAGGCACTGATCATCATTAGCATCTATAACTTCCTTGTTGGGCCTTATCTTGAACTCTCTGTCCATATTCCTATTCCTGTCATTGTTCTTGTTCTTGTTCTCATCCCTGTTCTTGTCCATGCCTTGATCCTTGGACCTGATCATGCCACTGTTCCTGTTCCTGTATTCTAGAATTTTAGCTCTACACTGTTTGATTGTGTGACCTTCATTGTTGCACTTGAAACACTTGAAGATGTTGTTTCTCTGAGGTAAACCTGATCTTAGAATCCACTAGTTATGACCAAACCTTTTTTGACCAAACCTATTCTGGCCAAACCTGTTCTGACCAAACCTATTCCTGTTATTTGCCTTGCAATAAACTACCTTATGCCCAAAATATTGACAAGAGTAGCAATACCCTTGAAAGTAACTAGCACTTCTAAAACTGTCATTTACCTCCTTCACTTGAGCCATGCAATGTGAATCCATATGACCAAACCTGTGACAAGCAAAACATCTGCCTTGAAAATTTCCTTTAATTGACCTCTTAGGTTCTGAAAACTTATTCTTCTCATTTTGAATTCTATTTTCTGTGCACCTATCATTCAAGGAATCCTTTTATGAAATAATTTCCTCATCAGAACTCTCTTCCTTTTGGAGTCTCTTACTAGACTCCCAAATTGTTCCTTGTGTGGCTTAACAAAACCAAGGCCTCTTTTATCTGTTGTCTTTCTTTGACCTTTGATGAGTGACTTAACTTTTTTGGAGCTATCTTGAAACTTGTAAAGCTTATCCTTGTACTCTTTAGTTTCCTCTTTCAAAGAAGACATTTTCTATTCTAACTCACTATACTCAAGAACCTTAGACTCTAACTCATCCTTGAGTTCTTGTGTCTTAGCCATAGAGAAGTCAAGACTTTCTATAAGATCATCTCTCCATACAACATTCATCTAACTTATCCTTGAGTCTAGCATTCTTATTTCTTTCCTTTTTCAAAGCACTAAGAGCACTAATAATTTCACCTTCAAGATCTACTTCACCTTCCTCTATATCTTCCTCTATTTGTTTTCTTTTTGAATCATCAAAGCCTTTTTCAGATTTCTTATCACTAGAGGTGCTACCCTTTTCAAAAACCATACATGCATCTTCCTTATAGTTTTCTGAAGCATCCTCATACATACTAGAAACAAAATCATTATTTGTGCAATCATCCTCAAGGTGACCAAAATTTTCACATCTAAGACATTTCATGATAATGAATCTATGTTTCGGTCCTTCCTCTTTTTCTGATATGAACAACATCTCATTTTCATTATCACTTGAAGAACTTTCACTATCACTACTAGAACACTTACTTTCTTTGTCTAGGTAGAAACTCTTCTTGTGCTTGTGAGAATACCTCTTTCCTTGATTACTGGGCTCATCTTTGTTTTTCCTGTGATGCTTGTGCTTTTCAGAATCCTTGCTCTTAGAATCCTGTTTATCTTCATCACTTTCATTCTTGGGAACAATACAGTCAGTAGCATAATGACCAAACTTTTCACAATTGAAACATCTTATATTCTTCATACTTTTATGCTTTCTAGAGAACTTGCATTTATTGCTATAATATGCCTCTTCATCACTAAAAGACTCATCACTATCTTGAAGCTATTTACCATTGAAATTCTTGGTAGCCTTGAAAGTTGCCTCTTTCTTGACATCAACCTTCACTTGATTTATCAACTCAAATGTTGCAAGTATACTATGGAGCTCATCCTTTTTCAACTTATCCAAATATTTATCTTCCTCAATAGCAGAAATATTTTCACTAAATCTATTAGGAAGAGATCTTAAAATCTTATCACAAACATCATTTTTAGCAAGCTCAAGACCTAAGTCTTTCATGGAGTTAACAACCTCATCCATACAAAGCATGTAGTCACTAATATTTTCATCATCATTCATATTGAGTTGTTCAAACATACCTTTTAAGTGTCTCAACTTGGCCTTTCTGACATTTGTATCACCTATATGAACCACCTTCAACTGTTTCCACATTTCACTAGTTGTCTTATAGTGAATCACTTTGGTGAGATCTCGCTTTCGTAAGGCTTTCAGGATTGCATTCATTGCTTTTGAATTGCTGTGATGTAGGATCCTTTCTTCTTTAGTATTAGAACCATGTTCAGGAATAGTGTACTCATCTTCAATCACTTCCCAAACCTCATTCCCAAGTGCCATTAGATGAACCTTCATCCTTGCACTCCAAAGACCAAAATCTGACCCATCAAGAATAGGTGCTGCATTGCCACTTGAATAATCCATTGTGTTCTTTACTAGCTTTTCCTTCAAGCTGTTAAACTTTTCGAAGGCACCGACTCTGATACCAATTGAAGAACACAAGCTTATACTGAGAGGTTGGGGTGAACAATATAAGATCTATTTATATTTTTTCTTTTATACTTCAAAACAGTAAAGCAATATACCCAAAGCAATATCAAAGCAATGCACAATATCATCCACAAAGTGACACCAATTTTAACATGGTTCACCCAGAATGGTTGGGCTATGTCCACAAAACTTTTCTCTAAAAGTTATCTCAAAGTTATTTGGGAATCCTTCCCAATTACAATGTTTATGAGCCTCATGATGCATAGTCGTTATACCATCATTAATTCTCAATGAATCTGTCAATCCAGGGCAGTGTACAAGGCTATATGTGGAAGAAGAGGTGAAACAACTATAACTTAGGTCAATCTAGAGCAATAGGTTTTATTGGTGAAATCGGTTGTGTGGGGGGTTTTTGGACATTCCTATTTCTAAATTGCATGAATTAAACCTTAATCTAAGTTGCAAAATTGAAAAATAATCATTAACTATAGAAATGAAGTCCTAATTACAATTTTAGAATGTGACCTAATTATATTGCAGAAATAATAGTTGCAGAATTGAAAGTCTGATCCTAATTGCAGAAAGGAAATCTAATTACTCTTACAGCAATGAAAGTCTAATTCTAATATGGAAATGAAAACTGTCAAGACTCTATAATAGAAGGTTGTCAATCTTCTATGCAGGAGTTGATAGCAAAACATAAAATGTAGGAAATTATAGAAAAATAGCAAATTCTGGAAATAACAGTCTGAAATAAAATGGAAACTTTGCTGAAAGTAAATATTACAACTAAAACACTAAGCACAAGATTAATCTAAGAATAAATAAATTAAGACTGTAGATATTGTTAGCTGTTTACAAGCAATTGAAATAACAAGTTCTACAACTCATTATGCTGTAACAAAATCATAATAAAACCTGCTGTTAGTCCTCCTCCTAGTTCTGGAAGTGGCCAGCCTCCTTGTCCAAAAGAAGGTGTAAGTATCTCTCTCTCTTTAAATCTTAATCACACTCATTTACAAGCAATATGAAATAGAACTAGTGCACTTTATTGATTAAAGAACATGATTACAATAATTCTACTGAAAACCTGTTACAGGACTGTAATAGTCAAATTCTACCTATTTTCTGCTTCTTCCTAGCTTCTTTATTTTCTACTTCCTACTGCTACTACTTCCTAGCTCAACCTAAACAGGAGAAATATTTATAGATTTTCTAATGTCTGATTACAACCAAATAATATCTCAAAAGATCTAATCCTACAATGCTGCAACAAATTATGGTTTTATCCTAGAAGAAGATTAAAACTTTATCTTTCCCTTAATGATGGCTTTGGTCGGCAATGATGGCAAATACAGATGGAATATCTTTTTTTTTACCTTTTCCAACCTTTATTTCCCTTTTTTCGGCTTCAAAAATCGGTCAACAAGTCAAAAAGCACACTATGTTTTCATTCCGAAGATAAGTGGCTTCATTCTAAAGACAATGCAATTCTCATTCCGAAGATCGCTCATTCTGAAGATACTGTAGTTCTCATTCTAAAGATACTACAATTCTCATTTCGAATATCCACTTATTCTGAAGATACTACATTCTGAAGATCCGCTCATTCCGAAGATCCGCTCATTTTGAAGATGTTGTGTTCTCTCATTTTGAATATATCTGTTCATTCTGAAGATACTTTAGAATGAACAAATGTGTGCTTTTCCAGTGATTTCTTCTGCATATCTTAGGTGGGTTATCTCTTAAGATCAAATTCCAATGGTCTTCATCCCTTTCCACATGTGAATTCCATGCCTTGCTATTTATGGACAACTGGCTAGAATTTACATGGGAAAGACCGCTTTCTTTACACGACAGCAGGTTTGCTTACATCATGTTGCAGATTTAGGTAAAATAAATTCTTGAGACAAATAAAAATATGATTAGTGAAATGCTGCTATTATTCTAAGCCTATCCCATTTTAGCAATTCATAGCAAAAAGAACAGAAAACTATGCAAAAAGCTGTAAAATAAGCATATAATATTCCAAATACACTGATCATGCAAAATGGTTAATATACAACATATTGAATCAACTTAACTAACATATCAGATAAAAAATAAGAGTTTATAGGTAATTTTAGTGTTCAAAACATGTTATGATTGAGGCATTTTTAGGCCTCATCATTTTCCCCCCAACTTATATTAATGCATGCCCTCATGCATTCTGTTGGGATATGGAATCACATATGTCCATGTTTAGATTACATGACCCATAGAATAATTTCTTACCTATGTAATACCCCCTATTTTCCTGAATGTTTCTGAGCCAGTCTTCAAATTGTTCACCAGGTTGGGCATCTTCCTCAAAGTTGAATGGAACTGGAGTAATGATGGTTGGAGGCCTAATCCTGAGACCTATCCAATTATGTTGCATGATTTGAATCAACTGGATTACACCTTCTGCTCTTCTTCTAGACCATTCTAAGTTGATGGGGGAGATAGGTTCTCTTTTCCTCAAAGACATGGAAAGTTCAGCCCATCTGTCTCTGCACACTAACAATGCTGGGAAAAAATTATGATCACAAAAATTGTTAAATCTGGCCACACAGTCCCTTAAGTTGTTCAAGTACATCCTCTTTATATCATCCATGTTCATCATTGAAAAGTGATGTCTGGTGATAACTAGGTGATTTTGCTGGATTGCTCTGACTAACAACTCAACCCTTGTTTTAATCACTTTATTTTGTTTTTTCTCTTGATCCCAGTGAAGCTAATTTTGCAAAGTAGACATAAATGCTCTCAACTGAACATCTCCAATGTAGATTTGAGGATGAGACTCAAATTCCTCTGGAATGAAGAAACTATGTAAAAACAGTTCACAAAAGATATTTTTCTTCTCAAAAGGGCTATCAAAGTATGCTTCTAGAAAATTTGCAGTAGTGTCCAATTTATATGAGAGGTTTGAAGTAATCCTCGTGACCTGCCATCTGAGGTATTTTTTCTTCAAAATAAGGCTATAAAATCTAGCTGGTCGTCTAAATTGAACTAAAAATTTAGCAATTTGGCATAAGTCAGACACTTTTTCTTTCAATGCCTAAATTTTTGTGTCTTTGGCTTCTAGTTGTTTTGCTTCCGATTTGAACTTTTTAGTTTTAGTGGCAAGTTGCTCATATCTAATCATCCTGCTAGCTATGTCTGCATTGTACTGCTCTAGAGACACAGTATTAGGTGGTCTAACTACAGGGGGAATCCTAGATAGCAGATCAACTTGAGCTCCTTTTTTTGCCACTTCCACTGGTTGTTCATCTGTAAATAACTCTACTTGCACCCCCTTATTTGATATTTCTATTGGGTTGTCATCAGATAGTAATTCTACTTGTACCCCCGTATCTGTTGTTTCTACTGAAAGTGTAACAAGTTGAAATGCAGGGACCTCAATAGGAGTACTTACTTGAACATTTCCTTACTACTGGGACTATTATTGTGTTGGTGGCTCATCTTCAACATCCTCTGCTATGCTCTTTATCATTTTTGAAGCATCTTTAGAACAAGAAGGCAATGCTTCAGAATGAGATGGTGCTACTTTAGAATGAACAGGCACTTCTTCAAAATGAAGGGGTGCTACTTCAGAATGAACACCCATGTTTGTCTCAATAGAGTCATCTGCCCTTGATAGACCCAAAAGCAATTGAGCCAAATTGTCTTCATCAATGGATACAATTGGCTATTTTTTAGACTGTGACAACATTCTTCTTAATGCTGCCACTTTCTACTGAAGCTCTGCAATTTTTCTTTTTTGTATCTCAATGATGCTTTCTTTCTCTTCAATCCACTTGGTTTGTGTTCTAACAACACTTCTTGCTACTTTCAGCTACTCTGTGATGTCTTCCACTTCTGTTTCTACTTCAGAAGCTAATGCAGACAAATCAGCTACAGTTGGCTGCTCAACCAATATCTCCTCTTCTGCAAAAATTTGTTCTTGTTCAAGAGGCTTTATAAAACTGCTTATGATTGTATCCACCATATTTGTAGCCTATTGAACTGTAGCCTCTTCCAAATTATCCTGCCCAGTTTCTGCCTCAACTATCTGTTCAGGGAATTTTGTAAAGTTTTCAGAGGCTGGTTGTATATCTGTGACATCTGGGCTGCTTGGTCTATCTTCTTCCTCCATAACATGTTCTGCTATTTCTTTCAAATAGATTCTGGTGGACCTCCTAGTTCTAGATGCAAACTTATTCTTTTTGCTCTGCTTTATGGTGACAATAGGGGTCATGGGGTCAGTTTCAGATGCCTCTATTTCCCTTGTTGTTTCTGCCTCTATTTGGTTAAGTGCTTCACTTCTTTTTTTTGAAAAATCAGTTGCAGCTTCAAAAAAATGAACCTTTTTTTGTCTTTCTATTCTGCTACCAGTTCCAGATCCTCTTCTCTTTTGTTTCTTGGTTTGTGAAGTTGAGGGTTTAGGAGCAAGGTTTTCTGTTGTTGCTGCTGGGTGTGGTTCTGTAATAGCTTCTAGGGCACCTTCTGTAGTTTCCTCTACAACATTTTCTGCAACATTCTCTACAGTAGCTGTTTCTTCTTCTACAAAAACATCAAAAATATATGGTTCTTCTTCTTCCTCATTTTAATCTCTAAAAATGACATCGTTTAGGGTAGAGTAAAACCTATCAAAACTCCTAGGGTTTCCTCTAAAATGGTGTTGAAAAACTAGTTTGATGAGGCCATGATGGCGAAGGCTTCCTTTACCCTCCTGATATCTTTTTGCCATGTTCTTTAATTATTGATACAGATATAGGGGAAGATTTACCCTAACTTTTGGTTGTTGCTCACCATGTCCGAGATGGTTCAAAATTTGTAGATGATGCCTTGACAACAGCATATATTGCCCTTCACAGGTTAGGAATTTAATTACCCAGGTGGCTACTTCATCCTAGGGTTCCTACAGGGTTCCAGGCCTCATCACCTCGGCCCAAAGGAGATACCTTCCCCCAATCAGAATTTATGAGCCTCTGCTCAAAGGAGATACCTTCCCCCAATCAGAATTTATGAGCCTCTACTCAAAACAGATACCTTCCCCTCTGCTCTGGAAATGATCCCTCAGAATATCAACTACCTCTACCTCTTGCCAGCATGTGGAACTCCTTTCCACTAAAGACATCCTGTCCTCAATTATTAGCCTAAGAGACCTCTGCATTCTATGATCACGTCCACAATATCTCAACAACTTGTACCAAACACAGTCAGTCGGTCTAGTACAAGTATTCCTCTATCTGTCAGATCTATCCAACTCTTGAAAAAATCAATCCTCTGCATACAAGCCTTCTCAAAGACTTTCCAAATCTGTCCTCAGGTTCTTCTCTTAGAACCAATGCACCTCTATCCTCAAGTTCTCTGATAGAACTATCAAACTCAGCTCACAAGTCTTCTACTAGGACCTATCCAAATCTGCTCATAAGTCCCCATAGAAACCTGTCCAAAGCTACTCACAAATCCCCATCGAAACCTATCCAAAACTGCTCATAATTCCCCACTAGAACCTTTCCAAGAACTACTCACAATTCCCCACTGGAACCTATCCAAAAACTACTCACAAGTCCCCACTGGAACCTGTCCAAAAACTTAGCAAGCTCACCAAGAAAAACATTCTTAGTAGGAAATCACAAAGTGAATTGTTAGAGACCCAATGTGATTTTTCAAACTCATAGAAGCATAAAGAGAATTTTTAGAGACTCAATATGTTCTATACTCAAATCCTAATCTCAAAACTCAACTCAAATCAACTCAGCTTAATCTCAATCTCAAATCTAAAAACTTAACTCAATATCTAAAATGGATAGGATAGAATGTTTTCTTTCAAGAACATGAAACCCCAACAATTGCCAACTATGCAAAGAATCACATAACAATGATACTCATGTTCTTTTCACCATCAATTAGGGTTTCAACAACAATGCTCATCAAACAAGGTTTAGTTAACCAACACCACTCAACTCAACATCAACCTTGAAGCATTCAATCAATCATCACAATAAAAGGAAACAAGTAGAAATCCTTTTCCCTCCAATGATATTTAAACAAAACAGCCACCAACACAATATCACCAAATGCAAAGAATAACTTTCTCAAATCAACTCAATGGAGTAAGCCCAAAATCATGAATCAAGTAAAGCAATAACTTTATCAAACAACCTCTATGGAAGCAACTCAACCATCAAACTCAAAACATCCAACCAAGGGTTCCACCAACTCAATGCAAGTAGCTAGACTCACAAATATAAACCCTAGTGCACAAAGATTCCACTATCTCAAACCAAAAATTATGCATTCACCAAAAACTCTCCTTAAGGATAACAATGCATAAGTAGTCTTCAACAAACCAAAAAATAAGATTTACACCTAGCCAAAGGATACCTAGTAGCATACCTTTTCACTCCAACCTTATTTCAGAAAACATACACCAATCATACTCATAAGAAGAATGTGCCCATACCTTATTGGAGTAGAAGATAATTGAACCTTCAAGCTATCACCACACACAAATATCAAACTTATAAATCACTGTCCAAGAAACTCTGAATTTCGTGGCATAAAGACGTTTTAATAAAAACGTGTGTTACTCTAGCAAAGCACCCCCGTGAGACTCGAAACGACAACCTCCGCCAATGCAGCACCCAACAGCAGCCTTCGCTACCACTAGCCCACATAGGCTATGAAGTTCACAAGTGAACTTCCCTCCACTTCACCTTCGAAAAAACTCCTGAAGACTTTTCAACCGCACGTGCTTCTAAGTCTTCCTTCGATCGCAGCGAATACAGAGCACAAACACCGCAAATTGCATTCGGGGAATTTTGAATTAATTAGCCTTCCAACCTTAGGAGTTGGAGAATAAATAGTCTCTTCGAAGACACCTTGACGTCGGCGAAAATAAAGACTATTTCTAAATTAATCAAAAATCTTTTTAAAAAGGGTTTAAAAACCCTTAAATAATTTTAATAAATTAAGAATAAAAATGGTTTAAAAACCTTTAAGTATTTTTAATAAATTAAAAATAATGTCTCCCTTAATTAATTAAATAATTAATTAATTAAAACCTTGAAGGGTTTTAAATAATAATTAAATAAATAATAAAGAGAACCTCCATTGGTTTTAATAAAAACCATTTAAATTGGTTTTAATAAAAACCCTATCCAACTTGGTTTTAATAAAAACCGGTTTGGTTTTAATGAAAAACCCTTGCCAATGGAATCTCTCCAGATTCTCTTAAAAATATTCTCTTGGAATATTCCACCTTTGAAGCCAACACATCCTCTTAACATTAATTCCATTTCCTTTTGACATCAATGACAACTCATAGACAAGAATCTAGGATCTCAAACCCAAAATTGCCAACAGAATTTAGTGTGTTGTTAAGGGAATCAAATGCATGAGGACATGTATTGGTATTTTTTTGGGAAGTGATGGGGTGCAAAATTTTCTTAGTTTTTATAGATCCCATACCTCTTTTTGTACCATTTTACCATGGTTTAAACTATATCTTACCTGAATATTATAGATAGGTATAACAAATAGAAGAAATATGGCACCAAATTATATAGGACATAGTTATGTGCTTTTCAAGAGTAACACATCAGGTGTAAAACCTACATAATGGGTATTTTTTCCTAGAAAGCATGTTTAATTTTTGCACAATTAGGGAATGGTCAAAAATAAAGTACTCTTATTTAATTGCAACTGGAGCATGCACCTATGTTGAATTTTTATTAGAGTATGCAACTCTAATGAATAGGAACCAAATTTATTCTTTTGATACAATGTCAAAATAACTTTATAATTCAAAGCACCAAAGACTGTGTAAATAAGGCATTAAATACTATTCTAGATTGGCATTAAATTCTACACTAAATAGTATCAAGAAGGTTGCAACAACTAGCTTAGAAAGCCCTTACATTAAAGGAAGTAGTCTAATTGGTGTGAACCTAGGGGAGGCAATGATGTCAACATGCACCATGGTATAATAGCTTATCTAATATTGTTGGATGATAGTGTGGAGGTTTAGCTGAAGTCAAGCTAGACAAAAATCGTATGCTAGATAAATCGGAAGGCCAATAGTGGTAGTTGTTACCATAAAAGAATAAAGAAACTATTTTTAGATGCATGGATTTTGATCTACGAGTGTAACTATATCTTTGTTTATTTATCATTGTAAACTAAAATGACTATTTTCCATTGTATGAGTTTATGACTATAGTAATGGTTGTGTATTTTGTTTAAATATTTGGTTAGAAAGTTAGATAGTTAAATGATAGAAATATTAGAAAACATTTGCATATAGTCTAATTATCTATGTACATGATTTTCTACATGTAATTCATTTTTAAATAATAAATATAGCCATAAGTTATGTATTAGTCTTGAGCTAATCACTCATTCCACATTGTTTTGGAGCAAGGACCCACTCTAATACAAGGTGGAAAGTTTATTATTTGGTTTTTTGAGAAAGTGCTATGCTATGAATATTTATATTAATATATTTTTAGCTATGTGTATTGTTTTATATTATAGTGTATTCATATTATTGTGAATATATTAGCTAACTCCCAATAGAAAAGTAGATAGTAACATAGGATTAGTTTCCAAATTATTTAGTTTTTAATTTACAACACCTTTTAATTCTAGTGAATAGTGAACTTAATTACAATATATTCATTTTTTAAATTCATGTGAATGATGGAAGTAATTAGTTTAAATTATATTCTTTATATATGCGCAATATGTTTCAGTTAAATTTTCAGAGCATGAGTTTCAATCTAATTTAGTTAATATAATTTTATCTAAGAAAGTAATTTATTTTAATTTTAGACAAGTGAAAAGTAGAAAACACCCACCAAAACTTGTAGTGAGAATAGTTCTAACACATATAGTCTAAAAATGCCACCTTGGATTGACAAATTAAATTAAAGGTAATACTCGACCTTGTCAATCCATGCATGTTAGGGAACAAATAGGATAAATCTAGTACCATAGATTCACAAAAGAGGGGATTTAAGGAAGCTCCAAACCTAGATTCCCATGCAAAGGTTGATCTAGATGATCCTTCCATCTAGGATCCAATGAGGGTTGATCCCAGTATCATCTAGGATTATTGGAGGTGGTGTCATACTAAATTTCCCAATAGGGTCATAGTTCCAAGGGTGTATCCTTAGAGATTGAGGACCAATAAATCCAAATAGTTGCTTTCCATTTTGATGAGGCGCTATTAGGAGGTAGTGTATATAATATGGGATAAAGATATGTAGTAGGTGTAGTAATATCAATGTCTTCACTATGGTCATTTTTTATACCAAGAAAAATGAAAAATGAGGTAGCACCAAGTAGGTCAACTTAGTTAACCATAAAGGTAGAAAAATATACCTTGACAAGGTATGTGGATAGCTTGAAGGTGGTTCTAGTAGTAAGGATGACAAACTAGGATCAATTAGAATCATAGATCATAATGATACACTATATGATCTAAAGTTTGATTACAAAGAGGACTTCAATGATGGTAAGATAAACAACAATAGGAAGGACACCTATACAATTTTAGGAATTTTAGGAACAATTGCATCTATTGACTCAAGAATATGGTGGTAGAAAGTGCACATGTGACTCAATACAATGTTGTGTATCACAACCATTCTAGAAAATAGGTTCCTATAATTATCAATGATGACATGATTATGGAACCATTCAAGGTCTCTAACTTGAGAATAAAAATGGTGAATATGGTTGCCACCACTTGTGGAAGAAAATCATCAAATATGAGCTCCTAGAGCTAGTTATATTTTGGTTATTTCCAACTTGATTTCTAAGGATTAGCATGCTTTTGATGTATCATTATGATGGTTGTATTATGATTGTGTATATGATACTATATGATATACATATATACTTAGTACATTAATACACATTTGTATTTATGATATTTATGGGTTGACTTGCATTTTTATGGCTTATTATGATTGATCATGTATGTGATGTTTGACTTAATTACTTTAAAAATTAATTTTTTTCATGGTGTTATGTTTTGTTAATAATTTTAATTGAATGATAATTTGATTATATTATATATTTGCATAGATGTTATTTATTAAATTATAGGTGGTGATTAGACTTATGATTCAATGTGCATGTATTTAAGACAAATTAATATATAAATAAAAAGTCTTTTGTGATGTAATTATGGTTAACTTTATAATAATTAAAGATAAATTATCAATAAAATGTTATGAATTTATAGATGCATGATGTGATAAAGAGGGCATTGCTATATTAAAGCTATTTACAAAGGATACACATATAGATATGGATACATATTTTTCCAAGGAGAATTTGGTTAGCCTTGTCTAACAGATTTTTATTATCTTTGATATTTACCTATGAGGACTTTAATTAGCATTACTTGAAGGACTTCTAGTTATATACTATGGTGTAAAATATATACAAATATAAAAAAAAAAAAATCTTTTAAACAAATATCTAAAGGAATTTTTATTTTCTTGTTGGACTTTAGAATAAAAATTTTCCTTCAAAACAATACCAAAAGAACTTATACATAGATTGGTTTACTTCATATAGAAATTTTATAGGTGATTTATGCTTGATTTATGTGTTAGTGAATGATAACACCAATTGGGAGTATAGGTTCATTTTTACTAGTTTCTCCCATATATAGTGGTACATGGGAGACAATAGATGATGTGATTGATCTTGCTATCAAATTTTGTAAACCTCAAAGTATTTATCATTGATCATATAGAATAAGTAATTTAATAGAATTTTCCATCATCACTTTGACCATTGTAGTAATCATCATGTGGCAAGGGATTGGTAGTTTGGAAAAACTGATATAGATAAGTCCTGAGGAAAAACATATTCAGATATATGGAGCTAGATTGATATAGATTGATAATTTTTCAAACCTTTATTTGATCTACAAAGATAATACTAGCAGTATCTAGTAACATTAGTTAACTAGTATAATAAAAGTGGAGTATCTTAGCTAGGAGGATCACTTAACATGTCACCATGTATCCTTAACACCATATGCAATAGGCATCCTACATAGAGGTATGGATGTGCACGCAAATAGATATGAAATTAGGTAGATGCAAGAAAATAACAAGAAGCTAAAAAAATAGATAAGCATTATACACTTGAAAGCAATGCCTTTTAACATGAATTATGTTCACTAGTTTTTATCCTCTTGGGACTAAGATTTTTTAAATAATTTTTTTGAAAAAGAAAGAAGAAAATAAGTTAAAAAATAAAATGTAATTGTGACAAAGAAATATAGTTATCCAAATAAAATTAGATGAATATAAATATGAAAAGATATATTTAAAGATAAAACTATGATTAATTAGTTTTGAAAATTAATTTGTAATGAATTTATTTATTCGTGTATTTAATATTAGCCAATGTGGTTGCATTCAAATTGAATATATGTTTTAATATTGTGCAAAATTTATGTCTACTCTTTGGATTAAATGAATGATAAATGTGTAATCTATATAATTTATGTGCTTTCAAAGAACTTATTATAAGATAAATTTTATTGTTAGAGTATTCTATGTTGATAATTGGTATCATAGCTCATGTTGAACCTAAGAACCTCTAGTTTTTATGGAGTGGCTTAGGGAGGATGTTATAGCAATGAATATAACTCATAATTTTGAATTGTAGGCTTATTTAATGAGAAATTAGAATCTCATTGATGGATCAACCTCAATGCATGGATATCCTAGATTCACATCTTAGATGGTCCATGTCAGTGCATGAGAGCCAAGTATCAAGAGTATCTCCAAAAGAGAAATAGAGAGTAATGATAACCATTGGATTAATTTTATATGTGGTAAAAATACGTCATATGAGAGGAGAAAGATGAATATTTGGTGTGGAAACAATAGAGTGAACCTCATAAGCAATAACCTAATTTGTTATCCATTAGGTAGTTATAGTGATTAGTTATCCATGTAAAGGCAATGAGCTAATTTGTTATCCATTAGAAAATTGTAGAAATTGTTTATCCAAGCAATCCATTAGGATGAGAAAGCTATCATAAAGACTTTTGTGGTTGAATTATGGGATGACACCCATATTAAAAATTAAAAAATTCTATACTTGGATGATGAATATGTATAAGCAAGTGAATCAAAAAGATTTGAAAGAGTGTTGCTCAAGAAATCAATAGTTTTATTCAATAAATTAAATATTGAAACATTAAGCATCAAAGGAAGAATGTTGGGAAAAGTAATATTTAATATGATAAGTGCATGAGAATGTTTTTTTTTTGTTGGTAAAAGAGAATTTCATTGAAAGTGGGTTTTTAAAGGATCCCCAAAACCTTATTACAACAAAGAAAAAAATATCAAGACTTTAGACCCAAAGTCCAAACTAGAGGGTGACCCACATGAGGGATCCAAATTTACATGAAAAAATACAACCAAATGGGGATATCCATAGGGGATGATCTTGAATGAACCAAAAATGAATAACATGGGCCATCCCGAAGGGACACCCCACAATAGAGACATGTAACTCACTTCCCATAATTAGTTCTTGGAAACTCATCTATCTCATTGAAGATAGTATTGATATGACCATGGGATTCATCAAGCACATTTGCTACCTGGTTGTAGAGCATCCAAACAGTCTTGGATGAGTTGGAAGCTATAGAAAGGGTGGCCACAAATCTGGCAATATGACTGAGAACATATTTACAAAGTACAACATTAGAGGTGTCATTGCAATCCTCCTTCATCATCTCATTGGATTTTACCTGGGATGGCCTATCTTTCTTTAGCTTATTCAGGTGTAGAGAAGCACAGATGAAATATGGAGTAAGATTTTGGAAAAAAATTGATGAGGAGTGGTTGAAATACCTCGACTAAAATTCAAACTTGGGATATAGGAATTCATCCTTGGGCTCAGACTTAAACGTAAGCTTTGTAGTGATGAGAGAGGAAAAGTTAATGTCATTATCATCACTAGGCACCTCATGCATGGGTATTTGAAGATTTAAATCCGTAGTGAAATTATGGGTGGTAGAAAATCCAGTCCAGGATGTAGTAATCTACTATCTAAAAAAAAGAAACAAGTGCAGGATGGAATCCTCTCTAAACAACATTGAAGAAGTAGCAAATTAGAAATCTGAATATTGTGTTCTAGCCAAGTACTCTAGACCAAGAAATATTTAAGCTCATGTCACACTTGAAGGAGTTCCAAAGTGGAATAGAAGTCCACTGGAAAAAAATAAAGGAATAAGAGTGGAATATAAATCTATCATGGAGGTGAGAGCAGATTCAAAATATTTGATATCACTTATATTTTTCTATGAAGCCATAACATAATAGGAATTCACTCTAAAATACAAAGGAATGAGATCAAATTTTTTTCCACTCAAAGTAACAAGGAGCAATGAGAGGAAAGGCTTGCATGCCTTTCCAAACAAATATTGAGAATATTGGAGGCTAATACTATATGAGGGCGGAATAAACAAACTATATGCCACTTGTTTTAGAAAAGGTTATCTAGCGGATTTGAGTATGTTTACATATACTTATTTTAATAACGATACTACAATGGAATATCACATGGAGGTAAGAGGTAAAGTAATATGACTTAACTTTGCTAAATTTGTCAGTAAAATGCACAAAATATTTCACAAAAGAGAACTACTCAAAAAATGCTGATATTACTAAATATTAGAAATACATCCACATACAATACTTGGGAATGCACCCAATGGACTACAATATTGAAATATGTGGTCTAAAATCAAGGAGGAAATTGTGAGAGCTTTGTGTTCAAATTTGAACTTGGATTTCTGCTACTACTCGATTCTCCCACCCTGCTATGCTCTCTTTTCTCTGCTATTATTTTCTCCAACCTCTCACAAAATTGTAACAATCATCCAAAACTCTATTTTCTTATACACCTAATTTGTTTACAAGGACGAGATACTATTAATGTATCTGTGGTTGCAGAAGATAGGTAAATTTTGTTTGCAGAGTGATGCAAAGGAAAGAGGTCTCCTCAATAGGCAAAGAAGATTATTCTTATGTAAGGTAATTCAAGGGAGATGATGACCGATGGTGAAATTACCAGTTCATAGGGGTAAAGAACCCTATAGGTAATGCATTCAAAAACGGTCCATGTAGAATGTATATCATTTAGTTGTATTCGTAGGGATGTTTAATTTTTGTTAAATTATGAATTGAGTTGTTTGTATGGCAATGAAAGTGCTTAATGCATGGGAGCCATGGTTTAAATTATTGGTGGATAATAAAAATGCTTAATGCATAGGAATCATGGTTTAAAATTAATAAAATAATCTAGAAAAAATATATATAAGTAGTAGTATGTAGAGTTTAAAAAGAAAATAATATGTGTGTTTTGCTTTGGAAATTGACTTATTTAAAAATTAACTTATATATATATATATATATAAAACTATACTAATTGCATAAATATTAATATATATAAAATTGTAGAAGCATACAATACTTTGGTGGTAAGGTAAATAAGGAAAATTAAATAAGTGTCATATTAAAATTATATAGCAAACTAATACGTAGACTATAGAGGTGTTATCGAGGCACTTTTTGAAGACAACAATTAGGGAATTATCGGAATTATTTTTTATGGAGGTTGTTTAAGTGGAGAAGTGGATACCACTTAGCTCTTTGTTAATATGAACAGACTTTAAAACTAACGTAGGATTTGCATGCAAAGAGTAGTGGGGAAAATACCATCTCTATATGGTGGAATCGAGTGAGAAGGGGTGCATATTGGTATGCATGGTGTCCTTTCAACGAGGAGAAAATTAAGCTTTGGAGGTGGAGAAATAGAGTGTGTCAGCTAGGCATTAGTGGAGGAAAGAACAAAATGCGGTAGAGGAAGATCAAGGGTTGGTTGTGTGTAAAAACCAATAAGTCATTTTGATTCTAAAATCTCAAGGAAAAAACCAATAGTTATTACAAATATGTTTGTATGGTGTTTATTTAAAAATAAATATGATGGTGCTTTGTGTGTTTTCTCACACCATAAAATATATTAGAGAAATTAAAAAAAAATACCTTGTGTGAATTGGATATGTTTTTAATACATGCATTTGTTGAAGTGTTAAATGGAGTGAACTGGATATGCTTTAATACATGCATTCGTTGAAGTGATACGTTGTGTGAACTAGTGATGTTCATATTGCATGTGTTCATTGAGACAATGGAATGTGTAAATTTATCATGCTTATACTGCAAGTGTTTGCCAAGTATTGTGTGAATGTTTGGTTGTGAACCTAGACTCTTATTTGAATTGATTATTGTTGCATGCTATGATAATATTTAACATCAATGTTTACCAAGAGTCTGGTTGGAAGTGAACCAAGATCGAGTTTAGTGTGGTATATTGTGTCAATATATGCTTGATATCATGTTTGTGTTAGAAATATTTAGAGCTATGCATGTTGATTTAAATGAGGAAATGATGTATGCATTCTAGGGATTAGTTGCATTTCATCGTAGATGACCTCTATGACCCTTGGAAAACACCGGTTAATCAGATTAATTTGAAGGACTACTGTTGAGCATAGAAAAATATAATGCATGCTATTTTTTTAGTGATATTGATAATGTTTGTGTTCTAAGTTGCACATGGAAATGAAATATTATGTTGTGTATACTTAGTAACTCCACTCAGGAGTAATGAGTCCTGAGTCATAAGAGAGAATATATAGCCAAATTGTATCATGTCGTAGTAAAGGAGTATATAATTCCTTGGTTATACACAGAGTAAAGTTGTAAACCTTTCACTGACTACTGAAACATAACTTTGGAAAAATATGAATTGGTCGAAGACTGAATGCTAGATGTAAATTATGTAAATTGTAATTTTAAAAGGATATGCTGCTACTTTCATTTATAAATATTTGATTGAAATATAATGCATTTTGAATCTTTATTTTTAGAAGATTTATTGATTTTTTATATTCTATGGCAATCAATGAATATCTATTGCTTCTAAGGTCAAATTGAGACTGTATATGTTAGCACCGAGTATATCTATTTCATATTATGAATTTTATCAAGTTTATTGTATACATTGGTTTATGTAAGCATGTATGCGCTAAGTATTACAAGAATTTAATATAATATATGAGTTCATGTATTCATGTAAATACATGGGAAAGTTATGCATCATACCTCTAGGTGTTATGGGCCCTATAGGAAAAGAAACCCACTACCTAAACTTGGAATCTCAGAAGTGATGAGCATCAAAAATGCTCATATTTTGTATACATTTTCTTGAAAATTATGCGGCCGTATAATAAGGACTGAATACTTTTATGAATTATTATATAAATATTTGATAAAATTATGCGTGTTATCTAGTTCAAGTGTTTTCAGTGTGTTTTTGTGGAATTGCAGTTGATTTCGTTAGATTTGGATCATTCGAGGTCTTTTTATGGACCTAGAACTTTGTTTCTTTTGGGGTCAATGTAGAAAAGATAGGCGCCTTCCTCTTCTAGGAAGGCGCCAAACATAAGTAGACACCTTCCTCTTCTAGGAAGGTACCAAGAGTAAGTAGGCACATTCCTCTTCCAAGAAGGTGCCAAGGAAATACAATCCCCTTCCTCTCCCAGGAAAGTGCCAATAGAAGGCCAGTGCCTTGCTCTTCTAGGAAGGCACCAAAGGAAAAGAAGCACATTCCTCTAATAAGGAATGCACCGAAGGGAAGGTGCCACTAGAATGCAAGTGCCTTCCACTCATAAGGAAGGCACCACTAGAATGCAAGCGCCTTCCTCCCATAAGGAAGGCACCGACAGGAAGGCACCACTAGAAGGCAAAGCACTTTCCTCTCATAGGAAGGCACCAACAGAAGATAAGCGCCTTCCTCTTTCAAGAATACACCTACAACAGTGAGTCACCTTCCGCATTGAGAAGGTGCTAGATATACTTAGGCACCTTCCTCATAGGGAAGGTGCCCATGTTCTTTGCCCATTGACTAGACAAGCATGACGTGGACAACAACGACTGGTGTAGTTCCAACTCTACATCATGTAGAACTAAATGCCACCGTTAGAACCAAATGTCTATTTTAGTAGATGTTGATTACATTCACTAGACTATCTTAGTTTAGTCTAGGATGAATCAATTGTTACAACTTCTTTGTAATAGAAGTTTTGCGGGTGTGCTATATAAACACACGCAGACCTCTCTAAGAATATATAGATATATAAATAGATATACATAGAGGAGATAGAATATTTTTATTGTAATACTTTGATAATACAGTTCTAAGAGTTTCTAAGTCCGTGTTTAGCTTGGAGGAAGCTGCTGAAACCTGGGCCCACTCCAAGCCAATATTTCTTCCCTTATTTTTCTTGTGTTTTCTAATATTAGTTTACCACTTTTATAAGATTGTTTATCACACTGATATTTCTAGTATTTGCAGTAGGTTCATTTCTAGGAATGTGTGATTATTTCCTTTCTGTAGATTTAATTATTTTTACGTAAATTATTGAGGATTGCATGAATGATTGACAACCGTTTGAAACACCCCCCAATAGTATAACTAGTGGACTCATCTCACGTGGTATTGTAAGAAATATGATTCAGACCCTTTGTAAATTTATGAAGCTCCCTGGGTTGATAAATTAAATGCACGGGCATGTGACAAAAGTAGGAAAGAAATTCACCTTGTTGGCCCGCAACATTTTGGTGCCATTGCTATGGAAGCATCTCAACTAGATTATTTACAATACCTAGAAACCTTCCATCTAATATTGTATGAGTCCTTCGAAAAGAAGAGAACTAGACGGTTGGTTTATAAAAACCAATCCATCAGAACCTGAGTCAGCTGAGCATTCTAAATTTGAATTAGACTCACCTGACCCACCTCCAGTAATCCATTGGAGTGAGGAGCCAAACTTTGTGCAAAATGCCTCCTCATCCCATCAACGTGGTGAAGAATGAATCATCACAAATCCCCTGTTTAACAGGACACCCTTAGAGGAAGCCCTGTTGTGGAAATCTGTAGAATATTATATGATAACACCAGACAACCTTAGAGCCTTGACTCAGAAAGTCTTAAACAACCATAAGGCCATAAACACTGCATTAGAGACCACATTTCCTAAAAAAATGGTTGACAACAAAGATGTCTCATCTGGCTTTAGTGTCTCGATTGAGGAAGGAGTAGGGGATACCAAAATGAAAAACATATCCCCTGCTCACCTTCGACCTTCAAAGGATACCCGACTGAGGAACCTGACCTATTTTTATTTAAGTTTGATGTCTTATGTAGGTCTGTGGACTACAAATATGATACGTAGAAGCTAAAACTCTTTCCTTCCACATTAGATGATGTAGTTCTACGGTGGTTCATCGGTCTAGGAGATAAACACATTGCCACTTGGGATCAAATGAAGAGGCTCTCTTTAGAGCAATACCAATATTTTGGGAGAGCAAGAGACTCCAGATAAGATGTCCTCAGCATGACATAGAAAGAATATGAGTCCCTCAAGGAATACTGGGAGAGATTCAACTTCAATCTTCAATGATATCCTCACACGAGACTATCTGATATGTCCCTCAAAAGCATATTTTTGAGAGGACTTACCAATGAATCACTAGAGGCTCTTAACATTATTTTTGGAGGTGATATCTACCAGCATGCTATGGAATACATCCGAAAACTATGTTAGAACTACTTAAGAAGGAGAGGCAAGACCACTTATAGAACCATGAAAGCAACTACTTCAGTCATGAAGACAGAAATAGGTAACATTCTGGAATATTTAAAGAATGAAATGCTCTTGTCTATAGCATTGTAGATGGATACGTTGTTTTTAGAGAAGAAGAAGCAATAAAATGAAGTAGCATTGGATTATTTCTATCCAAAATGCAGAGGGAAGAATGCAAAGAATGCATTCCTAAAGAACAAAGTCAGAGTATGCGTAGTTTGCAGGCTAAACCATAAAACTCGATTGTGCCCGAAACTACCTAGTAATCAGGAGGATGTTGAAATCATGGATGCCTATTTCATAGGCAATCGAAAGAGTTTGCCATAATCCCCTATGGGGAATATGTCAACTAGAATTCCATCATATGGAGGAGGACCATACATGCACCAAGGTCCACCTCAACAACATAACATGGGGTGGTGGGGGCCATCACCCTGGTCCAACGCACTCCCAGCAGCATTCTCGAGCCAGCATCCATGGATGCCATATCCATATCTTGGGCATCAATGGAGAGGCCACACTCCGTGGAATCAGGCTTCATAGAGTGTAGCACCAGCTCACCCCCAATAGAATTTATCGATGTTGCTAGCAGTGAGACCTGCATAGCTACCTGCATAACCGATGGCAAATCCTAATAATAGGGTGAACCAGCTAGCATACAACATGGAGGGTGAGATGTATCCGATGTACCATATTTAGCTTAGGTCTAGTAGACATCTAGGAGTAGGGACGCCTCCACTGGTAGAATAGGAGGAAGAGGTAGAAACACCTCTTGTAGAAGAGGTGATAGAAGAAACACCTAAGAGAGCAAAGGATCCATTTTCCAACTAGTTGTAAGAATAGAGGAAAGTAATGTAGTCTAAGTTCAATACCTTGTCTAGCTTGAAGAACCTCACCATGACAATTCTATTATTTCAAGCCATCCAAGATGTCCCAATATATACCAAGGTGATAAGAGCTATGTGTCTAAGGAAACCAATATGAAGAGCAACCTAGACTATCAATGTCATGGGTAAACTGGCAGATTTGATGATGGGTAAAATGTGCCATCTAAAGTATGCAGACCCGGGTAACTCGGTGTTAACCATAAAAATCGAATAACATTCCCTTTATAATATGTTGGTCGATCTTAGAGCAGCCATCAATGTAATGCCTCAGGAGACCATGCAGAGGCTACAAATCATGAATCTGAAACCCACTGCGACAGTGTTGTAGCTGGCCGATCGATCGACCATGGCACTAGAAGGAATGTTGGAATATGTAATAGTGACAGTCAGTGCATGGGAATGTCCAACTAACTAATTAGTATTACAATCTAAAACTAGGTTGGGCAGTTACTCGCTCATCTTAGGAAGGCCATGGTTGGCAACAGTAGATGCCTATATCAGCTGTCGAGATGAGCTGATGACCATATTCGATGGTCAAAATGTTAAAAGATTAACTATTTCACCCCCAGCTTAGTCTGTAGACTCAGTAGGAGAACCCATGTTGACCGAGCATAAAAATCCTGAGCTCTCCATGATCCAACTGGTGATGACGTTGGATGAGTTGGTAGAAGAAGACGAGGATGGTGTTATTGTGGAGTTCCTCCAAAAGGATCCATCCATATCTACACCTGGATCACCGTAGGATAGTGCCCAAGATCACCATATTCAGCAAATACACGTCGGGCCAAGAAGAACGTTGAATGTCAGTAGTGGGTTGAATCCCACATAATTGATGAAAGTAGAAGAGTTCCTGGTCAGACACCAATAGGTATTTGCATGGGATTACTAAGATATGCAAGGCATCAGCCCAAATATTTGTACCCATCGTATATATCTAGATGATCAAGCAACTCCAAGCAAGCAACCATAGAGAAGAATGAATCCGGCAATGAAAGACATTATCAAGGAAGAACTACAAAAACTATTAACTGTCGGATTCATCTATTTGATTTTTGATAGTGGGTGGGTATCACCATTAGTGGTAGTCCCTAAAAAGAACGAGAAATATTGAATCTGTGTGGACTACAAAGCGTTAAACAAAGCGACCAAGAAGGACCACTTTTTTATCCCATTCATTGATCAAGTCTTGGATACACTCTCAGGGAAGAAGTATTTCTCCTTCCTGGATGGATTCAATCGAAAAAACCAGATCCAGATAGGAGAAGAGGATTAGGATAATACAACATTCACCTACCCATAGGGAACGTTTGCCTATCCGGTATTACCTTTCGGATTGTACAACGCACCTACCATATTTCAAAGGGTAGTGCTTATCATATTTTCAGACATGATGGGAGATGCAATCGAAGTATACATGGATGAATTCACCACCTATGGAGAAACCTTTGATGAAGCAATGACAAACTTGGAAAGAGTTCTTGAAAGAAGCAAGGAAAATAGTTTGTCCGTGAGCAACAAGAAATGCTTTATGATGATGCAAGAAGGCATCGTACTGGGACACCACCTCTCCATAAAAGGAACAAAGGTTGATAAAAGAAAAATTGAGGTCATCAGAGACCTACCCAGCCCCAAGACGTAGAGAGAGGTAAGGATTTTTATTGGATCAGGTGGGTACTATTGGCGATTTATCATCAAATTTAGCAAAATTGTAAAACCACTGCACACTCTATTATCTAAGGATGTGGAGTTCAATTGGATGGAAGACTACAAGGAAATGTTTGATTTGCTTAAAGAAAAACTAATATTTGCACCGGTTTTGAGAGGACCAAATTGGGGCATACCATTCCATATCTACTGTGATGCATCCAACAATGTGATTGGAGCAGTCCTTGGATAGAAGGATGGTGAAGGATTTTATGCCATCTACTATGTTAGCAAAAACTTGGCAGGATCCGAGCTCAACTACACAGTGATGGAGAAGGAGTTCCTTACAGTTGTGCACGCCACAAACAAATTTTTCCATTATATCATCGGTTATAAGGTATTTGTCCACACATACCACACGACTATTAGATACTTGATGAGAAAGCTAGCCATTGGCGACAGAATTATCATGTGGCTCCTATTAGTATAGGAATTTGACATCACAATAGTCAAAAAACTAGGCAAGGACAACATCATAGCATATTTTCTGTCCATATTGATACCGGTAGACCATACAGTAGTGGAAGACCAGTTTTTGAATGAACATTTGTTCACCATTAGTGAGCAAATCCCATGGTACGTAGATATATCCAATTCCTTGGCCACCGAGAGAACCTCACCTACTCTCTCTTTTCAAGAAAAGTAGGTGATCATACAGAAAAATGCATTTTTCCTATGGGTTGATGGCCCCCTATTCAAAAAAGGACATGACCAGATTATAAGGAGATGTGTAGAAGAGCAAGAATTCTCAGAAGTACTCAAAGCATGTCACGACGAACCATGTGGAGGACACTTTGCAGGGAAATGAACTACCTATAAAATTCTATAGGCTAGGTACTTTTGGCCCACTTTGTTTAAGGATGCGGCTACGTACACCAGCAAGTGCGATGAATGCCAAAGAATGGGTAGACCAACCTATCAAGACGAAATGCCCCTCCAACCTCAGGTACACCTAGAACCCTTCGATAAGTGGGGCATGTACTTCATGGGACCAATTAATACACCTTCAATAGGGAGGAGGTTTATTTTGGTTTGTACAGATTATGTAAATAAATGGGTTGAAGTTCAAGCGTTGAGAGACTCAAAAGAAATAACGGTCACCAATTTCTTATTTGCTCAAATTTTTACATGATTTGGGGTCCCTAGAGAGATAACAACAGACCAGGGGCCTTAATTTACCATCAGGTTGATCAAGGAGTTGATGGAGCAATACAGAGTTTGGCATAATAAAACTACACCCTATCATCCGTAGGCAAATGGGCAAGTGGAAGTAATGAATAGGGAAATCGAGAACATCCTGACGAAGACCATGCAACAACACAGAAAACATTGGGATACATGGTTGTCAAAGGCAGTCTGGGCATATAATACCATGTGGAAATCCACCACAGGCTTCACACCCTTCCAACTAGTCTATGGGAAGAGTGTGATGATGCCCATTGAGTTTGAAATCAAGACATTGAGTATGGCTTTAAAGTTGAACTTGGGCTTGGATGACGTTCAAGAAGAAAGGATTCGATAGCTCGATCATATGGATGAAATCTGAATGGATGCTCTGCAGAGAACATAAATCATACAAAAGCAAAGAAAGTAGTGACATGATCACCACATTAAATTGAAGTAGTTCCAAGAAGGAGAATGGGTGTTGTTGTATGATTCTCGATTCCAAGAAAAATAGGTAAATTAATGCAAATATGGATGGGACCATATGAGGGGGTAGAGCTCATTAGGAATGGGGTAGTGCGTGTTAGAACAATTGACGGTAGCAACACCATGTTAATGGTCAATGGCCATCAACTATGCCCCTATAACACATCCAAAACCTTGTAGGTGGAATCCAGAATAGATGTGAGGAAGACCCCATCTTGTTCGACCCAGACCAAAATCTCAACAGGTGAAACAGTGGTCATGGAGGTGCTCACCAAAAAATAGTTAATTTAGTTTTTTTCTTAAAGTGTGTTTTGTAGGGACGACGCCCACATGCAAGATGCAGGCATCATGACCCAAGGCCTAACACAAATGAAATGCATCTAACTATATTTATTTTTATTTCTTTTCATTTTCTTTTTGCAAGTGGAGGACCTGACAACATGAGGAATAGGTATCTTGGAAACCAAGCCTAATTTGGCTCAGCATTTCGACACCAGCACTCGTAGGTAGAAGCTGAGGCAACATGAAGCAAGAAAAATAAGGCTTGATCACCCTTTCCCAGTCAAACGCAACATGATTTTTGAGAATAAGGTGCCTTCCACATCAAGAAGGCATGGAAGAAGGTACGAAAGAAGACACCCTGCCAGAAGAAGGTGCCTTCCTTATAAAGAAGGTGCCCAACCAGAAGAAAGTGCCTTCCTTATAAATAAGGTGCCCTGTCAGAATAAGGCACCTTATTTATAAAGAAGGTGCCCAGCTAGAAGAAGGCACATTCCTTATAAAGAAGGCACACACAAAAAAATAAAATAAAAAATAAAATATATAGATATATATATAGGTGCCTTTCATGGCTGGAAGGCACCATAAGAAAAAAAAAGTCGAGGCACCTTCCACATTGGGAAGGCACATGCAGATCGAGGCACCTTCCACATTGGGAAGGCACACCCATTCAGAAGCACCTTCCATAGTAGGAAGGCACCATCATCAAGAAGGCACCTTCCACCATCGAAAGGCGCATCCAATCAAGAAGGCACCTTCCACCATTGGAAGGCACATCCAATCAAGAAGGTGCCTTCCACCACTGTAAGGCACATCCAATCTGAGGCACCTTCCACCACCGAAATGTGCATCCATTCAAAGAGCACCGAAAACATCGAGAAGGCACCATATAAGCACCTTCCACATTGGGAAGGTGCCACATCAACGCCTTCCACATGGGGAAGGTACCAAAGAGTGCCTTATGTGTACAACCAGCACTTACGCCTCCCATATGCCTCAATCGAAATGAAATCATCACATGAATGAGCGGCACCAGATGACCATACCCCTCCTCCATGTCACAAATCAGTGAATCAGCACCCTTCATGATGCCTGAAACACTGAATAAGGTATGCGCTTGCTAATTCAAATTTTTATATAATTATTTATAAAATATGCAAAATATACCACCGTCATAAAGATCATATCCCCCCATAGCTGAAACTGCATGCCAATGATATGGAGCCTTCCATAAATGCTAGTGTTAGGTGCCTTCCTGAATAAGGAAGAATAAAAAAATAGTAGTAGTAAGGAAAGGCGCCATGGGAGGAAGGTTGAAGAATCACACAGTGAAGAAGAATGAACCAGGTGATACGGATAGAGTCAGGTGGGTAGTGAAGACATAGTTCAAGGCCAAAGTATGACTTGAAAACTATACCCTAGTTAGTTAGGGCCAAGATATGGAGGCAACCAAGGATTTCACTACCTCCTTGAGGGGTGACGTAGTTCAGGTATGAGGGGTAGAAATTCTAGTCACCCTTGAATACATCTCACAGGTGACTAGATTACATCTCACAAGGGAATGTGTATACAAAGGCAGACTACTAAATCCATACGCCGAAGTACCGTTTCTAGAGGAAAGTGTGTAGATAGACAAGGAGGGGCTACTCAAAAACATCCTTCCCATGAATTTATGAAAGATATTTGAGCAGGTTGCTCGATTCTTCACATGCACCGGTAAATATACCCATCTACATGCCAACCATGTGTAGTTTCTCAATCACCTGGTGCATGGAAGGAGGTTGAGTGTGTCCTTCTACTTGGTGAATGCTCTGAAGGATGAAGTGGCTCAGTACCATAAGGGAGCACCATCTGCCTTAGACCACCATGGACTTATATCAGCACTGGTCTGCCATGTAGAAGCATTGAGGCAAAACCTTAATGCAGAGGGAGATGGTAGCCAAGAAAGGCAACATGATGTTGTTGCTAAAATAGGGCAAGAAGAGGGAAGCCCTACAGAGGAAATGGTGAGTATCAGGCAATTGGCATTACCCTATTTCATAGAAGAAAGAGGGCAGTCAGAAGTTCCCAAAAACACAGAGGAAAGAGGGCATTCCCTAGTGCCCGAGTGTGAGGAGGAAGGAGATCCGCTTATTAGCAGTGAGGCAGAGGTTCAACCAAAAAAACTGATCCCTAGGAGGAAACACCTACGATGACTTCTCCTCTTGGCAGAAGAAGAATAGAGCAACACGAAAGTCAATGTTATAGCCCAAACCCTCCAAGAATTGACAAATTGGAGCCCACAAGATGCAGGGGCTTATAGGAGCAATGACCAGGTCGATGCAGCCTTAGAGGAGGTGCTCAAATGGCATAACCAATTGTTGGATGTCCCAAAAAATTATAGAGGACTACCAAAATAAGGATACAGGGGAGTTGAAAGAATGAGATGGATGAATTGCCCAGCTCAAGTAGATGGTCTGACAGTTGCGGGAGGAAAACTAGCTACTACATGATATGGGAAAGGAAATAAAGGATGCGTCGACCCAAACTAACTAGGTAGAAGATGTACCGATGAATTCTCCCACATCTACTAAATGAATATTCTCTTTGGGATAAATTCGATCGGATGCCTGATAGAACAGCCGAGAGGTAGGGGAGAATTCCTCTATTTTTGGGAGTAAAGTGGAAAGAAGTCCCACACCACCCCCTATCATCGTACTGAGTGATACAGAGTAGTACGAGGGCATCCAGTAGTAGACAGGACCAGAGGATAAGGAGGAACTCCCTGGACCTGAAGAAGGAGGAGAAGAACCCTAGGGGTCAACACAGGACAAACAGGGGGATGAAGGAGCACCCCCAAGGATGGTAACAAAGAGTGAAGAGAACACTCCAGGGATCACAGAGTAGGTCCCTCAGAATGAGAAGACGACCGACAGGGAGAAATGGAAAAACCCTATTCGATCCACCATATTTTTTATAAAGGCTAGAGGAAAAGGGCACAGGACAACTTGAAAGAAGGTGAAGGTGACCTTCGTCAAGCTAGAAGAGGACGAGTGGGATATGCAGCTATTCGTAGAGAGGCAAAAATAATTTGAATGGTTGCTCAAAGAGATGACAATAGCCAAGGAAACTAGGAAGGCAACCTCGAGGATGCAGGAGGACTTTGGTATCTACATCAATCCAGTAGAGCATAGCCAGTTCTGGGATATTTACGTGTCATCCCGGGGATGGTCCTCCATGATAAGGAGGTATTTTGAATGATGGGGGATATATGTTCTCGAATTGGAGGCAACAACCATTGCAAGGGAGAACCTAGGGCTTACTCCTGAAGCATCTAGATTATAGAAAGCCCAAGTAGTTCATTCCAAGAGGGATAATTCAGATATCCCTCTAGTAGCGGTCAGACCTCCGGACACTGACCTCTGGCAAGTTGTAGAAGTTGCATTCTAGTCAACAAAGATGACACTGGCTAGATCACCATTGATAGTGGATAGAATGATGAAAGGATAACCGATAGCCCACCCTCAGCTCCGCATAGGAAAATAAGAGCCACACCTTCAAATGCTAGCACATAGAAGAGGCAGACTCGAGCCGTAGGTATAGCCGAATCCTCCAAGAAATGACAATGATGAGGGGTCAACAGGGCTACCTATAGTTTTTATGCCATGAGGGCATGGCATATGTTAGGCATGGGGGGATGATGAGCATCAGAAATGCTCATATTTTGTATACATTTTCTTGATCATTATGCAGCTGTATAATAAGGATTGCATACTTTTATGAATGATTATATAAATATTTTATGAAATTATGCGTGTTATCTAATTCAAGTGTTTTCAGTGTGTTTTTGTGGAATTGTAGTTGATTTAGTTAGATTTGGATCAGTCAAGGTCTTTTTATGGACCTGAAACTTTGTTTCTTTCGGGGTCAATGTAGAAAAGATAGGCGCATTCCTCTTCCAGGAAGGCATCAAATGTAAGTAGGTGCCTTCCTCTTTCAGGAAGGTGCCAAGATTAATTAGGTGCCTTCCTCTTCCAATAAGGCACCAAGGAAAGACAAGCGCATTCCTATCCCAGGA
The DNA here is from genome assembly GCA_028583015.1 of Wollemia nobilis. NCBI lineage: Eukaryota > Viridiplantae > Streptophyta > Pinopsida > Araucariales > Araucariaceae > Wollemia > Wollemia nobilis. The sequence continues at coordinate 3,810,442 of JAQPPZ010000925.1, forward strand.
AGGCACCAATAGAATTCCAGTGCCTTCCTCTTCCAGGAAGGTGCCAAAGGAAAAGAAGCACATTCCTCTCATAATGAAGACACCAATGGGAAGGCACCACTAGAAGGCAAGCACATTCCACTCATAAGGAAGGCACCACTAGAAGGCAAGTGCCTTCCTCCCATAAGGAAGGTGTCGATAGGAATGTTCCACTAGAAGGCAAAGCACCTTACTCTCATAGGAAGGCACCAATAGAAGATACGTGCCTTCCTATTTCAAGAAGACTCCTACAGCAGTAACCCACCTTCTGCATGGAGAAGGTTCCTGATATACTTAGGAACCTTATTCATAGGGAAGGTGTCCCTATTCTTTTCCCGTTGACAAGATAAGTACGATGTGGACAACAATGACTGGTGCAGTTCCAACTCTACGTCATGTAGAACTAAATTTGGGATCACAAATATTGAGCATATTGAGTTGTCATTGATGTCAAAGGTGAGATAGTTGAGAATTATCGTTGAGGTTGAAATATTAAAGTCTAAGACAAATATCATCAGAAGGTACACAAGACAGAAATATGTTGATCAGAAGTGTGAAATAGTTGTCAAGGAAATATGTATCTCCAAGTTATTTTTTTAAGAGAAAGGTTATAATATTTAAATGAAAAATTGAAAATTATGACAAAGGAGGCAAATATTTAAAGACAATGAATTATTTCCAATACACCAAGGTTTCAAGTATTAACATTATAATATTTTAATATTATAATGCAAATATTTCAAAATTTAAAAGAAGCGCAATACAAATTAATTGAGCACCGACGTAAAAGCATGATATGAAAATAATATTTAAGGGAGTGTAATATTTTACTGGAACTAAGGTTAGGAATATAGCATTAATCAGAATTGTTCATCGATCAAAATCATTTTTTGTTCATTCGAGGGTAGAAGAGAGGAATCCACACGCAATTCTAAGAAGATCCAAATTCATAGATATTACAAAGGTAGCAAGTGTAACATCATACTTGGGTGGGTAGCCCATATGGAAGAGGATCGTATGCTAAGAAACTTGCAGGGAGGAGCTCACGAGGTCAAAACCCATCGACAATTTTTTGATTGAGTTTTTTGTAAAATAGAATGTGCAAAACATGTCAAAATGAAATTCATGCCCATTGGTTCTTGTGTGGGCAACCAACGCACATGGTAGCCAATCCCGTTCTAGGGTGTGGGTAACTTGGATGTGGTAGGTTCGAGTAGCAATAAAAACACGTCGATATGGCACAAAAAATTTTGATTAAATTTTAAGGTATGCAATAGTGTTTACCATAGGGAGACATAAGATAAATTTTAATTTAATTTCATTTGATTGAATGGTTGTTAGATGGTATAAGGGACATATTGGCAAATTGAATCTTAAATGTCAGATGCATAAGGTGTATGTGATTGATTTAAATATTGTAAGTTGTATCCTTGGTTATTGAGTGAAACATTGTGCTATGCTGAGAATTATTTCTTGTGAAAGTAGAAGTTATAAGGTGTTATTGTGGTTTAATTTTCATTGTATTTGTGGTATTATGAAAAGGAATATTTGAGAGATTTTGATCATTGTTAGAGCTTTATCTTGTGAAGATAAAAATTGAGTCTTAAAATATTATTTTTAGATCCTATTGTGCACATATTTTGAGGAAGAAATTTAATGTGGATAATTTGAAAGATAGATCTACTATCTAGTTTTGAAGTGGCACTTTGAAAGGGAAATTCTTTTGAGAGGTTTTTGAGGGCACATCTTCATCAAATTAAGTTAATAGGTATGATGATATTATTACTTTTTTAAGATGTTTGGTTGAGCAAATATTTGTAAATCATAAGGTGGAGAAATAAGGATTATATATGTGCTTTGTTGGAAATATAAATGCTAGAGTTTGAGAATAAAATTGTGCTTCATTGTTGTATGATATTGGAAACACTTGTGCTAAGGTTTCTGAATAAATTATGCATCAATTATTAGTGAAATTATAACCACATGTGCTATTATTTGAGAACAAATTGTGCAGTATTTTTGAATTAATTTGTGAAGCATTTGGGCATTGATTTGAGTGACATTGATTATTAATGGGTAAGTATTAGAGACTAGTTTTGTGAAAAAAAATTGTGCATTATTGTGTTTGATATTTGAGAGAAAATTTATGAGAAACATAAACCATTTTTGTGAAGCAAAGTTATACACTAACGTGATTTTATATGAAAAGAATTTACAATAAGTAGAGATTTGATTTGATGAATGTGAGATATTCTAAATCAACATAATTAATGAATGTAAAGAGAACATATTGAGCATTTGCATTGCATAATATTCTTTATATGTTCTTGGAAAAATAAATCTGAATTTCCTAGTTGAAGAAAGTATTTTTGAAATAGATACAATCATAATTTTAACCATCATTTATGTGTAAGATTTGGGATTGGTTGAGCATGTATTATGAGCATATTTGAGTATGTTTTGTGAGAATATTTAAGTATGTGTTATGAGCAGATTTGAGTATGTGTTATAAGCATATTTGAGTATGTGTTATGAGAAATTTTGAGTATGAGTTAGAGTAGAGATCACTAAATATAGTAAGCATATTTGAGCAAGTCTTGTGAGAAGACTTAAAGTCGGTTTGAGGTAGATTTGAGCAAGTCTTGTGAGATGACTTGAAGCAGGTTTGAGGTATATTTGAGAAAGTCTTATGAGAAGACTTGAAATATGTTTGATGTATATTTGAGCAAGTCTTGTGAGAATACTTGAAGTATTTTTGAGGAAGATTTGAGAAAGTCTTATGAGAAGAGTTGAAGCATATTTTAGGTATATTTGAGCAAGTCTTATGAGAACACTTGAAGCATGTTTAGGTAAGATTTGAGAGTAAATTTGAGCAAGCATTGTGACTAGGGTTGGTGCAAATTAGAGCAATGATTTGAGCATATTTTACTATAGATTTGAGCAAGCCTTGTGTGAAGGCTTGGAGTGGTTTTTGAACAGAATATTGAGTTGGATTTGGAGCAAACCATATCTGAGAGAAGAGGTGTCTCTTTTAAAAAGAGATCCACAATATAGAGACAAAGTTGAGGGGATAGATTTCTCTTATGGATATAGGTCCATGAACCAGAATTGACGGTATAGAGTTCTCATATGGATATAGGTCCACAAACCAGAGTTGAGGGGTAGAGTTCTCCTATGGATAGAGCTCCATGAACCAGAGTTGAGGGGATAGATTTATCCTATGGATAGAGGTACATGAACTAGAGTTGAGGGGATAGATTTCTCTTGCAAATAGAGGACCACAAACTAGAGTTGAGGGGATAGAGTTATCCTATGGATAGTGGTCCACGAACCAAACTTGAGGGGATAGAGTTACCTTGTGGATAGAGATCCATAAACTTGAGCATAGGGGATTATGTATCCTTTGGATAGGGGTCCATAAACATTGTAATAGGGATTTTCTTCCCAAGTCATTTTTTGAGAAAATTTATAAGAAATATTTTCTCTATGGATGTAACCCACATTGGGTGAACCACATTAAATCTGTGTCTCTCATGTGTTTGATTATTTGTGCATTTCTTTTATTACTTATATTGATAATACTACTTTGAAAATTTATTGCAATTTATAACTTTGGATAATATTGTTTTAGAAAGAAAAAGAAACAATTTATCTTATATTGTTCACCCCCTCCCCCCTCTCAGTATAAGATTGTGTTCTTCGTACTCCATAGTATTCTTAGTAAATATTCACTATCTACCCTTTGTTTCTAATCACTAAACCAATGTGGATTGTAATCAAGTCAATTTTCCTTAATTCAACTTGATTTTCCCTTTAAATCTTGAGAGGTCACACTAGGGTATGATAATATTTAATGCTATCTAAAATGAAAATTTTAACACCATGTCTAAGCAAGTAATCGAATCATCAATCATTTAATATCACTAAATTTTTACCCCCTAGAATTCTTAGTTGAAATTCACTATCTACCATTTGTTTCTAATCACTAAACCAATGTGGATTGTAATCAATTTGAGTTTCCTCAATTCAACATAATTTTTCCTTTAAATCTTGAGACATCACACTAGGGCATTGCAACATTTAATGCTATCCAAAATGTAAATTTTAACATCACTTATAAGAAAATAATCAAATCATTAGTTATATATCATCACTAATCATAATCAACAACAAAACCCTCTATATTTAAATTGGGCCATCTATATTATTTTATATGCATTTATTATGCAATAAATTCATCAAAAAGGTCCAAATGTAGACACTCAATTTTGATTACCAAGCCAATATTCATGTTCTCTAATCTCTTTCTTGGTCAACCTTTTAATCAACAAAATTGAATAAACTTTCTTTATGCATATATTTATAAGTTATTTTGCTCCAAGAGCAAGAGCACCAAGGCATGACTAATAACACTATTGCTACTTTTGCAACCATAATAACTATTTTTTCAACATTTTGACTTTGACCTCTCTTACCCAAACTTGACTTCTAATGGTCATGATGGTAAAATTTCCATCATGAAAGCATTGTTGATGCTTTCACCATCTAGGTGCATTTGAATTTCATAAATCAAAGTCATGAAACTTATATTTTTGTACATCCTCAAACCACCTACGATTAATGGATGGGATCCTAAGATCAGATTCATAACTCCCAATAGAAAATTCAAATATAATATTTTATATTCTTAATCTTTCCCCATTAATTTTGGTGAGGAGAAATCATGTCTCGAAAAATAATCATTTCTCTTCCATAAATTATGAATTCGGTAAAACTGTAAACTTACGAGTGTCATGCATAGTATATTCATGTAATGTTGGGGAATGAATCCGTATATACCTTATTCATTTTGGTTGGGGATATCCATGCATTTGAGAGTAATTCAAACCAAATAAACGAAGTGCTGAAAATTAAATAAATAAATTACAAACTAAAACTAAAGTGCTGGAAATAAAAGTGCAGAAATAAAATGCAAGAAAATAAAACACAACTAAATTAATTAAAGCAAGAAATAAAACAATAAATCTAATCTACAAAAAATAAATATAGAAATGAAATAGGGGAGGACTACTATAGGGAGTGGGCCCAAGCTCCCGCAGATAGTCCACCCGGCTAGCTACGTAGAGCTTGCTCGAATAAGAGGAATTGCACTCTTAATAAATTATAGGAGAAAATGAAATGAAATAATGTTTTGTGTAGAATTAATCCTCCATAATTCATTCATCTGGCTTGTATATTTATATAAAGTGTGACCAGATCTCATTACAATAATAGATTGATATATTTTTAATCACATGATGTAATTATTTATAATTAGTTTTTACACAAATTTTACTTTGCTATTTTAAAACACGTCCGTTCACTAGAAGGATAAATATAAAAATCCTTAGGTGTATGTAAAAAATAAATCTAAATTAATGCATCCTAAAAATAATGCTTTAAGAGATTTACAAGGTCAACCAGCCAATTAGTTGATAATAAGTGTCTTATTCTATTTTAATAATAATGCATAGTTAAAATATTCCTCCTTTGCCTTCACGTGCAACAACCTTCTTAGCTCACTCGTCAATTGGTCAAAGCCAGCTTGGTCAAAGTAAGGTGCCTCCAATATATTGCAAGTACCTACTTGAGTAAGGTTCCTGCATGGTTTCTACTTGAGTAAGGTACCTACTTGCCGCCTACTTGAGTAAGGTGCCAGAGTAAGGTATCGGAGTAAGGCACTGAAGTAAGGTGCTAGAGTAAGGCACCAGACTAAGGTGCCTATTGACTTGGTCAGATTAAGGCGCATGACTAAAGAGTAAGGTGCCTACCTAAAGAGTAAGGCACCTTCCCAATATGTTGTAGACTCATTGAACTAGAAGCATGTCAGGTCCAAGTGTTATGTAGATTGGAAAAAACCATATTAGTAGCAAACCCTACATTTATACAAAATTTCCACTAAAAACACCAGTCAAGCATAATACTAGATTTTTTATAAATTATATGCATAAGTTAAATAAAAACACATATCGCATGCTAATTAAACCAGCAGTGATGCCCCTTAACAATATATATAAAATAAGAATTTTTGGTGCTCATCAAATGTCATCTTCAAATATTTTCAAATTTGTACCATATCCAATCATATTCCCTTTAACTCAATTCTCCCACCAAGGGGCCATCACTTCCTATAATTCCAATACTTAAGAGATCCCAATCCATGGTATTTTGAAAACAATTATATTCTTCCAAAATCTCTCTAGAATCACACAAATTTATCATCTTTCATGGCAATATTATGCCAAAATATTTCCAAAATATTATGGAGGTCATCCTCACATGCATTCAAGATTTTTTTCTTATAAGCATATAAGCATCCAATCCCTCTATAAATATCAAGCATTTAAGCTATTAATCTCAAGCTCTCAAATAATCATAAGCAAGCTAGAAATATTTCAGCAACCTTACATTTTGGGGTATGATTTTTACTCTTTCTAGTTTTATGCACTCCCTTTCCCTTGTAGCTCTAAGCTTTCATCTTGTTGCATGTTGACCAATATTTTATTTTGCATTTGTATCTAGTTAGCATCTCATTTTTTCTATTGTTTGATAGTCTCTATACTTCCATATCGTAGACCTTCACCATTCCAATCATTGAATAAGCTCATCTTGGATCTAATCTTACATTTGTTCTTTCAAAAGTTAAAGCCCGTCAAATTTTAGGTCTACTGGTTCTATCTTCTCATATATCTAAATAGGGGCTAGATTATTGTCCAATGGAGTTCTACATTCTCTACTAGCCTAGATGATTCCTTTTACTACTAATCAAATATTTTCTTTTCTATTTTATCATAAAATAAGCATGTCTTTGTTAGTCAAAAGTGTCAATGGTGCTTCTACTTCTATGTCAAAAATAGGTTTATCTATTTATATTCCTTTCATTAAAAAATAGGACTTACTCTTGCTTCTAATCTAGTTAAAATAGTTTCTATGTCTTTTTATTTTATAAAATAAGCAAAAAGGATAGAAGGACCTAGTTTAGTTTTAATTATATAAGGGGTGAACTAAATCTTCAAGATTTAGGATTGAATTGAAATAACATATAGCTACATCTAGGAATTGTTTGTTGTATTCTTACTACACCATTTCATTTTAAAGGGAACTTTTCATTTATTTTATTATAAAAAATAAAAAATATTGTAGCTTTAGGCCTTCTTATTATATTTGTATGTTGCATTAGGACTAGATTAAGGTTAATTTTAGACAAATAAGCATCATAGGAGAAATGTAGATGTTTTTATCTAATCCATTGAATGCTAAAATCAAATCTTACAAACTAATCCAATCCACAAGGTGAGAGAGTGATGATTCACAATGGATCCTGCAAGTGGCCCTTCATATTAGTCTTCCCTTCCCTTATCATTATCTATATTAAAGGAAAAAGGATATGCCAATTTAAACTTAATCTCTCTACTCATTATACTACCATTCCATAAGTTTAAATAGTATAAAAATTTAGATGAATTATGATTCTCTTTTTATTTTAGTTTTATCCTATACCATTATTTAGATCTATCACATAATATCTATGCATAACAATAAAAATAGATGATATTACAAGTTTGATATATTTAAGAATAATACAATCTAACAATAGTCATCATAAGAATCTTATTAAACAAGGGATTAATTATGTTGATCACATTTATTATTTAAACATGGATTTGTATTTCAATTTTTAAAGGGTTATATGGATTTCATGTGAAATACATGTGAGGAAAAATATATATTCTTGGATCTCTAATATTTTTAAATATATAATATTATAAGTTTGACATATCTAAGGAGGAATTCAAGGAAATTATAGTCACCATAAGAATCATGTTATATAAGGGATTCATTAATATACTCACATTTATTATTGGCATGTTGATTTTTAGTGTAAATTTATGGATTTCATGTTAAATACATATGCGGAGTAGGGTGTCATCTTGACTCTAATATTTTTATATTTATATACTTTATTTTCACGATTAAAATCCTCATATTTTGTAATGAACCATTATATGCCCAACATATATAGATAGAGAGAAAGAGTGAAATAAATCATTTCTTAGCTTTATTCATTAAATAAAATAAATGAAAAATTCATTCATTATCAAGACTGCTTAAGTAATATCATGTGCACTCTTAAATAAAAGTATACTATTACAAATTATATTTTCAACTACACATGTACACTTCTTATATCATCCAATACTAACAACTTATTTATAACCATATTTCGTTGTTACTATAATGATCTATAGTATATACAAGGTTATGCATTTTATATGTATATTAAAAATTTATATACCAGACAACATTTTATATGTATATTAAAAATATATATACCAATAAAAAGTATGATATTAGATAATGGAACCAAAATGAATATATTTGAAAAAAATTATGTTAATATGAAATATAAATTACTTTAATTATAATTAGTATTCTTAATATTGGATAGCTAAAATTCTAAAGAGCCATTAAAAATAAAAGGTATATGCTAGTAATATGAAAATATGAGAACTTGCAAAATAAACAAAATCACTTTCACGATAATAAGAAGATAATGAGTAAAATAATTATATAATTAATTTACATAAATTCAATAAAAATTATGATATAAAATATTGTTTTTATTATTACGATGAGGTTTCACAGATGATGAGAATGATTTTTCAAGAGATTGACATGTTGGTGTAGAACTCCATCGATTCTCCCTTGTCCCATATTGTCCTTTATTCCTCTTGTATGGCTTGTCTTTGCCTCTCTGGTTTTCCATTTCTTTTACCCCCATGCGGTTTTGTGTTTTTTATTTTTTGGATGGTCACGTTTTAGGCTTATTTTGATGTTAAATGATGTGGGAACCCTTTCAAAACTAATGCAGGAGCATCCAGTGGTGTAAGAAGGATCTTGCATCAACCAAATTTGTATTTTTTTTATTCTATTCTAAATTTTGTTTAGTTTTTTAGGGGATGGATAAATAGACCTAATGGTGAAAGAATCACCCCAATATCCTGAGCGATTTGGGAGATATGTAAGTTTTATGGTAAAAACCCTATCAAAATGGTGAAAATCCTACTACTAAAACTTAAAGGTGAATTTTGAAGGCCTTAGAGGCCTCGTAGAGGGGTGAAACTTAATGAACATTACACTATTGTAGGTCTTTTCGAGAGCTTTTTGAAAACATTCACTAATAATCAATCTGAACAATGAGTGAGGAATTATGACCCTGAGAAGTTTTGCACCTAAAATTCAAATTTCAAATGAATTGTACTAGGCAAGAAAAAGGGAAAACAGGGCATTATAGGGGAATTTTCGAAATTGTAAAGGGGTTGGTCTCTGTAACTTCATTTTGTGGAAAATTAATACAATAAAGCTTTGGCTCGTATTGCATTTATCTATTTTTAGTAGATTTTTTGTGTATTTTTCATTTTGTTCTACTTCAAAAACTCTTTCTTTTTATTAGTATTCAAAAAAAATTATTTTTACTAGAAAAGTGCTAGTTTTCAAAAATTATTTCATGTAATTAATATTTTCATTATCATATCAAAGGCTATTTTTAGAAAGCATGTAATTCCATAAACAATGAGTAGTCTAGTAAGGACATTGTAATGATTAGGGCTTTGGTATCTCTTTGGGTGGGAGGTCCAAGGTTTAAACCATGGTGTGCATGTGTGGGTGCAATTCTATGTTTTTTGAGTTGTGGTTCTTGTATACATCAAGGAGAATCACTCATTCCATTGTTATGGTGTGCATTGTGTGTTTTAACAAAAATAATAAATAATTAAAATGTAAGTAACATTTGTAATATTGAGATATGTGTTTTAAAATTTTATTTTAAAACTTTTAAGGTTCCTTGTTCACTTTGAGTATTCATAGATGTATTATTAATAAATCAAATTATAATTCAATATGTAATACTATAATGATCTATGTGTGTTAAAGAAAACATAGGTTATTTTTATAATGACTACATTACAATGAACTTATACGTTCTTGTTTGATTTTATTAAATTACTTACATATCTTGACATCATCCAATATATCATATTCCTTATTGTAATTTCATCATGATTTTATTATTTTAATTTAAAATCCATATTAAAGTGCTTGAAAATGAAGATATCTAAACATTAAATATATTTTTTTATTAGTTTTAGTGAAAAGTAAGCATTACAATGTTATTTTTAAGAGATATAAAATTGAAATAATTAAAATTACATTAACATTTGTGATATTATTCAAATATACCTTTTTATAATTAGTTGAAATAACCAAAATCCATTTGAAAAGATCACGTAACCTAGAAGCAAAAATATGCTAAAAATAAGAATACCTTGATGTCATTTTTTTTTAAAGTAATGCACAATAATTCAAACATATTATCAAATGTAATCATTCATGTTACCCTTGAGTTGTCTAACTAATCACTTCCATTTTTAAGTACCCCACCCTTGGTGGGTATTTCTACCTCTTCCATCTAGGGAGGTACCCAGTGTTGCACATTGAAAAAACATTAATAGTATTGTACTATTCAAGATAAATCAATGCAATAATCATTCAAAGAATTTAAACTAAGCATCCATTAGTCATTCATTTATACATAATATATCATGCCAAAGTATTTTCAAAGGTGGCATATGAAACTTCCACCCATTACCATAATCACCCACCCTCAAGGTGGGTTCTCCTTGGATCCTGCTATGTCCTTTAGTGAAAGAATTTTAGTATTTGTATTTCCATACACCACTTATTTTCCAAGAATTATCTAAATCTAGGGTTTTTAGGGGTCATGCACCACCTCCTTAAGACCCAAACCTTCAGGCTCAATCTGCTTAGGCTGGCCTTAAACAACTTTCTCCTACCAAAATTTATCCTTCTTGTTAACGATCTTAAAGCATTATCAAAATAATTGGCTAGATTTACTATAACCAAAACTTCATATGGATCTATTTTCATATTCAATAGGCTAATTCCATGTGCCTACCTTAAAAATAAGTTAAATATAATATGAAAGATCAACCTTCAAATCTGCCATAATGCACAATCTTACAAAGACCATCCTATATGTTTTTTCATTTGTTGGATCAATTTGAATGAGCCACTAATACTTTTAGCTATCTCTCTCAAGATGTCTTCCTACCCATGGTAGAAGGGAAGATCTAAAAGCCTTATCCAAACAAGAACTAGATTAACATTTTGGGTGTCTAGGTTGAAAGCATGACCCCATTTGCAAAGAAACATACCTCTTTTCCCATAGATCTAGGGGTCCCTAACCAAGCTTCATTTTGAGTCTTACTCATAGTTCAACTTGATGATGAATTTTTTTTTTGGTACAACAACTATCTCCAAGGATCCCAATGGCTTCCATTTCACCAAAACCCAACATCTAATGGAATCTAGATCAGGTCTACTTCCTTAAAATTTGCCCACCAGATTCCAAGATTCCTCTTCCATAACAATATTTGTGAGGTCATCAGGAATATGAATATAATCACCTTCAAGGGTGATATTAAATAATATTTTTGTCATGCTATGTTTAAAATTAAGAGTAACCAATTAGATAAGGGAATCAAAATAAATAGATAAGAGAATCAAAATGAATATATTTGAAAAATATTTTTTTTTTATACATAAAAGGGCTGGTTACATCCATATTATTTTTAATAACTATCAAGTGTAGGGTTCAAACCACAAAGATTTCTCCCAACAAGCTTATACCTAAAATTCAATTATAATTAATATTAATCTTGAACAACTAAAATTCTAAATAGTGATTGAAAATAAAAGGCATATACTAATAACATGAATATATCAATACAAAGACCTACAAAATAAACAAAATCACTTTCAAGATAATAATAACATAATGAATTATATTTTTATATAGAAAACAAGTGAGACTTACATAAATGAAAAAAAATATCATATAAAATATTGTTTTTATTAGCCAAGCGTTATTTTTAAAAACTATTTCATATCGTTATTGTTTTTATTGTCATATCAAAGTTTATTTTTGAAAAGCATGTAATTCCATAAATAGTGAGTTTCCCCAAGGTTGAAACTGGAGATTTGATTTTCGTTTACATCGTTTTGGGCATAATAGTATGCATTGTGTTAACAAAAAAATAATAATGATAAATAGTAAGCAACATCTAATATTAAGATATGTACTTAATATTTTTTTTTAATTTAAAATATCCATGAACACTTTGAGCATTTATAGATCTATTATTAATAGATCAATTATAATTCAATATGTAATATTGTAATGATCTAATTAAGTGTTTCAAAGAGAGCATAAGTTATTTTTATAATGATTGCATTACATTAAATTTATACTTGTTCGATTTTAATAAATTAATTACATATCTTGACAACATCCAATATCTCATATTTCTTATTATAATTTTATCCTGAGTTTATTATTTAATTTAAAAATACATATTAAAGTGTTGATGAAAATATCTAAAAATTAAATATATTTGTTTCTTAATTTTAGTATATATATATATATATAATGGTTATTTTGATGATATATAAAATTAAATTATTAAAATTTGTGATAGTATTCAAATATACCTTGTTCTAAGTAAATAAAATAACTAAAATCTGTTTGAAAATAACACATATACTACATGCAACAATATACTAAAAAATACCTTAATATATATATTTTTAAAGTAATACACAATAATTTGAACATATTAACACATAATATTTAATAAAGTAATTTTTTAAATGTTGGTCCTTTCATCATTAAAACATTATTACATTAAATGGGTGGATAAACACACGTTTAGTAGGGTCCCTAATAACTATTACAAATCATATCCACAACATATTTTATTTGGGCAGTAAAAAAAAGGTCACAGGAGGATAATCTTATAATCAAATTCTCAAATAATGGTTGGAGCTCTAGATTGCATGAGGAACTTTGCTTTGAAAACATGGAGGTTGAGGATTCTTGTCAGTAAAATTAACGAATTATGGAGAGAATTAGATGATGTGATTTCATTTTATGTGAGTAGAGATCTAAATAAAGTGGTAGACTTCCTAGCTCAGATGGGCACTAGGGCTTCAGTGATACAGTGACATGGTTATTGAGACGAGATAATTAAGAAGGTTGGTGAGCAAATTTAGTGCTTAGCTAATTTGGATAACCATTCCAGAAATACTATTTAGGATATTTGTGTTTCAATGTAGATCTTCTTTTATAGTTATAAACAGGTGAATAGTCATTGTAGAAATATGGTTTAAGAGATTTGGTTGGAATGCAAGTCTTCTTTACTGTTGTAAACATGTGTTCTCTTTGGCAAGGCTGCGAAAAGTCTCATCACAACTTGTAAATGATATTTGTTTTAATACAAGTTTTTTTAAATTATTTTTCAAAAAACATATGAGAGGACCACTTCTCTCCAACTCCCCACATGGATAGATAAATGCATTTTAGAAATTTAAATTATTTTTCAAAAAACATATGAGAGGACCACTTCTTTCCAACTCCCCACATAGATGGATAAATGCATTTTAGAAATAAGCATTTAATACATAGAGACATACATAGCTATCTATATTGTTTATCTATCTATATTGTTCATGCAAGTAAATTAAGCGGTTCTATAAAATATCATATTAATAATTCTAAGTATAACATTTTTATAACACACATTTTGATTTTAATAAAATATTTAAAATACTATTACTTGTTAATTTTTTTTTATACATTATAAATATTTATTTTATTTTATTTATTAATAAATTAATTAAACATTAAATTAAAATATATATTACATTATTACATAAAAGTAATTTTATAATATTTATTTATTTTTATAAAATTATTTTTAATTGGATATATGTTATTAAATAAATTCTTCTATATTACCTCATAATTACTTCCTTGTTTTATAATAGCTTAAATCTTTTAATAAATAGTAAACTTTTTTGTGTTATAAAGAAGATGATTATACTATTTTTAGTAATTTACAACTGCTTCTACCAAATCTATTCGTTATTATTGATTTATTGTGAAAGGAGGAGACAGTACTTAAAAATTCTGATTACCTAAGTATCTTCATTGAAATCTATATGGAAGTCTCAGGTCAACAAATATGAAAACAACATATTAAGATGGAACAAAAATTCCATCGTGGAAATAGTGTGCCATAGACACACGGTGACACAGACCTCTTTATTTACCACACCCTTCCCCACTTTTTACTTTTAAAAGAACAGGTAATAAACTTTTAAAACAACTCAGGTGAGGAAAAACCAGTAACATTCCTGTTCATAAGCTTGTGAAATTAAAATAATACATAGCATAAGAGGATGAGCATTGAATGAAAAGCATGAAGTAAATTAAGTATTTAAATGGATGGACCTGAATGGCAGAACATCTTTTCCACGCCATTGTAGCTCTCTGATATTGAATCACTAAGTTATAAATATAGAACATGTGTGAATTGAAACTAGTTGCTGAAATATATGATTTTTCATGAAGTCATATACATATTTGCTACAACTACGGCAATAAAACTGGCCTGCAATTCCAGCCATTCTAATGCACTCTGATCTTCATGTAGGGTGTGACATGGGAAACAAAGCGCATACTATGCCAAGCATGACTTGCCCATATTACCACAACTAAAATAATAACTTCTATCTTTGAGAATAGGATATAGGCAAGTCATTCTTGGCTGAGGAACACGCTCTACCTCTTCATGCAACACCATCTTCATGAGATTTCAGTGTTTTCAATTCAACACCATCTTCATGAGATTTCAGTGTTTTCAATTCAAGAGTGAGAGTTAATGACCAGGCAGGGACGGACTTATAATGGCTTGGAAGGGCATGTAATAGACAAAACGAATATATTCAAACAAATCTGCTCACCAAACATTTCTAAGTAATGCTTCTCGTGGATTTTAGTGGAATCAATTTCACTTCCCTCGCATATGGAAAGATGCGTTAGGCTTAAAGTCAATCCGGCGGCATCATCTCCATAATGCTTCAATAATTCAAAGATGTGACTGACAGTGGGAAAATACATGAACGACGCAGAATTTTGTTCTCTTCTATCACTGTGCTTTTAACGGCCTATAAATCCTCGTTATTCTTTCGAGAAGAATTGGTGGACTGGCTTCAAAATATGGATGGAGGATTCGTTGCATAAGGAGAACGAATAAAAGGTACGATATTAGACCATCAAAGCACCAAGAGTAACGAATAATGTTAACTTGTGCTTCCCGTTTAGGACTCTATACATTGTGCGTGGACGAATAGTGTGAGCTTTCCCATTTTTGCGTCTGTACAATATGTCTGTCGACAAGACCCTTTCGAAAGGCGAGGACTTGGGTCTGAATTTCATTATACTTCTTTAAAGCAAATCTAAATGGTAAGACCAGAATTTCGCATGGAATTGTCAGGATCGAATATGGGTTCTCAAATAGTTTTTATATAAAACACTGCTATATCTATATCTCACACCATGTAAACTCATTCATGCACAATAAAAAAAATTATATCATTGTTTAGATACACTACTTGATTATAACAATAATCATTAAAGCAGATTTGTTGCCATCTAATTTTATTTCTTACCATTTATTTTAAATGTAGAAAATGATGATCCACCTGAATGTATAAATTAAGTAATGTTGAAAATATACTTGTCACATATAACTTTTCTTTACTAATAAATCATAGTTTTAACTTTTTTATTTTTTATTTATCTTTTTTATTTTTTTATTTACTTTTATAATATAATTGTTTTTATTTTTTAACTTATTAGGTTTTTCTTTAATAAAATCATTCTTATGTGAAATAAAAAGATGAACATCCATGATGGAGTAGTTGAGTGTACCTCCCTTCCATCGTAT
Organism: Wollemia nobilis; assembly: GCA_028583015.1. Taxonomy (NCBI): domain Eukaryota; kingdom Viridiplantae; phylum Streptophyta; class Pinopsida; order Araucariales; family Araucariaceae; genus Wollemia; species Wollemia nobilis. The sequence goes on from JAQPPZ010000925.1 coordinate 3,826,368, forward strand.
CTCCATTCGTGAATTATGGGACCAAGTTATGGTGTCAATCTTTTAGTATTTCACCATAGATAAAAACTACGACCCTCTATGTAGTTTCCATTTGATCTTTTTGAATCACAATAAAGGAAACTAAAAAATGAATATCCCTGATTACCTATTCAGATCTCTTGAACTTTCTATCAAAAATGTTAGGACTGGAAAATCCTCTAAACCTATCCATTAGGGCTTGCATCTCATCTTGTACAAACATGCCCTGGATGCCTTTACCAAGAAAGCATTGATCGTTGCCTTCCCTATCCCTTCCAATTCCACTCTTAGCCCCAATTAGCCCATCTCTATCCCTCCCAGTTCCACTCTAAGTCCCAATCAACCCATACCTGCCCCTCCCAGTTCCATTCTAAGCCCAAATCAGACTGCCCCCACCAAGCCTACTGAAAGTAGCAGTCGTGAAATATATTAGAAAATTAAACCAGATTTGACACCTTTGACAAATCAAACTACTGTACCATTCTTCGAATCCTGATATACTCGAATTAATTACCGATAGATCAAAATTACTCATAGTCATATTTTTGCATTCAATGACTTTCAGATGTTGGTGGAGCCTTTCCCTCCTCTGCCCTGAGAACCTTGGTATATACTTCTATCCGAGTTCTATTTTGTGAGAGGTTGGAGAAAATTAGAGTAGATAAGAGAGCACAATAGCATGGAAGAGCTGAGTAGTAGCAAAAATCCAAAGCCAGAGTTGAATATGAAGCTCTCAAAATTTCCTCCATGATTGTACACTGCATATTTCAATCTTGTAGTCCAGTGGGTGTATTCCCAAGTATTGTATGTGGATGTATTTCCAATATTTAGTAATATAAGCATTTTCTGAGTAGTTCTCTTCTATGAAATATTCTATGCATTTTACTGACTAACATAGCAAAGTTAAGTTCATATTACTTAACCTCTTGCCTCTATGTGATGTTTTTTTGTAGTCTCATTAATAAAAGAATCAAATATAAATATACTCAAATCCTCTAGATAACCTTTGGTAAATCAAGTGACATATAGTTTTTTTATTCTACCCCTGCATAGTCTTAGTCCCCAATCCACTCAACCTTTATTTGGAAATACGTGTAAGCCTTTAGTTTTGAGTGGTCCGTTGAATTTTGCTCATTGCTCCTTGTTAATTTGAGCGGAATAGAATCTGCTCTCATTCCATTGTATTTTAGAGTGAATTTCTATTATGTTTTGGCTTTGTATAAAAAGATAAGTGAGGTCATATATTTTGAATCTGCTCTCACCTTCATGTAATTCCTAGTAGATTTATATTTTGCTCTCATTCCTTTGTTTTCCACTAACGAACTTCTATTCAGATTTGGGACTCCTTCAAGTGTGATATTAGCTTAAATATTCCTCAATCTAGAGTACCCGAGTGGAACACAATCTTTGAATTTTTAATTTGCTACTTCTTCCATGTTGTTTAGAGCAGATTCCATCCTTAGTTCTTCAATTTAGACAATGGATTACTACATCCCCCGAACTGGATTGTCTACCATCCATAATTTTGTTGCGGATTTCAATATTCAAATTGGTATTAGAGCTTGAACCTACCTGTTGAAGATAGAAGCAATGTCTTCTGTAAATAACTCTTTATAGTTGTAGATCCCATGTTTCAATGGAAAAAATTACAATTACTAGAGCATCTATATGAAGATCCTGTTTAGGTCTTATGAGCTATTAGACTTGGTCAAGAATGGTTATGCAAAACCAATAAATAGGCTAACATTAGCAGCTCTCTCCCAAGCAGATTTAGACATGTTTAAGGATAATCAAAAAGCTCTATTATATATAATGCAAATGGTCTAAGAGACCATATTCCCATGGATTGTAGTAGCAACCAAAGTAAAGCAAGCTTGGTAAATACTTGTTAGTTCTTATCAGGGCACCAAAAAGGTGAAGCTGGTGAAGTTACAGATATTAATAAGGGAGTTTGAAAATCAACGGATGAGCAAGTCAGAGTCTATGAGCAATTTTTTCATCCAGATAGTGGATACTGAGGAGCCTACTACCAAGGTTCAACTCAGTTGTGATTGCAATTTAAGAATTGAGGGATTTGAAAATGCCCTTTGTAGATGAGCTCATGGGTTCTATATAAACACATGAGAAGAGGTTGAGTCGGTCATCTCAATCTTCGCTAGAACAAGCGTTTAAGATGCAGGTCTCATTTTGAGACAATGGCAAAAGATAATAATCCTACCATAATGCCTTAATTTCTCAAGGAGGAAGAGGATAGAGCAATCGAGGCAAGTGTGCAAGATGTAATAAGTGAGGAGGAAGAACAAACTCTAATTATGGAGAGAATAGCTACAACTTCCATCAAGGAGGAGAAAGAAGTAATGGCAAAAATCAATAATTTAGATCTAATCAGAGGTTTTACAAATTAAATATTCAGTGCTATTACTGCAAGAAATTTTGCCACTATAGCTATGAATGCAAGAAAAAAATGGCCAAGGATAACAAACAACAAACCCACTACACAAACGAAGCTAGAAATGTAGAGTGTAGACATGCTTGTGGGAACATACTATTAACTTTTAGTATTGAGCAGGAGATCCAGAAGAACACTTGGTATTTGGATAGTGGTTGCAAAAATCACATGTTTGGGAATAAAGAGATGTCCTCACAATTGGATGAAATGGTCTTAATATGAGGTAAAAATGGGGAACAACAACAAGGTACCTATCAAGGGAAAAGGAAAAATTATTATCCATACCAAGAAAGGTGAAAGGAACTATATGCACGATGTATATTATGTGCTTGGGCTGAAACATAACTTTATAATTGTTTGATAGCTTATGCAGAAGGGATACATTGTTCAATTTAAATATGGAGCTTGTATCATCAGAGATAAATCTCACGGGAAAATTGTAATAGTGTCCATGACAAAGAATAAAATATTTCCCCTACAAATTCAAAATGAATTGTTGATGTCATTAAGTGCAGTTGTGAAAGATGCTACCTGGTTTTCGCATCTCAAATTTGATCACCTAAGTTTTAGTGGCCTGAACCTATTGCACAAGAAGCAAATGATGAAGGCTTTACCCCTCATAGAGAAATTAAATCAATTTTGTGAAGGTTTCTTAGTCAAAAGAAACACATGGATGTGTTCCCTATAGGCAGTCATGTAGATCTTCATAACCATTTGCGCTAGTACACTCAGATATTTGTGGTGTTATGTAGACTAGCACATTTGTTGGAAATAAATATTTTTTAACTTTCATAGATGACTTCAATCAGAGGACATGGATTTATCCCATCAAGAAAAATTTAGAAGCATTTGAAAAGTTCAAAGAGTTAAAGGCTTTGGTTGAGAAATAGAATGACTATTTTGTTAAGACTTTTAGGACAGATGGAGGAGGTGAGTACATCTCCAATGAATTTTATGACTTTTGTAAACATAATGGAATTTATAGAAATTTCACTAATAGATATACACCACAATATAATGGTGTTGTAAAGAGGAAGAACATAACCATAATGGAGATGGCACAGACCATGCTGAAGGAAAAAGGTTTACCGCATGTGTTCTAGGTAGAAGTTGTATGTTATGTAGTTTATCTGCTAAAAATATTTCCCACCAAGAGTGTGAAGGATAAAATTTCTCAAGAGGCTCGAAGTAATCAAAATCCAAGTGTGGCTCACTTAAGAGTTTTCGGGTGCATAGCATATGCACACAACCCAAATGAGAAGATAAAGAAACTAGATGAAAAATAATAGAAGTGTATCTTTATAGGGTACATTGAAAAAGAAAAATATTACAAGTTGTATAATCCTCTAACAAATAAGCTGATAATCAATAGAGATGTGAAGTTCTTGGAGGATGAACCATAGAACTGGAAGTTGAAGGCTGGCCAACTAAAGCCAGCAATTATTAAATATGAGGATTCAAAGGGAGATAAAGTGCCTACTACCATACCTTCAAGAAGTAATAGTGGTGCCAACAATAACACAACCTCGTCATCCTTACCATCTCCACTTACAACAAGGATATCCAACTTGAAGACACCAACAAAGACAAGGAGCCTACAAGATATTTATGAGGTAACCAAAATTGAAACTGATGAAGAACATTATGGTTTTGCTTTATTTTCTGAGTTTGATCCAATTACATTTTAAGAAGCAATTCAGAATAGAAAATAGGTAAATTCCATGGATGATGAGATATAATTAATAGAGAAATACAACTTATTTTAATTCCCAAGGTGAAGTAGACAAGCATTAGGCCATATTGGTGGTAAAATACTACAAGAAGAAGTCATGGATTGACTTTCATGAGGTGTATGCACCTGTAGCCTGAATTGACATAGTCATAATTATTCTAGCATTGGCTGCTTAGAAAGGCTAGAATGTCTACTATATGGATTTCAAGTCCGCCTTCTTGAATGGATTACTAGAAGAAGAGGTCTACATAGACAAACCATCTAGTTATAAACTAGAAGGGAAACAAGACAAGGTCCTAAAACTGAAGAAAGCTCTGTATTGGTTGAAGCAAGCACCCAAATATTGGTACAGTTGAATTGATGCTTACTTTCAAGAGAATGGGTTAATCAAATTCCCAAATCAGCACACTCTGTATATGAATACAAATTAAGAGATGGAGATGATAATTATCTACTTTTTTGTAGATGATATTGTATATACCGAAAACAAAAATATGTTATTTGAGCAGTTTAGAACAGCCATGAAGGAGTTTGAAATGACAGACTTAGGGTTGATGAAGTATTTTCTTGGCATTTCAGTTGACCAATATACAGATGGTATGTTCATTTCTAAATGTAAGTATACAAAGGATTTCTTGAAGAGGTTTAATATAGATGACAAAAAATCTACCATAACATCTATTGCCATAGGTCTGAAGTTGAGAAAAATTGATTACATTAGAAATATTGATCTAATCCTCTATAAAATGTTAGTTGGATGCTTGATGTATTTAACTAGAACTAGACTAGACTTGCTATTTGCAGTGATTTTAATTAGTAGGTTTATGAAATTCCCAAATAACACTCACTGTAAAGTAGGCAAAATAATTTTATAGTATGTCAATGGAACTAGGAACCATGGAATACACTATGCTAGACAAGACCAACTTGAACTAGTTAGCTACACAGATAGCAACTAGGCTAGAAAATAGATGATAAAAAGATCACTTTCAATTACACTTTCCATCTTGGATCTAGAGTAGTTTATTGGTCCTCGAAGAAATATCAAATTATTGCACTATCAAATGCTAAGGCAGAGTATGTTACCGCCACCTGAGTCGCATGCCAGGCAGTTTGGGTAAGAAGAGTTTTGAGTGAACTGAATCATATGCTCGAAGGGGAAACAACTACTTTTGTGATAATAATTCCACCATATCAATGTCAAAGGATCCAGTGTTTCATGGTAGGATGTGTAGACACCAAAACAGCACCAATACGATTATGTGACTGCAAACACTGATCGCTTTGACAAACACAGCCCCCAGGGCAGCCCTCAGAGGTTAAACAGTGGTCTTAACCACTTTCATAGCAATTTTGTGAGGTCAAGAAGCAATTTGGCACACTTGGACACTTTGCCCAGTATTCGTCTCACCCCGGGACAAATGCAAAATAGAATCCGTCCCACCCCAGGACGAATTCGAATCCGTCCCTGGGTGGGACGAATTCTAAGCTTAACGGGCAAAAAGGCAAATGGTGCCAAGTGGCAGCCCGTAACAGTCAGTTAAGGGCTCCTACCTTGCACGCATGTGTAAGTGGACAGAGGGGCCGTTAGAGGACTGTTACAAGAAGCATTTATCAAAGTTCAAGTCAATGAAGGACTCCCCTCCCTCATGGGAAGACAAGACTGCCACATGGCGCCCATGGCCAACACTTGGCTTTTGTGCTTCCCTCCCAAAAGAGACCCCTTGGGTCTATAAAAGGTGGGAATTTTCTCACCCAAAACATGCAGGTAGAAGGAGTGTTCAAGCAACGAAGTGCTGCCGAACTGAAGACTCACTTGCGTCCTCCTTTGTTCACCTTCCTACATCCATCAATCTCTTTTGCAAGGGAGGTTGTTGGGTGGCCTTTGGAAGCTCGAACCTTACTCAAATCCGACGCATGGACATCTGAACCTACCAATTCACCGACCCCCCAATCCTAAAAGGTTTTGGGCCCATCCTTGGTGGATTGGCTCCAAAATCGAGGGCCAAAGGTGGGAGGCCCACTTGGGCACCCCCGCACCCCCAAGTTCTAATTTCAGTTTTTGAGCACTTTAGATTAATTTTTAGATTGCATTCTTTGTTACTAGGTCTGATTAGTCTATAATTGCAATTTTGTAGCTTTTGGTCAGAGTTTAGGGTGTTTTGTATTGCTTTATCGTTTCGCTAACTTGCAGGTGTCAAGGTCAAATTCCCGAGGGAGGAGGTCAAATTGGGAAAATCCGACCATCTGGGTCATCCCAAAATGGCCCTAATTACCTAACCCCCTATTTGCAGGAGTTTTGCAGGTCCCGGGATCCGACATTGGAGCAGCAGCAGGTCGATTTCTCCTATTCAGAAGAATTCGTCCCACCCAGGGACGAATTACAGTCAGAATTCGTCCTGCCCAGGGACGAATTCTAGTTTAAGGTGAATTGGCCAGCTGCCTCAGTGGCGATGGCCTTCTGGTGACTGTTCTTACCTTCTGTCGATTTTGAAGCAATTTGGAATCACCGTTTTCATGGTTTTAGGCAAATATTCGTATGCATATTTTGTTAGTTTTAGAGAGAGAATGCTTTTCATTTGCAGCAGGTGCTACTAACGTCTTGATCATTTCTTTTTTTGCAGGAGAAGCAGCAGAGGCAAAGAACCCATCAACATCAGCGGTGACATCATCTTAGCCCACCCAGTGCAATCGTGGGCACGCGGAAGGAGGAACCATTCAGCGATTGTAATCAAACCTTATTTGCGCTCCTAGCCCCTGAAAAGGGAGGAGGCATTATTGTAACAGAGATCGAAAGAAATTAATGAAAGGGTTGTTTTTCTTTATCTTATTGCGTCTCTTGCAACATGTCTCTTTTCGTTTCATGCAATGTACATTCCTAGGACTTAAGCGTGATTAATTTTGAATGCAATTGCACTTGGTGTTTCCTTTGACCGAAATCTCGTGCTTTCAGGATGAAGTAAATTGAAATTCGATACCATTTCATCAGAGAGTTGGTGAAATTTAATGAAATTGAGTTACTAGTTTGCAGGTCCAAGGAGCAAGTAGTAGATATGTTCACAAAATATTTGAAGGAGAAGGACTTCAATAGGCTAAGGGAGATGATTGGTGTCAAAGATTTTATGAAATATGGTTTATAGGAGGGTGTTAGAAAATTAAACTAGATTTAACATCTCTAACAAATTGACCTATTGTACCATTCGCTGGATCTTGATATACTCAAATTAATTACTGGTAGATAAAAATTACTCACATTAGTATTTTTGCATTCAATTACTTTCAAAAGTTGGTGGAAACTTTCCCACCTACGCCTTGAGAACCTTGATGTATATTTTTGTTTGAGTTCTATTTTTGTAACACCCCAAGTCAGCCCACTTGGTTGTCAATTCACACCAAGTCTTCCACTTGGTTGTCTAATATCAGAGATCTCATTATGAGAAAAAAATTATCTATTATTTTTTTTTTTCATTTTCTAGTATGAGCATGTTAAGTTCATCTTCATGAGTGCCATTTCGCTGTAGTCGAAATACTCATGAGATCGAGATTGGCCAAATCCCATATTGTTGCCTATTTTGAACTTCACTCTCCTTTCGAGATTCCAAGTTCAGGCAGTGGGTTTCTTTTCCTCTAGGGCCCATAACACCTAGAGGTGTGATGCATAACTTTCCCATGTCTTTACATGAATACATGAACTCGTATCTTATATTAAATTCATGTAAGACTTAGCGCATACATGCTCAAGCTAGATGATCAACCATTCTTTATGGAGCATCGACTAGGGTCTTACCAATACCCTGGTAACCACTCGATGACTTATGCAGATTAACCAACATGATGTCCCATACCATCATGTTGTCGGTTTCACCTAGTCTAACACAAGTCACCACTCATCACTAGCAGGGTTAACCTAGAAGAGATGCCCATACAACTCTTCGTTACCTCCCGTTCTGACCTTTTCCCATCAAAAGTACAGTTAGAGCCTTGTTCCATGATGTTTGCCTACCCATAACATCATCATTATTTGTTCCATCAGATTGTCTACCCACAATCCTGAATTTCAATCAAGGTTGTCCTGCCCACAACCTTAGGTTGCATTTTAAGATTACCTAATCCCACAATCTTAATAATGATAATTTTTTTTTTTTGTAAACTTAGCTACGGTTTGAAGGGTCTATCATTGTTTTTGACTAATCTATGGTTAATCAAACACCATTTCTGAATGATTTCGAGGTTTAAAAAAGTAACTCAAGTTATCAAGTTTCCACCTTTCCGTATTACAAGTTTACCACTAAAATTAAATAGAAATCACTAAACAAAAGGGACCATTGTAATCATTTTAAAATATCTATGCTTTTGCCATACTATATATATAAATATTTTTTTTACAAATAGAAACTATCTCCCACTTAAGTAAAAGAAAGGCATTTTCTACTAATTAAAAACTTCCACAAAGAATAAATTACATAAACATAGGGATGAATGGTCTGCTTTAATCAGAATAAGTATTGGGGTCAAGACTCCACAATGTTTAGGCTTAAAGAAACATAATTCTTTCTGATATAATAAGAAGATAAATACCATCCACATTTCGGATAACATTGTACAACGAATACTCTAAAATAAAGGTGGCTTATAATTTCTTACAAATGTCTTAGCCCATTGACCCTTCAAGATTGTACGACAATGACATAAGCTACGTTTTCCCTAACCTCTCTATTGGTTTAAAGTGAACATTCTTTAATCTTGACTATCTTATAATTCACTTCTACGCTTCAAGACTTCAGGGCTTACGTAAACCAGTGTATACAATAAACTTAATAAAATTCATAATCTGAAATAGCTATACTCGACGCTAATATATACAGTCTCAAGTTGACCTTAGAAGCAATAAATATTCATTGATTTTCGTAGAGTATAAACAAGTAATAACTCTTCTAAAAATAAAGACTCAAAATGCATTCTATTTCAATCAAATATTTATAAATGAAAGTAGTAGCATATCCTTTTAAAATTACAATTTACATAATTTACATCTAGCATTCAGTCTTTGACCAATTCATATTTTTCCAGAGTTATGTTTCAGTAGTCAGTGAAAGGTTTACAACTTTGCTCTACGTATAACCAAGGAATTATATACTCCTTTACTATGACATGATACAGTTTGGCTATATCTTCTCTCTTATGACTCAGGACTCATTACTCTTGAGTGGAGTTACTAAGTATACACAACATAACATTTCATTTCTATGTGCAATTTAGAACCTGAACGTTATCAATATCACTAAAAAAATAGCATGCATTGTATTTTGTCATGCTCAGTAGTAGTCCTTCCCATTAATCCGATTAACCGATGTTTTCCAAGGGTCAGAGCGGTCATCTACGATGAAATGCAGCTAATCCCTAGAATGCATACATCATTTCCTCATTTAAATCAACATGCAGAACTCCAAATATTTTCTAACACAAACACAATATCAAGCATATCTTGACACAGTATACCACACCAAACTCGGTCTTGGTTCACTTCCAACCAGACTCTCGATAAACATTGGTGTTTAATATTATCATAGCATGCAATAGTAATCAATTCAAAGAAGAGTCTAGGTTCACAGCCAACCATTCACACAATACTTGGCAAACACTTGTAGTATAAGCATGTTCAATTCACACATCCCATTGCCTCAACTAACACATGCAATATGAACATCTCTAGTTCACACAATGTATCACTTCAATGAACACATGTATTAAAGCATATCCAGTTCACTCTATTTAACACTTCAATGAATGCATGTATTAAAAGCATATCCAATTCACACAAGGTATTTTTTTTTAAATTTCTATAATACGTTTGTTGTTCTGGGAAAACACACAGAGTACCATCATATTTATTTTTAAAGAAAAACCATACAAACATATTTGTAATAACTATTGGCTTTTTCCCTGAGATTTTAAAATCAGAATGGCTTACTAGTTTTTACATGCAACCAACTCTTGATCTTCCTCTACCATATTTTGTTCTTTCCTCCACTAACGCCTAGCTCACCTGCTCTATTTCTCCACCTCCAACGCTTGATTTTCTCCTCGTCGAAAGGACACCATGCATACCAATCTGCATCCCCCTTCTCACCCGAGTCCACCATCTAGAGATGGTTTTTTCCCACTTCTCTTCGCACGCAAATCCCATGTTAGTTTTAAAGTCTGTTCATCTTAACCAAGCGCCAAGTGGTATCCACTTCTCCACTTCAACAACCTCCATAAAAAATAATGCCGATAATTCCCTAATTGTCATCTTCAAAAAGTGCCTCAATAACACCTCTATAGTCTACGTATTAGTTTGCTATATAATTTTAATATGACACTTATTTAATTTTCTTTATTTACCTTACCTCCAAAGTATTATTTGCTTCTACAATTTTATATATATTAATATTTATGCAATTAGTATAGTTGTATATATATATATATAAGTTAATTTTTAAATAAGTCAATTTCCAAAGCAAAACACACATATTATTTTCTTTTTAAACTCTGCATACTACTACTTATATATATATTTTTTCTAGATTATTTTATTAATTTTAAACCATGATTCCTATGCATTAAACATTTTCATTATCCACCAATAATTTAAACCATGGCTCCCATGCATTAAGCACTTTCATTGCCATACAAACAACTCAATTCATAATTTAACAAACATTAAACACCCCTACGAATGCAACTACATGATATGCATTCTACATGGACCGCTGGCGAATGCATTGCCTATAGGGTTCTTTGCCCCTATGAACTAGAAATTACACCACCGCTCATCATCTCCCTTGACTTACCTTACACCGGAATAATCCTTTTTGCCTATTGAGGAGACCTCTTTCCTTTGCATCGCCCTACCAACAACATTTACCTATCTCCTGCAACCACATATACATTAGCAGTATCTCATCCTTGCAAATAAATTAGGTGTATAAGAAAATAGATTTTTGGAGGGTTGTTACATACTTCCCCCTAAGATTAAACATAGTCCCTATGTTTGCATTCACCATTTTAAGCATAAAATGAAAAATAATACCATGATAATAGAAAATCATATCAACACATCAACAAATTGACATACTTTCTAATCTGATTCATCATCCAAAACATGCATAAATATTAAATACATGTATCATTCTTCATATACCAAGATATGATAATGTTCAAAATAAAACTATGACATGAAATATGCACAAATATCAAGTATATGTATCATACTTCTCAAACCAAGATATGATATTGTTACTGTTCAATCAACATAAAACTATGTCATGATGATAATAATGTCCAAATACTATTCAAACAAGAATGGAAACTATATTTTCATGATGGCCACATCTTCCCATGTGGCACTATTTTTTGAGAACTGGTCCCATTGGACCTTGCACTGTTCAATGTTCCTTTTTCTTAACTGTTTTGTACGATATCCAAGGATCCTAACTGGTTGCACTTCAATGCATAGGGGATCGTCCATCTGCAATTGATCAACATTCCAAACATGTGAAGGGTCAGGAACATATTTCTTGAGAAGGGACACATGGAACGTATCATGAATTTTTGATAAATTGGGTGGCAAGTCTAATTTGTAGGCAACCGGGTTCAGTTTTTCAACAATTTCAAAAGGTCCTACAAATCGTGGACTAAGCTTAGAGGATTTGATAGAACTTTTAGTAGGTTTAACTCTTAGGAATACTTTGTCTCCCACAGTGAATTCCCTTGGTGTTCTTTTCAAGTCCGCATAACTCTTTTGTCGATCCGAGGCTTCCTTGAGCCTTCGACGAATTTCATTGAGTTGGTCTTCCATTTCCCTGACCATATCCATCCACCCGATCCTCTAGATTACTCCATGACAATGGCATTTTGCACCTCCTCCCATATAGAGCCTCAAATGGAGCCATACCTAAAGAAGTATGATAGCTATTATTATAAGCAAACTCAACTAGGAAAAGATAATCTTCCCATTTCATTTGATGGTCCATACAATACATGCGGAGCATATCCTCTAAGACTTGATTTACCCTTTCAGTTTGTCCATCTATTTTTGGGTGATAGGCAGTACTAATATTGAGTTTCATTCCCCATGCCTGATGCAAAACCTACCAAAACTCAGATGTGAATCGAGAGTCCCTATCTGATATAATGGTTTTAGGGAATCCATGTAGCCTTACCACTTCCCTAGCAAATTTTTGGGCTACAATGGGAGCTCCATATTTTATATTTCCAGGCAGAAAATGTGCCACCTTAGTCAATTTATCCACTACTACCAGAATGGCATCATGCTGAAAATGATTCTTAGGTAGCCCAACAATAAAATCCATAGTTACAACTTGCCATTTGTATTGTGGAATGTCATGCAAAAATAAGCATCCAGCTGGATGTAGATGTTCTGCTTTCACCTTTTGACATTCTAGACATTTAGCCACAAATTCAACAATGTCCTTTTTCATTCCCGACTAGTAATATTACTTTTTCAAATTTTCATACATCTTCACATAGCCTGGATGTGCAGAATATGGAGTACTATGTGCCTCTTGTAGGATCACATTTCTCATGTCCTGATCATCAGGTACCACTATTCTATTTTTGAAGAACAATGTATCATTCCAGATTCTAAATTCCTTCGCTTTATCAGACTCTTGTTGAACTAATTCTTGATACTTCTGAGAATATTCATATTGAATTTATAATTTTCTTATTTGATCCATTATAGCAGATTGACAATGTGACATAGCATAGATATGCCTTCTCCTACTTAAAGCATCTGCTAATTTATTTTATTTTCCCTTAATATACTCTATGCCAAAGTCATATTCCACCAGAAACTCCATCTAACGCCTTTGTCTAGCATTGAGCATTGGCTGAGTAAAGATATATCTTAGACTTTGATGGTCTGTTCTAAGCTCAAAATATTTACCGAGTAGATAATGATGCCATATTTTTAGAGCATGCACAACCGCAGCAAATTCTAAGTCATGTGTGGCATAGTTTAGTTCGTGTTTCTTAAGTTTTTGGGACTCATAAGCAATAACATTATCCTATTGCATGAGAACCCCACCTAATCCTTCCAAAGAAGCATCAATACATACAATAAATGGTTGCTTAGGATCTACTATTTTGAGAATAGGTGTTATCGTTAGCTTTTCTTTAAGAATTTTGAAAGCTTCTTCACATCATTTTGTCCATTTAAATGCTTTTCCTTTCTTTTGGAGATTGGTTATTGGATAAGCTATCTTAGAAAAATTTTGAATAAAATGATGATAATATCCAACCATCCCCATAAAACTTCTCACCTCAGAAATATTTGTAGGAGCAGGTCAATCAATGATAGCCTCAATCTTCCTTGGATCAACAGATATCCCTTCAGCTGAAATTACATGTCCCAAATACTGTACCTGGGTTGCATAAAATTCACATTTGGACATTTTTCCATATAATTGATTCTTTCTAAGTATCTCAAGAATAGTCCTCATGTGTAGGTCATGTTCTTCTTTGCTCTTGGAATAGATCAATATGTCATCCAGGAATATTAACACAAATCGATCTAGTTGTTCTCGAAACACACTATTCATCAAATTCATAAAAGTTGTTGGGGTATTGGTCAACCCAAAAGGCAACACTATGAATTCATAATGTCCATATCTAGTTTGAAAAGCAGTTTTGTGGGTATCTTCCTCTTGAATTCTCAACTGATGATATCCAGATCTAAGATCAATTTTGGAGAAAATTGTGGCTCCCTTCAGTTGATCAAACAAATCATCTATTCTAGGTAGAGAGTATTTATTCTTAATAGTCATATTGTTTAACATTCTGTAATCAATACATAACCTTAGTGTCCCATATTTCATTTTTACAAACAACACTAGTGCACCCCACGGTGAAACACTAGGTTTAATATATCCTTTTTCTAAAAGTTCCTGAAGCTGAGTCTTAAGTTCTTGCAATTCTATTGTGGTCATCCTATAAGGTACTCGAGCTATTGGTGTTGCTCCTGGTAAAAGTTCTATAGTAAAATCAAACTCTCTTTGGGGTGGAAGACCAGGTAATTCTTCAGGAAAAACATCTCGAAAGTCATTTAACACTGGATATGTTTGGAAAAGACTCGCTCTAGATTCATTTTCTTCCTTTTTATTGAGTTTAACCACAAAAACTCTACTACCCTTCCTCAGGGCTCTTTTAACTGCATGATGAGCAAGGTGCAACCAAAGTATTGTCATTGTTGTCAACACAATCAGGTTGATCAATTGATGAAATGTACAAGAGTGATTGATGAGCAAGGTGCAACCAAAGTGCAATGGACAGGTGTTCATTGATGAGCAAGGTGCAGCCAAAGTATTGTCATTGTTGTCAACACAGACAAAGGATCGGTTGATGCAATGGACAGGAGTGTAGAGGTCATTAGAGAGATCGGTTGATGCAGTGGATAGGAGTTCAGTGGTCATACAGAGCATGTATAATGATTCTCCAAAGAATAACGTAGTGGCCCATATGCAAAATCTCAAAGAAAAAGACAAGTAAGAAAAGTGTCGTGATATCGCGACATGTTGAGCAAGCATGAGAAACTGTCGCGATATCGCGACATGTTGAGAAGCTGGAAAAGAAACTATCATGATATCGCGACATGTTAAGAAGATAGAAAAGAAACTGTCACGATATCGCGACATGTTGGAAGAGAGAGAAAGCTCAAGAAAAACTATCATGATTTCGCGACATGTTGAAAGCAAAGAAGGCAAGTAGAAAAACTATTGTGATTTCGTGACATGTTGGCAGAGAAAAAGCCAAGTGGAAAAACTGTCACGATTTTACGACATGTTCAAAGAAGAAGCGCATGTAGGAAAAACTGTCATGATTTCATGACATGTTTGGAGAGAAGGCACAGGCAAAGAAAACTGTCATGATTTCGTGACATGTTTGGAGAGAAGGCACAGGCAAAGAAAACTGTCACGATTTCGCGACATGTTTGGAGAGAAGGTGCAGGCAAAGAAAACTATCGCAATTTCATGACATGTTTGGAGAGAAGGCGCAAGCAAAGAAAACTGTCATGATTTCGTGACATGTTCGGGGAGAAGAAGCTTGCAAAGAAGAGTGTCACGATTTCATGACAATTTGCAAGAGAGGCAGTATGGACGAAAATGTGTCATGATTTCGTGACATGTTTGAGAGAAAGAGCTTGCAAGGAAAAGTGTCACGATTTCATGACATGTTTAGGGAGAAGAAGCTTGCAAAAAAGAGTGTCACGATTTCACGACAATTTGCAAGAGAGGCAGTATGGACGAAAATGTGTCGTGATTTTGTGACATGTTTGAGAGAAAGAGCTTGCAAGGAAAAGTGTCACGATTTTGTGACAATTTGCAAGAGGAAGCGCTAAGGAGAAAAAGTGTCATGATTTCGTGACATGTCGGGTTTTCATGACCCGATGAGAAGAAAAGTGCTAAGGAGGAAAAATGTCGTGATATCGTGACATGTCGCATTTTCGTGACTAAGAGAGGAGAGAGAATGTACGGAGATAGAAATGTCACGATATCACGACAACAACAGAGAGGAAGACTCTGAAGGATGAAGTGTCACAATTTTGTGATAGAAGCAAAATGAAAGAGCATGGAAATAGAAGCATCGTGATTTCGTGACAAATTAAAGGAGGAAGAGCTCAAAGGCAAAAGCGTCACGATTTCATGACATGTTCCGTTTTCGTGGGCGTAAGGCAGAGAAAAGCACAAGGCAGCGAAAGTGTCACGATTTTGTGACATGTTCCATTTTCATTGGTGCATGCAAAGAAGAGTGTACGAAAGAGAAAGATGTCATGATTTCGTGACATGTCATGGTTTCGCTAGTGCAAGCAGAGAAGAGTGCAAGGCAGCAAAAGTGTCACGATTTCATGACATGTTTTGTTTTCATGGGCAAGAGACAGAGAAGAGGTCAAGGTAGCGAAAGTGTCATGATTTCGTGACATGTTTCATTTTCACAGGCAAGAGACAGAGAAGAGGTCAAGGAGGTGAAAGTGTCACAATTTTGTGACATGTTCTATTTTCGTTGGTTGAAGCCAAGAAGAGTAGAGAGGAGGTGAAAGTGTCACGATATCGCGACATGTGTTTTTGCGGATGCAAGCTGAACTATGAAATAAGGAGGTGAAAGTGTCGCGATATCGTGACTTGCTATGTTTTTGTGGTCTACTGCCAAGAAAAATTCAAAGGGGTAGAAATGTCGCGATATCGCGATATGTCATAGTTTCGTAGGTAAAATCCGAGAAGCATACACAGGGATAGTTGCAGAATAAGTTCATGCAGCAAAATAAGAACTATTACAGGTGGAGAGTTACAATGAGATCATGTAAGCTATAATAAGAAATGTGAAAAAGAGTGCGGTGGTTACAGAACTACAGTTGCAGAAGAAAAATTAGGCAGATAAAATAAGAAGAGTTAACTGGAGTCAAAACTGTAGTTGTAGGGGGTGTTGCAAAGACAATCATGCAGTTAAATAAGAATAGTGAACTAAAGTAATTACGACAGTTACAGGGGTAGTTACAGTGACAGTAAACAGAAGTCATTACTACAGTTACAAGAGCCGTTACAAAGAATTATCATGCAACAGTGGTTACTGAAAGTCATCAGACGAAGACCATGAGTTGGACAGAGAAACGTCTCGAAGCCCAAACAAAGAACCACTCTATTAATAAGGTTGCATGTGAGAATAAAGAAGTCGTTACTATTAATAGGCTGCATGTGTGAATATGGAAGTTAAGAATAGAAACAGAACATCATTATAAAAGGATATTTGCATGAAGTAGTAAGGTTGAGCTCCGTGCGGGAAGAGAGAGCAGCGTGTTGAAGAATAGGGGGAAAGTGCTACAAAAAGAGAATAGAGAGAGCATTGTTGTGAGGGGAAAAGAGCCGCCGGATAGTGAGATAGTGTTGCAGGTTGTAAGAGAGTTGTAAGTGAGAAGAGAGAGCCAAACACAGGGGCTAAAAGAAAGTAGCAAGAGTGAGCCATAAAATAGTTGAGCTTTGTGCGGTAAGAGAGTGTTGTGCTCTGAACGGGGTGATAGAGCAGTGTGTTGCTGTATAGAGGGATAGTGTTGTGGGCTGTTACAAAGCTGGAAGAATGCTGTAAGAAGTATAGAGCTATGAGAGCTACAAGAGTAAGCCATAAGAAAGGGTTGTAAGTGTGCAGTTAGTAGAGTTGTGAAAGAGTGTGTGCTTTGTGGACAGGGAGTTGAGATTGAGAGTTAGAAATAGAATATATTGAATCTCTAACAATCCTCCTTATGCTTCCATGAGATTGATTTGAGGTAAGATAGACCAGTGAGGGTCTTGTAACACAAAAGGCATTTTTATGTCAATCAAGATTTAAAATAGAAGTCCAAGTTGGTGCTTGGAATTAGGGGTTGGTGCTCCTTTCTATTGATGCAGATAAATCAGGGGTTGGTGCTCCTTCCAATGGGTGCTAGTAAACTGATTGTGAAGTTGGTGCTTTGCAAAGGCTGGATTTGGATGGGAGTCCAAGTAGTCTATTTTTGAGGAGTAGCCAAATCTGGTGAACCTCGTTAAATCTTGTGTTATGTGTTGTTATCTTGTTACACTTGTTGCATCTGGTTTTAAGAATTCATTAGTTTTGAATTAAGAGATGAAGATTTAAGTTTTTAATTAGCTACACTGATTCACCCCCCCTCTCAGTGCCATTGTAAGACTAACAATTGGTATCAGAGCCAAGTTCCTGAATAGGCTAAATCAGCTAAGGTTGATCTTGAATTAGTACACAATGGGTAAGAAGAATAGATCCTCCTCCAAAAAGGCATCTCATCCAGTTTCAGTTCTTGTGGAAGAGAAAACTAAACTAGAGAAGGTAGAAGAAGTGGATTCTAAAATATGCAATGAAAACCTGGAGATTGAAGTAGATCTAGAAGGTGAGTTGATAGCCGCACTTGAAGAGTTGAGTATAGAAAAGAAAAAGAACAAAAGAATGTCCAAGAAGTTAGAAGAATATGGGGATGAGATTGAAGATCTCTTCCTACAAGTTCAAAAGGCCAAGAAATTAGAAGAAGCCTTGAAGACACGCCTGGATGATGAGGATGATGTATGCAACACAAGTGAAGAGGAATCTAACAAAGTTATTGTTGATCTAAAGCTGCAAGTAGAACAGTACAAAAGGATTGAAGATATTCTCAGGTCTCAAATCAATGAGAAAGAGACTATTTGCTACCAACAAGAAGGAGAGATTGTTTCATTGAAGAAACAACTAGAAGAGGCCAATATAAATCTCAAATTTGAGAAGAGCACAGAGTTGCTAGATAAAATGATAAAGCAACAAAGAAGCTCCATGGCTAAGTTTGGTCTTGGATATGAAGCTGAACAACCTTCATCTTCCAAATATGTAGAAAAAGGAAATTTCACAGTTGAAGGATCAAAGCGAGAAAAGTCTGAAGCTGAACAACCCTCATCTTCCAAATATGCAGAGAAGAAGAAGTTCAAGGTTGAAGTTGAATCTTCAAAAGGAAGAAAGCATCAAAGAAGATCTACAGCAAAGCATCCACAGCAAAATAGGTTCTATCACTCTCACTCTTTTAATAATAATGCTTTTAATGGCTATTGTTCTAAATGCAACTACTATGGTCACAAGGCAATTTATTGTGGTCTGAACAATAGATCAAAAAATTATGCTGATAAAAACACATATGCTTTCCTGAGTGAACACCCTGTGCAATATTTTAAATGTAATGGCCATGGGCACATAGCAAGGTTTTGTCCAAGCACTTATGTATCCAATCTAAGGCAAGACCATAGATTTCATCATACACATAGAATGCAATGCAGACAGGGAACAAAACATGTGCAATGTTTTAAATGTAATGGTCAAGGGCACATAGCAAGGTTTTGTCCAAGCACTTTTGTATCTAATCTAAGGCAAAACCCTAGATTTCATCAGACACAAAGAGGGCAACATAGACAAAGAACATATCATGTGCATAAAAGAAAGGAAAATAATCAACCATCAAGGATGCACAAGAAACAACTATGCAAGAAGAATGTTCAAGTTCACGAAAAGGTGCAAAACGGGGATGTAGTTGAAAAACTCAAGCCCAAGTTCAAGAAAGTCTAGAGAAAGACAGAAGAAAGGGAATCCTTTCTCCTTGAAATGAAGGAGACTACTCCGCTATTGCACTAAGCCACTCCATGTGGCACATCCTCAGGGGGAGCAATTTTAAAATTTTATTTTTATGCTCCTATGAATTTGTTTGGTTATCTGAGGATGAAAGGCAAGTAGTCGAGATATTGTCATATAGTTGTTAAAGTGTGTTTTCAGTTTATGCAGTGGTTTGTGGAGGTGCCATGAATGGTAGTGATTAAATTGAGAGTCGTCACCATTGGTAGTTTTGCATATGTCATTGTTGTTCTGTTGATGATTCTTACTGCCACTGTTCATAGCTATGGATTATAACAGTTTAGATAAGTTGGTTGAGTGGAAAGAATGTTTGCCCTAGCTGCATATATGTGTTTCGATAAAAGCAACGTGTATTTGTTTTACACTTTGATGTAAATATTGTTAGATATTTCATGGTGCCTTGGTGAATATAGTTAATTCACAGATAGTTTCATTTTAACTGTTGATAAAATGCCAATCCAAGGTTAAGAAGTATGAGGCTGAGTAAGGTGCACTATGGTTGGCCATAAAGTGTTTGACAAAATGTCTTCTCCTGATTTGCACAGTTGAAAGTAAGGTGTAAAAAGATATATTGTTTGTATGCTTTATACTTTTTTGTTGACTTCTAAGGATTGGAGTCATAAGGTGTTTTATGGAATAATTATTTTTGTGGTTAATTTTATGATCTAACCCTAACTTGGTGGCAAAGTTGAGGGTGGTTTTTGTAACAGGTTGAAGAACTATTCTCTTCTTCCTCAATCAAAGAGGAAGCATTTTGCACTAGGGTTTATGTCAGTAAGTCTTGCTACTTGCATTGAGATGGTGAAACCCTTAGTTGGCTATTTTGAGATTGATGGTTGAGTTGCTTTCATAGAGGTTGGTTTGATCAAGTTAAATGCTTTACTTGATACATGATTTGGGCTTACTCCATTGAGATTTATTTGAGCAAGTTATTCTTTGCATTGGTGATTTATGTTGCTGAATGTTTTGTTCAAATACCTTTGGAAGGAAAAGGATGTCTACTAGTTTCCTTTTCATGTAGTGATTGGTTGAATGCTTCAAGGTTAATCTTGAGTTGAATGATGTTGGTTAAACCTTGTCTATAAGCATTGTTGTTAAAGCCCTAATTGGTTGAGAAAAGAATATTGGTTGTGGCTGGGTGGATTGAGGTAGTCTACTGGATTCTCACTGCAGAGAAAGACAAACAACTTTCAGTAGGTTCAAGCTTGTTGAGAATATCCAAGATGTATATGCAGATGTTGCTTGCATTACAGAACAAAAAGTTGGATATATATATGCGATCATTGTATGCCTTCACTAACAGTGGACAAGTTTGAGTTTGCAAAGCAACATAGGGTAGTTGCACAGAAGACAGTGGTCCAGTCATGTTCTTACTCATGTTATATTGGTGAAGTTGACGGTGATGGTGTCATTCACTAGTTATTTGTTGCTATTCACATTATTGACATTGTTGATGCCTATTATGCTTATCATGATGTTGTCAATTACTGAAATGAAGTGGAATGAAGTGGTCTTGATCTCAGGGGGAGCATTTATGCATTTGTTTATCTTATTGCTCATATTTATGATTTTTGCTAATAGTAATATTTTTTGCCTGAGAATGTTGTGCATGGACTCAGGGGGAGTTTGCAACCGCCCTTTGGTATTATTGTCAAAGGGGGAGAAGAATTACAGGTAATTGCACACAATTACGTGTTTTGCCAACAATTCCAAAGGGGGAGATTGATGAGCAAGGTGCAACCAAAGTATTGTCATTGTTGTCAACACAGTCAGGTTGATCAGTTGATGAAATGGACAGGAGTGATTGATGAGCAAGGTGCAACCAAAGAGCAATGGACAAGTGTTCATTGATGAGCAAGGTGTAGCCAAAGCATTGTCATTTTTGTCAACACAGACAGAGGATCGGTTGATGCAATGGACAGGAGTGCAGAGGTCATTAGAGAGATCGGTTGATGCAGTGGACAGGAGTTCAGTGGTCATACAGAGCATGTATAATGATTCTCCAAAGAAGAACGTAGTGGCCCATATGCAAAAGCTCAAAGAAAAATACAAGTAAGAAAAGTGTCACGATATCGCGACATGTTGAGCAAGCATGAGAAACTGTCGTGATATCATGACATGTTGAGAAGCTGGAAAAGAAACTATCGTGATATCGCGACATGTTAAGAAGAAAGAAAAGAAACTATCATGATATCGTGACATGTTGGAAGAGAGAGAAAGCACAAGAAAAACTATCATGATTTTGTGACATGTTGAAAGCAAAGAAGGCAAGTAGAAAAACTGTCACGATTTCGTGACATGTTGGCAGAGAAAAAGCCAAGTGGAAAAACTATCGCGATTTCGCGACATGTTCGAAGAAGAAGCGCATGTAGGGAAAACTATCATGATTTCATGACATGTTTGGAGAGAAGGTGCAGGCAAAGAAAATTTTCACGATTTCATGACATGTTTGGAGAGAAGGTGAAGGCAAAGAAAATTGTCATGATTTCGTGACATGTTTGGAGAGAAGGTGCAGGAAAAGAAAACTGTCACGATTTTGTGACATGTTTGGAGGGAAGGCTTAAGCAAAGAAAACTGTCACGATTTCATGACATGTTCAAGGAGAAGAAGCTTGCAAAGAAGAGTGTCACGATTTCATGACAATCTGCAAGAGGCAGTACGGACAAAAATGTGTCATGATTTCGTGACATGTTTGAGAGAAAGAGCTTGCAAGGAAAAGTGTCACGATTTCGTGACAATTTGCAAGAGGAAGTGCTAAGGAGAAAAAGTGTCACGATTTCGTGACATGTCGAGTTTTCGCGACCCGATGAGAAGAAAAGTACTAAGGAGGAAAAATGTCGCGATATCATGACATGTCACATTTTCGCGACTAAGAGAGGAGAGAGAATGTACGGAGATAGAAATGTCATGATATCGCGACAATAGCAGAGAGGAAGACTTCGAAGGATGAAGTGTCACGATTTCATGACAGAAGAAAAATGAAAGAGCATGGAAGTAGAAGCGTCATGATTTCATGAAAAATTCAAGGAGGAAGAGCTCAAAGGCGAAAGCGTCATGATTTCGTGACATGTTCCATTTTTGCGGGTGTAAGGCAGAGAAAAGCACAAGGCAGCGAAAGTGTCACGATTTTGTGACATGTTTCATTTTCACTAGTGCATGCGGAGAAGAGTGTATGAAAGAGAAAGATGTCACGATTTCGTGACATGTCATGGTTTCGCTAGTGCAAGCAGAGAAGAGTGCAAGGAAGCGAAAGTGTCATGATTTTGCGACATGTTCTATTTTCGCGGGCAAGAGATAGAGAAGAGGTCAAGGCAGCGAAAGTGTCGCTATTTCGCAACATGTTCCATTTTCATGGGCAAGAGATAGATAAGAGGTCAAGGAGGCGAAAGTGTCACGATTTCGCAACATGTTCTGTTTTTGCTGGTTGAAGCCAAGAAGAGTAGAGAGGAGGCGAAAGTGTCGCGATATCGTGACATGTTGTGTTTTCGCGGATGCAAGCTGAACTATGAAACAAGGAGGTGAAAGTGTCACGATATCATGACATGTTATGTTTTCGTGGTCAACTGCCAAGAAAAAATCAAAGGGGCAGAAATGTCACGATATCACGACATGTCATAGTTTCGTAGGTAAAATCTAAGAAGCATACACAGGGATAGTTGCAGAATAAGTTCATGCAGCAAAATAAGAACTGTTACAGGTGGAGAGTTATAGTGAGATCATGTAAGATATAATAAGAAAAGTGAAAAAGAGTGTGGCGGTTATAGAACTACAGTTGTAGAAGAAAAAATAGGTAGATAAAATAAGAAGAGTTAACTGGAGTCAAAACTGCAGTTGCAGGGAGTGTTGCAAAGACAATCATGCAGTTAAATAAGAATAGTGAACTAAAGTAATTACGACAGTTACAAGGGCAGTTACAGTGACTGTAAATAGAAGTCATTACTATAGTTACAAGAGCCGTTACAAAGAATTATCATGCAGCAGTGGTTACTAAAAGTCATCAGACAAAGACCACGAGTTGGACAGAGAAACGTCTCGAAGCCCAAACAAAGAACCGCTCTATTAATAAGGTTGCATGTGAGAATAAAGAAGCCGTTACTATTAATAGGCTACATGCACGAATATGGAAGTTAAGAATAGAAATAGAACATCATTATAAAAGGATATTTGAGTGAAGTAGGAAGAGTTAGCTCCATGTGGGAAGAGAGAGCAGTGTGTTGAAGAATAGGGGGAAAGTGCTACAAAAAGAGAATAGAGAGAGCGTTGCTGTGAGGGGAAAAGAGTCATCGGATAGTGAGATAGTGTTGCGGGCTGTAAGAGAGCTATAAGTGAGAAGAGAGAGCCAAACACAGGGGCTAAAAGAAAGCAGCAAGAGTGAGCCATAAAATAGTTGAGCTTTGTGCGATAAGAGAGTGTTGTGCTCTGAACGGGGTGATAGAGTAGTGTGTTGTTGTATAGAGGGATAGTGTTGTGAGCTATTACAAAGCTGGAAGATTGCTATAAGAATTACAAAGCTATGAGAGCTACAAGAGTAAGCCATAAGAAAGGGTCGTAAGTGTGTAGTTAGTAGAGCTGTGAAAGAGTGTGTGCTTTGTGGACAGGGAGTTGAGATTGAGATTTAGAAATAGAATATATTGAATCTCTAACAATCCTCCTTATGCTTCCATGAGATTTATTTGAGGTAAGATAGACCAGTGAGGGTCTTGTAACACAGAAGGTATTTTTATGTCAATCAAGATTTAAAATAGAAGTCCAAGTTGGTGCTTGGAATCAGGGGTTGGTGCTCCTTTTTGTTGATGCAGATAAATAAGGGTTTGGTGCTCCTTCCAGTGGGTGTTGGTAAACTGATTGTGAAGTTGGTGCTTTGCAAAGGCTTTATTTGGATGGAAGTCCAAGTAGTCTATTTTTGAGGAGTAGCCAAATCTGGTGAACCTTGTTAAATCTTGTGTTATGTGTTGCTATCTTGTTACACTTGCTGCATATGGTTTTAAGCATTCATTGGTTTTGAATTAAGAGATGAATATTTAAGTTTTTAATTAACTGCACTGATTCACCCCCCCTCTCAGTGCCATTGTAATACTAACACTGCATTGTAGTCAAAAGATGTAGTTCCACTATTTCACATCTGCAATGAACTCGTATCCTTTGCTTAGTGTCATTAGTGAATTCCATTCATATTTATTCAAAATTTAAAAATGTTTTATCTTGAGGTAAATTTATTTGAGGATCAAATAAACATTGGTTAACAGTATAGGTTTACCTATATCCATACTCAAATTTCCACCCATCAGCCATAAATCTAGGTGTTTCCAATATGTCCCTCAAAATATTTGGTGAAACAAAGCTATCATTTGCTCTGGAATCAATCAAAATACAAACATTTCTATTATAAATTGTACCTTTAAATAGAAAATGTGTTGCTTGACCATTGAGTTTAGAGTTACCTATTGCTACATATATCTTATGAGCAGATTCCTTGGGTTCTTTTCTATTATCTGCCCATAAAGGACATTTATCAACATAATGAGGTTCTTTACAAATCTAGAAACCAGTCTGTGGTGCGCTCTCTTTCACATTTCCCTCATTATCTTCATGTGTACCATATTTCAGTACATTATTTATTTGTTCATACCTATCCTTGAAATTTCTCTAGCCAACCCAGTAGTTTTGGTTTCCTTTGTTTCCTTGGTACCTATTCTTATTATTGTCAAACCTGTTTTTCTTTTCATTTCCATGATTCTTGTTCCAACCCCTATCTCCTTTGGTTGGACCCAAATTTTCTTCTTTTTTAGCTCTTCATTTTTTGAATATTATTGATAGTAAGCTTTCTTGGATTTAAAATTATCCTCTTCTTATCGAGCCAATTCACAAGCAACTGTTAGAGTAGCAAGTTTTAACATAAGAATCAAGTTCCCAATTTTTTGATGTAACCCTAGGAGAAATTTTTGGATTTTAATTTCATTTCACTACTCATATTTAGGTATATATTCGAGCAATTGGACAAATCACTGGTAATACTCAATTACAAATATATTACCATGTGATAACCTTGAAAACTCCATATTCATTTCAAGGTAGAATTGTGGTGTTAGGAACCTATCCTTAAATTCCAAAATAAACGTATCCCAATGAACATCGAAAGCCTCCACATTATGATTTTTTCTATATGTATCCCACCAGTAAGCAATAGCTCTAGTCAATTGAAATACTGCCCATAAGGTTTTCAATTTAGATGAAAGGGTCCTAACTGTAAAGTATGCTTCTACACTATTTAGCCATATTTCAACTTCCTCCCTATATCCTTTACCATAAAATTTAGCTATATCAATTTTTCTCATATCCTTGTCCAACTCTAAACCTACTTGTTTCCTTCCTGCATCAATAGTTATCTCATCCTCAACTATTACCGTTTCTTTTCCTTTGGAAAAATTCTCTATTGTTTTCTATTGATGGGAAATCATTTCTTACTTTTGAGTCAGCTGAGATTTTGTTCCTCCATATGCTCTATCATTTGAGTAGTTTGTTGTGCCATGTGTTCAGCTATTTGATCACTTTGTTGCTCCAATCGTTCATTCTTTTGGCTCACTTACTCCTACAATAATTGTACCTTTTGGACCATTTTATCCTCTTTATTAATAGGTTATTTTTCCTTCCTATTTTCCTGAGGATGTTTTGTAGCTTCCTCAGATTCCCCAATCCACATGAATTTTTGAATAACCCTTCTAGGGTTCTCGATCAGAACTTCCCATTGAACCGCCACAATTTTTTTCAAGGAACTAGTTTTTTGTTCAGACGCCATTGCCTTCCCAACAAAAAAAGAGCCTTGTCAAGATTTTAAGTTTTAGGTGAACACATTGGTAACTCTAAATTAGATTTGTCATAGATTTTCTAAAATTTTATCACTTGAAATATTTGCAACCTTGGCTCTAATACCAAATGTAACACCCCAAGTCAGCCCACTTGGTTGTCAATTCACACCAAGTCTTCCACTTGGTTGTATAATATCATAGATCTCATTATGAGAATTTTTTTTATCTAATTTTTTTTGTTTCATTTTCTAGTATTATCATGTTAAGTCCATCTTGATGAGTGTTATTTGGATGCAGTAGAAGTACTCATGAGATTTATATTGGTCAAATCTCATATTTTTGCCTATTTTGAACTTCACTCTCCTTGTTGCGGGCCAACAAGGTGAAATTATTTCATACTTTTGTCACATGCCCGTGCATTTAATTTATCAACCCAGGGAGCTTCGTAAACTTGCGAAGGGTCTGAATCAGATTGCTTACAATACCACTTGAGATGAGTCCACTAGTTCTACTATTGGGGGGTGTTTCAAACGGTTGTCAATAATTCATGCACTCCTCAATAATTTACGTAAAAACAATTAAATCTATAGAAAGGAAATAATCACACATTCCTAGAAATGAACCTACTACAAATACTGGAAATATTGGTGTGATAAACAATATTATAAAAGCAATGAACTAATCTTAGAAAACATAGGAAAAATAGGGGAAGAAATATTTTCTTGGAGTGGGCCCAGGCTCGAGCAACTTCCTCCCAACTAAACACGCACTTAGAAACTCTTAGAACTGTATTATCAAAGTATTACAATCAAAATATTATATCTCCTCTCTCTGTATATCTATTTCTATATCTATATATTCTTAGAGAGGTCTACGTGTGTTTATATAGTACACCCACAAAACTTCTATTACAAAAGAGTTGTAACAGTTGATTCATCCTAGAATAAACTAAGACAGTTTGGTAAATGTAATCGACGTCTGCTAAAACTAGCATTTGCTTCTAATGATGGTGTGTTCGTTGATTGGTTTGTGCTTCACCTGGCATTGGTAGGATGTTCTCGTACATTGAAGCCATAATTATTCTTTTCATGAATCCTACAATGTACAACTTTATGACCAAAATTATTAATTGAGTAAAAATAAACCTAGAAGAAATATTCATTTTTCCTTGATCTCATTATTATTATTTTTTTCCTTTTTCTGTGATGATCTTTGTCCCTTTATGCTGCACTATTTGCTTTATATTTGATACTATCACCTCTCAACACACCAGTGTAAGTCTTAGGTTCTTTTTTGCTCACTTATGGTTCTTGTAATTATTTTGAACTTGAGTTTGACCCTTCTTCTTATTTCCCTTGTCCATATTCAAAACCAATTCCAGTTTTGATAAATGGAGATCTTTGTATCATGAGAATATCATCCAATATTTTTGCACTTTTCCCAAACTTATGTATCTTATATTTAGAATA
This sequence comes from Wollemia nobilis, assembly GCA_028583015.1. Taxonomy (NCBI): domain Eukaryota; kingdom Viridiplantae; phylum Streptophyta; class Pinopsida; order Araucariales; family Araucariaceae; genus Wollemia; species Wollemia nobilis. The sequence goes on from JAQPPZ010000925.1 coordinate 3,854,031, forward strand.
TTTCACTTCCATCATTACAGAAACCACTTCATGGTCTAATCTTTCACATTCTAACCCTTTCACCTTTAACTATTCAACCATACTTTCTTTAATTTTTTTTTTGATTGGTTGAAAGGGTTTTGAAAGGTCCCTACAACTTGTACAAGTATTTTTTACATGTTTTCCAAACCAACCGAAGATGCCCAAGAGCTAAAGATCAAAGAAAAAGAAAAACACTACAAGAATAAAGGTGTCGTGATATCGCGATAGGTTGCATTTTTGCAGTCCAAAGCATAGGAAAAAATCAAGGAGGAAAAGGTGTCGCGATATCGTGACATGTTGCACTGTCACAACCAAAAGAAGAAGAGATGTCACAATATCATGACAAGAAGAAGCATCGTGGCTGAAGGAGAGAAAGTGTCGCGATATTGCGACATGTTGCAATGTCGTTACTAGAAGAGAAGAAGTGTCGTGATATCATGACAAGTTGCGTCGTTGCGGCTAGAGAAGGAAAGGTGTCACGATATTTCAACATGTTGCATCGTCGATGCCAAAGAAGAAAATATGTCATGATATCGCGACATGTTGCATTGTCGCGACCAACAGAAAAAAAGTGTCACAAAATCATGACAAGTTGCACCGTCGCGGCCACAAGAGAAAAGGTGTCGCGATATCGCAACATGTTGCATTGACGTGGATAAAGGAGGAAAAGTGTCGTGATATCACGACATGTTGCAATGTTGTGGCCAGAAGAGAAAAGGTGTCGTGATATCATGACAAGTTGTATCAACGTGGCCTAAGGAGAAAAAATTTTGTGATATCGTGACATGTTGCATCGTCGCGACCCAGAGGAAAAAAGGTGTCGCGATATCGTGACATGTTGTAGCATCGTGGCCAAAGGAGAGAAAGTGTCATGAAATCATGACATGTTGCATCGTCTCAGCAAAAGGATAAAAAATGTCACAAAATCATGACATGATGCATTGTCATGGCCAAAGAAGGAAAATGTGTCATGATATCGCGACATGATGCATTGTCGCGGCCAAAGAAGAAAAAGGTGTCACAATATCACGACATGTTGCATTATCGCAGCCGAAGAGAAAAGGTGTCGCGATATCATGACACGTTGCATCATCGTGACCAAAGAGAAAAAGTGTCGCGATATCACTACATGTTGCATCATTGCGACCAAGGAGAAAAAGTGTCATGATATTGCGACATGTTGCATTATCGTGGTCGAAGAGAAAAGGTGTCGCGATATCATGAAATGTTGCATCATCGCGACCAAAGAGAAAAAGTGTCGCGATATCACATGTTGCATCATTGCGGCCAAGGAGAAAAAGTGTCACGATATCGCGACATGTTGCATTATCGTGGTCGAAGAGAAAAGGTGTCGCGATATCGTGACAAGTTGCATTATCATGGCCAAAGAGAAAAATTGTCATGATATCACGACATGTTGCATCATCGCGGCCAAAGAGAAAAAGTGTCACGATATCGTGACATGTTGCATTATCGCGACCAAAGAGAAAAAGTGTCACGATATTGCAACATGAATGTTAAATTTTAGGTCAATGATATCTTGTAGAAGTTTTGTATTTATCTTCTCATCCTCTTGTGCTTCAGCCTTCAATATTAAACCCTCTCTTTTCAGCTTAACAAGTTCCTTTTCTATATCAATTGTGACTTCCTCTTTATTTTTTGAATATTTATCTTCTTCTTGGTCTTCTATAATAGGATCATATTCTTTTTCAATATCTGAGAGACTTTCATCACTGTCACTTGAAGTTCTAATTGCTACTTCAACATAAAAACTCTTCTTATGTCTTTGAAATACCTTCTTATCATGCTTGCTTTGATGGTGCTTGTCTTTATTTTCATGATAGAATTTTCCTTCTTTATTTTTATTATATTCATTTTCCTTTTCTTTGCTAACATAACCATTTTGTGAACTATAAAGTCCCATGTGACTAAAGTTACCACATTCAACACATCTCACTTTACTGCTACTATACTCACCTTTTGAAAAATGATCCGCAAGGTGACCAATCTTACCATAGATAAAAAATTTGAGTATTCTTAGATCCTTATTATTCCTTTTTACAAAGTTAGCTTCCTTTCCATTGCTTGGTTCATCACTTTATTTTATTTATGTATTATTTTCCTTCTTTGAAGCTTTGAGTGTTGCCTCTCTTTTGTATGTATGATATTTCTTTGTCATTATATCATAGGTTGTGAGATTTATATGTAGCTCATCCATGTGTGTTCTTGTAAGTTTTTTCTTCAACATTTTAGACTTTCATGAAGGAAACCGCTCTGATACCAATTGAAGAACACAAGCTTATACTAAGACGGGGGGCTAAACAGTGTAAGATAAACTTTTTATTTTTCTTTCCAAAATAATATTATCCAATGTTATCAATTACAATAACTTTTTAAATCAATATCATCTATAGCAGTAATCAAAGCAATCCATAAATCATCACACACATGAGAGACACAAATTTAACATGGTTCACTCAATGTGGGTTACGTCCACAGAGAAAATATTTCTTATAGATTTTATCAACAAACATCTTGGGAACCAAATCCCTATTACAATTTTTATGGACCTATGTCCAAAGGAGATACAATCCCCTATGCTCAAGGTTGTGGATCTCTATCCATAGTAAAACCTTATTCTCTTAAATATGTTTCATGCACCTCAATACATAGGAGAAATATATCCCCTCAAATCTAGTTTGTAGACCTCTATCCACAAGAGAACTCTATCCCCTAAAATTTGGTTCATGGATTTCTATAGATAGAAAAATCTATCCCCTAAAATCGATTTGGTGGATCTCTATTCACAGGAGAATTTTATCCCCTCAACTCTGGTTCATGGACCTCTATCAACAAGAGAACTCTATCTCATCAAATCTCATTCATGGACCTCTATCCATAGGAGAACCATATGCCCTCAACTTTGGTTTATGGACCTCTATCCATAGGAGAACTCTATCCCCTCAACTCTAGTTTTTATATCTCTATCCACATGAGACACCTATCCTCTCAGCTCTAGTCTTATCCAATTCTAAATCAATATTCTACTCAAAAACTACTCCAAGCCTTCACACAATGCTTTCTCAAATTTTTATAAAAATCTACTCAACTCACTCTTCAATATACACCAAGCTTACTCACAAGGATTACTAAAATATTCTCTTGCTTTTGCCCAAACATACTTCAATTCTTCTCATAAGACTTTCTCAAATCTACCTCAAATATGCTTCAAGTCTTCTCACAAGACTTGCTCAAATATACCTCAAACCTCCTTCAAGTATTCTCACAAGACTTGCTCAAATATACCTCATACTTGTTTTAAGTCTTCTCATAAGACTTTCTCAAATCTGCACAAACCTACTTCAAGTATTCTCATAAGCTTGCTCAAATATTCCTCAAACCTGCTCCAAGTCTTCTTACAAGACTTGCTCAAATCTGCTCACTATCTCTACTCAATATTTCTCTAACTAAGATCAAAATTGATCATAACATATACTCAAATATACTCATAGTACATACTCATATCTTCTCATAACACAATCAAATTTACTCATAACACATACTCAAGTATGTTCATAACACATGTTCAAACAATCCTAAATCTTACACATAAATGATGTTTAAATAATGCTTATATATCTTTCAAAAATACTTTCTTCAACTTGGTAATTCAAACATATTCTTGCAAAAATATATAAAGAATAATATGCAATGCAAATTCTCAATATGTTCTTTTTACATTCATTATGTTTACCGCTTTCATATGTCTCACATTCATCAAATCAGATCTCTACTTATTACAAATTCTTTTCAAAATAAATCATGCTAGTGTACAAATTTACCTCACAAAACTGGTTTATGTTCCTTGCAAATTTGCTCTCAATTATCAAACACAATAATGCACAAATTTTCTTTACAAAACTAGTCTCTAATACTTACCCATTCACATTCAATGTCACTCAAATCAATGCCCAAATTATTCACAATTTCATTCAATAATGTTGCACAATTTGCTCTCAAATCCTAACACATGTGGTTCCAATTTTACTAATTATTGATGCACAATTTGTTGATAAACCTTAGCACAAGTGTTTCCAATATTATACAACAATGAAGCACAATTTTATTCTCAAACTCTAGCACTTATATTTCTAATGAAGCACATATATAATATTTATTTCTCCACCTTATGATTCCAAAATATTTGCTCAAACAAAAACCTTAAGAAGTAATAATATCACCATACGTCTTAACTTGTTTTTATTAAGATATGCCCTCAAAAACCTGTCTTAAAAGAATTTCCCTTTCAAAGTGCCAGTTCAAAAATAGTTAGTAGATCTATCTTTCAAATTATCCACATTAAATTTCTCCCTCAAAATATGTGTACAATAGGATCTAAAAATAATATTTTAAGACTCTCTTTTTATCTTCACAAGATAAAGTTCTAACAATGATCAAAACATCTCAAATATTTATTTTCAGCAAACCACAGATACAATGAAAAATAAACAATAATAACACCTTATAACTCCTACTTTCACAAGAAATAATTCTCAACACACCACAATTTTTCACTCAATAAGCAAGGATACAACTTAAAATATTTAATTCAATCATATACACCTTATGCCTCTAGTTTTTATAAGATTCAATATACCACTATGTCCCTTATACCATCTAATAACCATTCAATCAAATGCAATTAAATTAAAATATATCTTATGTCTCCCTAGGGAAAACACTATTGCATACCTTAAAATTTAATAAAAAAAAATTGTTCTCTCTCGACATGCTGTCACTGTGAGTTGAACCTGCCACCTTCGACTTACCCAAACTCTAGCACAGACTTGGCTGTTGTGTGCATTGGCTGCCCATACAAGAACCAATGAGAATGAATCTCATTTTGACCTGTTTTGCACCTTCTCTTTTATCAAAAACTAAATCAAAACATTTCTTATGGATTTTAACTCCATGACCTCCTCCTTGCAAGTTCCTTAGTGTAGGACCCTCTGCAGTGTAAGCTAGCCACCTAGCTATGACGTTACACTCACTATCTCCATAATATCTACGACTTTATATCTGCTTAGAACTACGTGCAAATTTTTCTCTTATACCCTGCAATGAACGGTGAATAATTTTGATTAGCGAATGATTTTGATTAGTTCTATATTCCTAATCTTAGTGCCAATCAAATATTTCTCTCCCTTAAATATGCTTTTCATATCATGCTTTGACATCGACGCTCAATTAATTTGATTGTGCTTCTTTTATCTTTATACACCTTTGCATTATAATATTAAAATATTATAATGTTAATAGTTGAAACCTTGGTGTATTTTAAATAATTCTTTGTCTTAAAATCTTCATCTCCTTTTTCATTATATTTAAATTTTCATTTAAATATTATAACCTTTCTCCTAAAAAAAGAACTTGGAGATACATATTGCCTTGACAACCATTTTACACTTCTTATCAACATATTTTTCCTTGTGTACCTTTTGATGATATTTTTCTTGTACTCTAATATTTCAACCTCAAATATAATTATCAACTATTTCACCTTTGACATCAATGACAACTCAATATGCTCAATATTTTCAACAGAGTAAAAATAAACTCATTTTTACAATGCATAGGAAAAAAATTAATCTCTAGAAAAATGAAGGTGACCTTATTTTTTATGAATTATTAGGAAGGACTAATAGAATTTGTAGACTTCCTGAGAGTACTTAATTAGGATTCATAGCCTTAATTGGTGTCAAAATTAAGTTAATTTCTTTTAGTGATGGTTTAGAAACCATACCCAAAGAATTTTTTTTTGCTTTTGTATAATGATAGTGATACATGTTGGTAGTCACATCTTGATAGTGCTTTCACCAAGAGATGGTGCTTTTACAACCAAATAATGCTTTCGTTGCCTAGTGGTACTTTTGCCTAGAAATATTTTGTTGTTGAAGGGGTGCTTTTGCACCTACACAAAAAATCACATCTTTTTCTATTTTTTCTTACATTTTTTGAGACTAAAATAGGGATTGGTTTAGGTACAAGTTTAGCTAAAGATATTTGAGTGTTAATATAGACAATCCCATTCCTTAGAGACCATCCTGGGGCTATTAGACTTTCTTTAATATTATTATTTTTGTTGTAGTATAACTATACCACCTAGCCCTCATACCAAAGGTTGAATTTGATAGAGATCTCTTGATAGGACTGATGGAGCATTTGTATATAGAGATGAAGAACTTCTAGTTTCCCATGGGGGATATGAATATGACTTTAAAGGATGTGTTAAGGATCCTTAGATTCTTGATCAAGGAATTGTATTTACATATGGCATAGGATCACAGGTGGTCCTTAAAGATATTGATAGGAGTTGCTAATTTTCAAGTTATTAGATCCAAAATTGATATTAATATTATATACTTTGAGGTTATTCTAGATAGGTAGAAAACATATTGTGTGCCTTATCATCCAATTTATTTCTTGGTGATATGAGCAATAGGGTGCTCCACTAGGGATGGGTCGCAATGGTGGTAGATATGTAGGGAGTAGTAGGTGGTCTGTAACAACCCTCCTCTGACAAATATGGATTATAGATTAATTAATGAATTTTGTATCTTTTCCTATAAAGTGTGATATTATTGATTTCCATTACGTAGCCAGGACCTAGTATACGCCTTCGGCAAAAAGAATTGGTAAAAAATAATGGTAAGAGTGAAGTGATGATTCAGCTCTTAATCACATGGAAGCTTGCATAAATGCATACCATGCAGATGCATTACCTTGTTCTATATATGTTATTTATTAACGAAGAATCATGTATACAGATATTCATGTGGGCAATGAAAATATAAAAAATGCATGGGAGCCTTTCTTGTTTTGATTTTTATGAATTTTAGAGCAATAATTTTAGGAGGGATGGTAGAGTTTTCCAAAATATGTGATTAAAGGTAAATAAATTGGGAGAAGTCTAGGGAAATTGAGACTCAAGGAAGAAAAACATATAATAATAGTACAGACATAGCTCCTCCAAGTGGATGTTACATTTTCAAAGGAGCTTATTATGCCAACAAGTACTCCCACAGAGCTGATATTCATCAAGAAAGCCCAAGAAGAAGCCACTCAAAATATATTTATGATGATAGGTAGTTCCATAGTTGATGGCTAAGCTAATCCTTTCTTAATAAATGGAAAAACAAATTATAGATATGTGTGTATTTTGGTAGATAATGGATCAAATGATAGTTTTATTTCCACTAGATTAGTGAGGGATAAACTTGAAAGACCTAGGTTTTTGGCTAATGGTTTGAGGGTAGAGTATGGGCTAGGACAAACCTACCAAGTCAACCAATATCTATTTTAACCTCACATCATTTTTTCGCAAGGAAAAAATAATTGGCATTTGTATGTGAAAGCACGAGATTCCGGGCGAAGGAAACACTAATTGCGATGCATTCAAAATCAAATACGCTTAAGTCCTAGAAATGTAAATTGCATGAAATGAAAGAAATGCATTGGAAGAGACACAAGCAAATGGAGAAAACACAGCCCTTTCATTAAACTTTCTTGATCTCTGTTACAAATACGCCTCCTCCCTTTTCAGGGGCTAGGAGCGTTAAAAGAATTTGACTACAATCAAGACTTAAGGTTCCTCTTTCCATGTGCCCACACTTGAGATGGGCGGGCCAAGACGATGCCATCGCTGATGTTGATGAGTCCTTGACCTCTGCTGCTCCTCCTGCGAATAAAGAAACAATGAAGATGTCAGTAGCACCTGCTGCAAATGAAAGGTGTTTGTCCTCTAAAATCGCCAAAAGATGCATGTAAACATTTGTCTGAAACAGTGAGTAAAGTGAGTCCAAATGGCCTGAAAACTTGACAAAAGATAGAAAATATTACCAGAAGGCCATTGCCACTGAGACAGTCATCCAATCTGCCTTAAACTGGAATTCATCCCTAGGCAGGACGAATTCTGATTGCAATTCATCCCTGGGTGGGACGAATTCTTTTGTGTTGAAAAATCCGATCTGCTGCTGCTCCAATGTTGAATCTCGGGACCTGCAAAACGCCTGCAAATATGGGGGTTATGTAATTGGGGCCATTTTGGGACGACCCAGATGGTCGGATTCTCCCAATTTGGCCTCTATCCTCGGGAATTCGATATCGCCACCTGCAAGTTAGTGAAACAACAAAGCGACACAAAGCATGATAAAATCTGATCAGAATGTTATGAAATTGAAGCTATGAATTCACCAAATAGAATAACATGAAATGCAACCTAAAAAAATAATCTAGAATGCTTTTAAAACAAAACTTGGAAAGTGCAGGGGTGCCCAAGTGGGCCTCCCACCGATGGCACTTGATCTTGGCAACAATCCACTAGGGATAGGCCCAAAACCTCTTAGGATTGGGGGGGTCAAAAAATTGTTTGATTCAGGTGTCCATATGTTGGATTTGGGTCATATTCAAGCTTCCAAAAGCCACCCAACAACCTCCCTTGCAAATGATATTGGTGGATGTGAGAAGGTGAATCAAAGGGGATGCAAGTGGGTGTTCAACTCGGCAGCACTTCGTTGCTTGAAATCTCCTTCAACCTGTCTTTTTGGGTGAGAAAAGTCCCACCTTTTATAGACCCATGGGGTCTCTTTTGAGAGGGAAGCATAAGCGCCATGTGTTGGTCATAGGTGCCATGTGGTGGTTATGTCTTCCCATGAGGGAGAGAGTCCTCCATGACTTGAGCTTTCATAATTGCCCTTGTGACAGTCTTCTAACGGCCTATCTGTCCACCCACACACGCGTGCGAGGCAGGAGTCATCAACTGACTATCCTGGGCTGCCACTTGGCACCATTCTTCTTTTTTCCCGTTAAACTTGGAATTCGTCCTACCCGGGGACGAATTCAGAATTCGTCGCTGGGTGAGATGAATCCCAGTTAGTATTCATCCCTAGGTGAGACAAATAGTGAGCAAAGTGTCTAAATGTGCCAAATTGCTTCCTGACCTTACAAAATTGCTATGAAAGTGGTTAAGACCACTGTTTGACCTCTGAGGGCTGCCCTGGGGGCTGTGTTTGTCAACACGATCAGTGTTTGCAGTCACATAATCGGATTGGTGTTGTTTTGGTGTCTACAGATGCCCCTTTTTGGGATGCGCTGTGCATAGCGTAGCGCTGAGCAAAAATAGATAACCAAAGCACTAATGATTAGGGTTTCTTGGTAACTTAACCAACTTTTGATGCCCCAAGCATGGAAAGGGCATGCATTCTTGAATCCTTGCTTCTGACGAGCTAAGGAGTTTGATTTCAAGTGTTAACCTATTTTGGTGAGGTGTGACTTGAGCTTGGACATTGATCAGTCATGATTAGGCAAAGGGCACAACCTTTTATCCTTAGGGGAACCTTGTGTTCATGATTCACGAAATGCCAAGTGTTTGATTGATTTGATTGTTTCTTGTTTACTGCCCCAAGCAGAAGCGTAATTGTCTTTGTCAATTATTCTTTGAATGCATGTCGTTTTCCTTAATTGGGTGTGTGACTATTGATTGGTGCCTAAGTGTGACTACCCCCTCAAGCGACGAATCGATGAGGGAATGACCTTCATGAGAAAAGTGACGAGTTGCTTGACCCAAGATGAATTTTGCAAGGGTGCCTTTAGATGGTTTATCGTTAAGCATGTGCAATTTTTCCAACATCTGGACCTGTTTTTTGGGGAAGTAGTAGTGTGAAAATTTGAACCCCGACATCTATTTTCTATGCCAAGAGGTTAAGTGCGAGAGCACTTGTGTCCGACAATGCTTATTGCTTTGTTTTTATGTTGCATGTTTTGTTGTTTTTGTTGTTTTTTTTGTGACACCATTTGGGGATTAAATTTTCAAAAATCCATCTCCCGTGGAGCGGTCCGGCTATGGTAGCATTCTTAGGGAGTAGGATAGTGATAATTTGTGACCCTGATGTCGATTTGCCATGCCAAGAGGTTAAGTGCAAGAGCACTTGTGTCTGGCAATGTTTATTGTTTGTTTTTAGTTCATTTTTGATCATTTTTTGATGTTTTTAAAGTTCTGGCCTGAATTCGTCCCTGGGTGGGATGAATTCCATCTGTAGAATTTTTCCCTGGGTGGGACGAGTGCTAACCTAAGCGCTCATCCCAGTCAAGGATGAATTCCAGCTCAAAAGGCCTATTTAAGGGCCAAAACTTGCATTTGGGCTCATTTGTGTCATTTTTTTCTTACGATTTTGGAGCTCTGGGAGGAGGAGGTAATTCTGCGAAGCGAAGCGCTACTGGAATTCTCTCTGCCATCATGAGTGGACAAACTGGTTCGAGCGGCAGAGCCGAAGCGAAACCTGTAAGTATCTTCTAGAGCTTATTTTTGTTTAAATTTGCACTTGTTTTATTTAATTGTTTTTTTTTTTGTGATGCTATTTTTCAAAATGTGTTTTAAAACTTAAACTCGAAACTGGATTGAAGACACTAAGACTTATTGTACAATTAAATGTAGTTAAACCTAGGCACAGAATTTTGCTTACGACTAAACCCTAGGTTAATGGAACGTAAACCCTAAGACGTATATTTTTTTTTATGTTTTTGAATTTTGTTTTATTCTGTTTTTGAATTAATCAGTTAAGATTAGAAATATTGGAACTGAAGGTTTGTTTTTGTTTTGTTTATTTGATTTTTTTTTGCTTTTGTTATTGTTGTACAGTTCTTTTCCATGATTTTTAATTTTTTTTGTTGAATTGTTTTCTTTTGCAGGTTAGGAGCCGGTACCGTGTACCTACCGCCTTTACTGAGGCACGAGGTGCACTAACTGATGATGATTGGGAATGGCTTGATGCCCTTGGGCTCAAGCAGGTGTCTCTATTGGAGCTTGTGGTCCCAGATCATGCCTATCTGACAACCTTGATCAAACTTTAGGATTCGCATACCAACACATTCCATCTTCCGACAGGCGAGATGACTGTAACTTTGGACGATGTCTATCGGTTGCTTCGGATTTCGATAGACGAACTGTCTATCAGGACATCGCCGCGTGATCAACGGACTGCTGTACTTACGAGATGCTTTGGGCATGGGGAGCGGCTGGGTGTAACGAACCCAGTGGAGACAGCTGAGGTGGACTGCCAGACTGGCGATATTTTGGTTGGTTGGTGGTAGGAGAGGGGGGTGTTAGGAGTGAGGCACGCATTCTTGATGGGCCTTATTTCTAACATGCTTCTCCCTGATTCGTTAGGCGTGAGGTTCCCGTGGAACCTGCTGGATTTGGTATGGCAGTTGGTAGAGTGCCCGATAGAGGCACCACTGATCTTGAGATGGGGACAAACATTATTGGCACAGCTTTACGGGGAGCTGTATGTGGTCCGCTGTCGGCAGCGGAAGGGTGTCAATTGCAGTTATCTGCTGCAGTGCTAGGGTTGGCAGCACATAGTAGTGGAGAGGCCGACCGGGTTACCGTGGATGACTCAGGTAGCGATGGATGACACAGAGATAGGCTATGCAGTTTTGTGGCAGTGCTCTGCAGAGCAGGGGCAAATTCGGCGATGGGCAGGTGCTGTAGAGCACTATGCCGATGCCTTTTCTCGGCTCACTCTAGGGGAGGTGTTTTGGCACCCCTATAGGGACTGTCCAGCCTAGCCAGAGGCTGGAGAGTGGCTCCATCGGGTACGTAGGGAGCGGTGGTTGACTGGGAGGCACAGGACAGAGCATGAGTTCTTTTCCTATAGCTGGGTTACACGATAGTTTGGGGTGCACTAGGGGTTGCCTGGTGAGCCCGTGGTCTATCGGCAACGGGGAGATGAGAGGGATTTAGATCCACCAGTCACCATGCCATTGGGCGAGGAGTCAGATGTGGTTATTGACATCCCGAACGTAGATGACGTCAGGACTACCACTAAGTATGACTCGTGGTGGGTACTACGGCGATGGAGAGGAGAGGGGCCACTAGGAGGCACGGAGGCCGCAGTGGAGGGTGCTAAGGCAGCAGGGGATGATTGGGGAGGTCCGTTGGATGATGCGGACATGTTGGATGTGGGGGATGAGGATGTAGACTTGGGCACTCCGGATCATCCGGACATGCAGGACATGGAGGAGTAGTGGGAGCCAGAGCAGGCTGTTGTTCCAGAGGGTCCTGTTCGTCAGGCAGACACAGAGGAGGTGGATTCTGAGATACATGCTGAAAATGCATGATTGATAGAGCTACTACGGATACGGGATCTGGAGTTGGGGGATGCGAGGTGGGAGCTGGGGGACGTGCTGTGGGAGAGGGATCTCTTGCGGGCTCAGCTGGCAGAGCGGGATAGGGTTCTGGCATAGCATGACGATGCAGTGTCATACTATCATCGGTAAGAGGTAGAGTGGTGTAGGCACTGGATAGACTTGGAGAGGGAGGTCATCCAACTTTGTGGGCGGCTACCTGAACCCTCGGTCAGTGGATCTTCATGGTGGACAAGGGATAGTGCGACTGAGCAGTCAGCATCATCTCGTCATCGACGATTAGATGAGGGAGGCGGTAGCAGGCATGATGTGGGGGCTAGCAGTAACCACCCTGTAGGGTCCCATAGGACCCACACCACGGGTGGTAGTTCCCGTTGTATCGATCCTGCGTGATCATGGTTGTCGACGCCTTAGGTTGGGTTTTTGGATATGATTGCGGGGTCTGAGGACCAGTTTTGTAGCATACGGGCATTTTTTTGACGATATATATATATATATATACCGGTTTTATTGTGGTTTTTTTACATGTGATGATTTGATTTTTGTTATGCCTGATGGCTAATGACTATGGATGTATGCATGTTTATTTACTTTTATGAATGCTTATTTTATGATGAATGCAAATGTTTTTTATTTCTTTTTGATATGCAAAGTGAAATGGATGAATTATATTTGTGGTGATTGGTTACGGCACCATAGGCTGTTTAAGACGCTCTTTAATTCATTTTTAGGCGATTGCTATGATGTATGGCTCTTGTATGTATACATGTGGTTTTCTCTTTTTGTATTTTGTATTTTTTGATGGTATTGTAAGGATGAAAAGCAGCGCAGTTGGTTTAGAAATGTATCTATGGTTTTCTGAGACTCAGACAGTTTTTAACTCACTAGCCATGACTGTACTTTATCTTACAAGACTTTTGAACAAGGTATGAATCGGACTTGTTTTTGACCAAGTTATTTCACATCCCTATGTGTGCAATTGAGTTCATTTATGTGGTATTTATTAGGATACCGCTAGTGCCAGATGGGCTTTCAACCAAACCTGTACTGAGGATCACCTAATTAGCTCCACTAACTCCTTTGTTGTATTCAGTTAGATTAATTTGTGGTGTTATCCAAGATGCCATAAGCTAGCTCATCCACATGCAAACATTGATCTGTATGCAAGTTAATGTGACAGATATATCATCATGCGAGAGGTTTACCGCCAGTTATCGATAGGCTATCAACCAAATTGGTACTGTGGCTTGCCTTATGACCTTTTAGAATGTTGAGAGTTCCAGGGATTCAAGTTCCACTCCCTTATTTTCTTCAATTGTATTGGGATACTTGCTCGTTTGTAGTGATAATATCACTGTTTATTTTGATTTGTTTTTCTTTTAAGCAAGGGATTGGGGATATGGAGTGATGAAAATCATTATTGTTTATACCTTTGATTTTTGCACTGTAAGATGTCAAGTATTTGATTTTTGACATTTTGCAAATTTTTTTGATGTTTTGCAATTATTGAGAACTAGGGATTCTTAAGGAATTGGGTAGGGAGGATGCTTGTCCTTTTGCCAACTCTCAGCATTCTTGGGGTCATTCGCACAGGGGGATGAGCAAGATAACCGTTTCGCTTTTGGTTATTTGGATTACTGTGCAGGTTTCATCTTTCGTTCACACAACTTAGGAATTGCTTTGTGTGTTTTAATTTGTGTTGGGATGTTACGTAACAAGGCATATTTCAAGTATGACTCTACCTTTGTAAAATCTGTCTGACTTGATACAGTACATGGCTAAAGAGCAAAGTGATGACTGAATCACGAAAACTTTTGATACATTAAAAGACCACTAGCTCTAGTTTGGTAAAAGCAATGCATGGTGTTGTTGTTGTTTTTGTATTACGGAACAGGATAGACTAGCAAAACAATTACAGCCTATGGTGCCTTTGGCCTGTACGACCACAAGTATGCAATGTATGGATGCAATGCTTGATGCAGCTATATAGTTTTGTATTTTTGATGGATTTATTTTTGTGAATATGAAGATGAAGGGCGAGAAGAGCTCTCTTTTGATGAATTTGAGTATGCCTAGATATGAGATGCAAATTTTGGTTGTTTTTGATTATTTTTTATTTTGACCAAGTGATTGTGGACATCCTTGGAGCATTTTTGTGACCAAGTGATTGCGATAATCCTTGGAGCTTTTTGGGTGACCAAGTGATTGCGATAATCCTTGGAGCTTTTTGGGTTTGACCAAGTGATTGCGATAATCCTTGGAACTTTTGGTTTGACCAAGTGATTGCGATAATCCTTGGAGCTTTTTGGTTTGACCAAGTGATTGCGATAATCCTTGGAGATTTTTGGGTTTTGACCAAGTGATTGCGATAATCCTTGGAGCTTTTTGGGTTTTGACCAAGTGATTGCGATAATCCTTGGAGATTTTTGGTTTGACCAAGTGATTGCGATAATCCTTGGAGCTTTTTGGTTTGACCAAGTGATTGCGATAATCCTTGGAGCTTTTTTGGTTTGACCAAGTGATTGCGATAATCCTTGGAGGTTTTTTGGTGACCAAGAGATTGCGATAATCCTTGGAGCTTTTTGGGTGACCAAGAGATTGTGATAATCCTTGGAGCTTTTTGGGTGACCAAGAGATTGCGATAATCCTTGGAGCTTTTTGGGTTTTGACCAAGTGATTTCAGGAATCCTTGGAGCATTTTTGGGATGTGGCTCTCTTAGATATGAAATGGTCGTAAATGACTGATATTCAAGGGTTTTGTTTCCTTGATACCGTCAAGAGAAGCTAGCCGATACGTCCCAGGTCCTATTTTTCTATCAATGACATAAGGACCTAACCAATTTTCCGTGAACTTGTCCCTCAAGTGGGATGGAAAATTAGAGTTTTGTTGGTTTTCCTTCAGAACCAAATCACCAACCCGAAAGTCCCTTAGGTGAACTTTCATGTTGTAAGCTTTCTTTAGCCATTCTTGATAGATACGTAAGTGCTCAAGAGCATTAACGTGTCGTTCGTCAAGCAACATAAGTTGGTCTAACCGGGCCTACCGTGCAGTGTCATCATCGATGAACTCCTGCATTGAAATGCATAGGGAAAGAATTTCCAACTCGAGAGGCATTACTGCCTCTGAGCCATACACGAGCGAAAATAGAGTTTCCCAATTTGGCGTCCAAATGCTAGTGCGATAAGCCCAAAGGGCAAGTGGGATTTGTATGTGCCAATCCTTATGACTGTCTGTGACTATCTTTTTAAGGATGGCCACTAGTATTTTGTTTGATGCCTCTGCTTGCCCGTTTGCTTGCGGATAATAGGGCATTGAAAAGCTGTGCTGAATTTTGTACTTTGTGGTCAAAGCATGCACGTCTTTATTCTTGAATGATGGCCCATTATCCGATATTATTTTGGATGGAATATCAAAACGACATGATGTTATGCAAGATGAACTCCACAATGCGGGGTCCTTTCGTTGAGGTTAACGAAATTGCTTCCACCCATTTGGTAAAATACTCTGTGGTCGTTATGATAAACGTGTGACGGCCTGACGATGCAAGGGAGATATTTCCGATTAGATCAAGGCCCCACTGCAAAAATGGCCAAGCAGACTGGACTGTCTGTAGAGCCTTGGAAGGTACGTGCATCAAATTGGCATGGTGTTGACATTTCACGCACTTCTTGACATATTCGCAACAATCTCGCTCTAAAGATGGCCAATAATAGCCCATGCGGAGAATGCTCTTTGCAATGGCCATACCACTAAAGTGGCCACCACATGTACCGTCATGCACTTGGGCGACTACCCAAGTGGACTCTTGCTTTCCCAAGCAATGAAGAAGAATCCCATCATAGCTGCGACGATACAAAATGTCTCCTATCAAGACATACTTAGCTGCTTTCTGCTTGAATGTTCGTTTGGAGGGAAGATTACCTAACTTGAGGTAATATCTGATGGGTAAATACCAGTCCTCTTGATCGGAAACCTTGACAGTATGAATAGCCAATCCCTTTTGAAGTTCTTCCCTAACAAATGCTGAATGGGATAGAACTTGTAAGAATATTGTTGTGTTGCTATTAATGGGAGTGGGGGAAAACAAGGACCCCCAGTTGGCACGTTTTAGACGGTCTCGGATTCGAAAGAACTTATCCGAGGATGGTTCGATCTGGATCATGTGGATTCCTGGTGTCAAGTCTGAGCTTGCACGCTCCATCGTGGATTGCGATAAGGTTTTGACTTGAATGGTTGTCATGTCACCGGAAAGGTCTTGCGAGATTAGTGACCCCAAGGAGGCCATTGTGTCCGCAAAACGATTCGATGATCGAGGGAGTGCCTCGATGTCATACCACTCAAGTTTTGCCAGGAATTTGTCCATGAGGGCTTTATAGGCCTTCAGAACTGGGCATTTGCATTGATATACCCCTTTGACTTGATTGACTATTAATAGCAAATCACCAAAGATATTCAATCATTTGATGTTCATGGCGATTGTTGTCTGAAGACCTAGGAGCAAGGCTTCATATTCTGCATTATTGTTGGTGCACTGGAAGTTTAATTTAAATGACAGGGGCATTGGAGCACCCTACGATGTGAAAAATACAATTCTTGCACCACCACCTTGCTCACACTTAGAACCATCGAATAATAGGGTTATGTCGGCCTGTGACTCAGGCTCATCAGAATCTGGCGATTCTGAAACATGGAAGACCCCATCATCGGGTAGTTCTATGACCAGAGGCTGATCGTCTTCAAGAGGAGCCTCTGCTAGTTGATCGGCTATGACTTGTCCTTTGATAGATTTTTTCCCAATAAACTCAATGTCAAATTCCGTCAACAACATGATCCATTTCGTCGTGCGACTACTATGATAAGTACGACTCATCATGTATCGCAATGGATTCTCCTTAGACACAACATACGTAGTGTTGCTTAGCATGTAGTGGCGTAGCTTCTTGGTAGCAAACACCACTACCAAGCAGAGTTTCTCAATGTATGCATAGTTAAGTTTGTAACTGACTAGGGTGCGGCTAAGATAGTAAGTAGCCTATTTTTTGTGAATTTCATTCTTCTGGGCTAGCATGGCTCCCAGTGCCACCTCAGTAGTTGAGATGTATAAGTAGAATGGCACTCCTGGTCTAGGTGGTGCCAATACTAGCGGCGAAGCCAAGTATTGTTTTATTTCGTCAAAGGCTAACTGACACTCGTCATCCCAATGAAATGTGACCCCCTTGTGCAATAATTTGTTCATGGGTTGGCATTTGTCAGATAATTGTGCTATGAAGCGTTTAATTGACACGACCTTTCCTTGCAAACTTCTGAGCTACTTGATGGTAGTTGGAGGAGCCATTTCAAGGATTGCCTTGACTTTCTTTGGTTCCACTTCGATGCCTTGTTTTGAGACTATAAAACCCAAGAGTTTTCCATATGTGATGTTGAATATGCACTTCTTGGGATTCAGTCTGACCTTATGTTCTATGAGGCGATTGAGAATCTTGCTCAAGTCATCGAGATGATCTGAGCGCAAAAGAGACTTTGCTAACAAATCATCCATGTAATCTTCCAAAGTTTTGTGCATGTAGTCATGGAATATGTATGTCATGGCACGTTGTTATGTAGCGCCAACATTTTTAAGGCCAAAAGGCATGACCTTATAGCAAAATGTTCCCCAAGGCGTTGTGAACGCCGTTTTAAGTTGATCCTCAGGATTGATACGAATTTTATTGTATCCTGAGAAACCATCCATTAGGGAAAGCATTTTGTGACCTGATGTAGCGTCTACCAACGCATCGATGCTAGGCAAAGGGAAATCATCCTTAGGACTCACTTTTTTAGATCTCGAAAATTAGTGCATATGCGAATCCTCCCGTCGGGCTTCTTGACGGGAACCATGTTAGACAGCCATGGTGGATAATCCACACAGATGACAAACTGTGCATCCAACAGCTTTTGCAATTCATCTTTGACCATCAAGGCCACGGTTGGGTGCATCTTTCGTAGTTTTTGCTTTATGGGCTTGATTTTCGGATCAAGCGTTAAATTATGCGTGACTAGCTGCGGGTCTAGTCTCGGCATGTCTCTGTATGACCATGCAAAAACTTCCTTCTTCGCTTTGAGAAGGGTGATATAGTCGGCTTGCTCTTCGAGGGAAATACTTACCCCCAACTTGATAATCTGTGGACTCATTGGGTCTAAGCCGATGTCTACATCAGTCGTTTCCTCAACTGACATGTGGGATCCGTCCTCCAACTGATGTGGAGTTGGGATCAAATGGATATCATTAGCTGAGTTTAGATCTGCGTTTGGAACCTCGGGTCCCTCTTCAGCTTGAAAAATATCCTAAGTTGTCCTTGGGGTGGAATGAAGCATTTCATCGAAAGGCCAGTACTCTGATGGCGATAAAGGTGAATTGACGTGATCCCAGTCGATGGCATCTATGTCTAGGTGCAATGATTGTGATGGATCGGCTGGATTGTGGATGGGTGCGGTCAAATCAATGGAGATCATGTGGATGGAATGAATTTGGTCTCCAAAACCGTGGGTGTGATAACTCAATTTTTTTAGATGCTCCCTATACTCTGGATCTGGCTCAACGGGAATGGGCACGAATGGATCTTCCCTAGGTGTGAATTCGTCCCTATTTGCGAAAAGGATGGCAGGGTCTTTTTTCGGCACTGATGTCATGATGGGATCTCAAGGTGGACGATGCTCATCTTGAATTTGGAGCCATGGATCCAATACTTGGTCCCACATTGCAGGGTCTACCCACCATTCATGCCCTAGTAGTATGCCCATCTATCCCATTAGATCTTCATGAGTTAAAGGGCGGTGATGTCGTCGCGCATGTCGAAGATAGTCCATCTCAGTCTCATCTTTTGAATCACTTTCGGAGACCCAAAAATGTTCATTCTCTTTAGCAACTGTTGCTTGCGACATTGAGGACCCTCCTTGTTCCAGTAAGTTAATCTGGTCCCATTGTGGTTGTTCCACTCTTGGTGGAGGGACCTGATTCCCTTGACACTGTATTGTTTCATCTGGAACCTCTAAGGGGAACAGCTTCAGAAAGATTTCTGAAAGTCGTTGATGTTCTCTTTGAGGATTAATCTTCGAACTCTCTCCTCTCTCTAGCAAAGGAGATGGATTACTACTGTTTCCAGGGGTGTTTGTTGACCATGGGAGGTAGTCTCCCAATGTGTATTCTGTATTTGGATTGGCATACGGATCTTGTGCCAATCTCCCCTTGTTGCCTATTTCTAGGCCTTGCATATTTTCAACCAATATGTCTAAGGGCAGGGGGTGGTTGAACCCTACTCCTGACTTGTCATATGGCATCTGATATCTTGGTTGGCAAAGGACTCGCATCCCTTGCTCATATCTACCTAGCCCGTATCCATGCCAATTGCATTGGTCGAGATATTTTAGGGCAAAATCTGGGTTTGACAGATAGTTGATGTTTTCAAAAAAAGGCTCTTTGTCTTCTTCCTTTTGTTGGCATGGTTCAAGACCATGATCGAGGCCCCCATACACGAAATTCGTCTGGTTTGGAGGGTAGCCTAGAGGGACAACTGTCCCTATGGGAAGGTGAGGTCTTCCCATGTCTTGTACCGACTCCAATGTCGGCGTCACCACAAAATTTTGCACTAAATATTCCCCCAGGCCCGTACTGGCCATTTCAACAGTGATTGTTGATGATTGGGTGGGAGGAAACGGGAGTCCTTCCTGAGTCCATTCCATGTTCGACATTTTAGGAGTCTCCACTTCCATTATGTGAGGTGTTTCTTTTGTTGATATCGTTCAAATTATGGGCAACTTATCTTCTAGAGGCTTAACCTCTTCCATGATCTATTTTCCCTTGTCCTTCTATTTGGCCATAATAGGTGGCATTGATGATGAAGGAGCAAATGATGAAGTTTCACCTGGCTGGGATTTTGCCTTGTTGGTCACCAGTGGTGCCTGCAGTATCGAACCCTATTTTAATGGATTTAACTGGAAATCCAAATGTGTTGAAGGGAGGGTCGATTGAGGTATAAATTGTACTGCATTGCAATACTTGAAGGGCTCTAAGTCTATTGGGACTACATGTATTTCTCCTTCATAAGCATACTTTAAGCACTAGTGGGCGATCGAAGGGACACACTTCATGTCCCTGATCCAAGGCCGCCCTAGCAGTATATTATAAGCCATCTCGCATTCTAACACATGGCACAGTGTAGGTATTGATTTTTGTCCTACCTGGACAGGCATAACAACTGTGCCGACTGTCGAGCATATTGCATCGTTGAAAGCTCGCAGTGTGTACGTGGAGGCTGTGATGTGAGAGGCTGGCAGCTTCAAATGTTTTAAGGCTGTAGTGGTAATGATGTTACTGGACAAGCCAGTATCTACAAACACTCTCTTGTACGGGATCCCATTGACCCGTGCGATAACATGCAAGGGTGGATCTGCCATGTCATTCGGTATTGTTTTGACTTCATCTTCTCTGAATGTGATGACCGGCTTCGTACATTTTTTCACATGTCCCACGAATTTGTTGAAAGAATTTGCTTCGTGAGGTTGTAATTCGATGGCTTTTAAAATGTCCATAAGAGCTTCCCTATGGGGTGCTGACTGTTGAATAAGCTCGTAAATGGACAGCCTAGCCGATGTGGTCCGTAAACTCTGTGTGAGTTTGGTCCGTATCGTGATTTTGGGTCTAGGCGGAGGCAACTGCGTTGGGCATTTTTGAGGCTGCGATGTTGTCTGAACTTCCTTCGTAGCTACCTCGGGGGCAACTGCTAGGTACCTTCTGTTCCTTGTCACTATGCTAATCATTCCCACAAATCCCTGCATGGGAAGATTCTGTCGCACCTCATTAATCTGGAGTGGTTTTGTCTGTGCTTCGTGGGCAGGAAAAGGGTCCTTGAATACCCCCATTTGTTGGTTGTTTGGCGCTATAGGGTTTTCCACGGCCAATGTTCTATTGTCGATCAAATCTTGGATTAGTTCTTTGAACTTCCAACATTCATTTAAGTCATGTCCTCTGCGCCTATGGAATCTACAATACAATTCCTCTCTGTATCCCCTAGGCTTAGGAGCATTAGGGTCTATATTTTGGATTTCTGGCAGAGTGACTAAATTTGCCGCTGACAAGCGGTCAAATAGGGAGTCCCTGGACTCCGTGTAAGGGGTGAATTGTCACCTAGGGCGATGCTATTGATTCTGCTTTTGTCTTCTATTATCTCTTTCATAAGAAGGAGGCACTGCCTGGTAATTAGCCTTTTGAGGCTGCATTTCTTGCACATGCGTGGGAACATTTATCACAACTTGGTTAACTGCAGCGTGTTGTGATTGCGTTGTCCCGATTTTAGTGGTTTTATTCCACTCTTTCTTTTTATGCTTGGAAATTGCGCCTTCGCCTATTTTAATCTCTTCTATAACTCTGGCTTGCGCCAAATCTTCTTCTAAGCTGGCGTATTGCTGTAGTTGCAATAGCCCAGATATCGATTTCAAGCAACTTTTTGCGAACATCTATGTGAGATTAAGCATAGGGGGACGGTAGGGTAACTTAGAAAGCAAAGCTCTCCATAGATTCCCGTATGCTGCCATTGTTTCTTCCTCAAATTGCTTGAGGCTAGCCAGATCACTCAGTGATGCCTTCTTCCTTGTGTTGAAGGCAAAGCGTTCAAGAAATGCATCTACTAATTGATCTAGGTTTCTTATGCTATGTTTGGGTAATTGTGTGAACCAATCCGAGGTAGGGCCTGCGAATGTGGTTATGAATGTCCTAAGCAACAATGCATCATTATCTTGGATGCCGAAGCATTGGCTTAGAAATCTTGTTACATGTTCTTGTGCGTCCTCTTCACCTTTAAAGATCGCCAATTGAGGCAACTTGAAATGTTCGAGATAAAGAGGTGTGGGCACTGAGGGATGCACCGGATGACTACGGAGTTGACGTAATGTGGGTTTTTGATGCCCAGAAGCATTTGTCTCCACAGACTCTAAACTCTCTAATAGCGCTTTGTATGCATCGGAAGATTTGATTTCTTCCTCTCTTGTTTGCTCCCGTTGTGCATTATGGAAGACTGGAGGCCTATGGAGGGGTGGCCGAATGGCAATCCTCCTACCTTGATGGGGAGTTTCAGCATATTCTATTTCTGGTTCGTACTCCTCATAAAGTTCTTGAGGAGTCTCTGGGTGAGACCTATGACCTTGATCGAGTCCTTGCTGAAGGTACCCATCATTGTTTTAGGGAGTGGCCTCCCTCTCGGGTCTATAAGGTCTCGGAGGCAAAGCTTGACGAGGTTGTGGAGACCTATCCTGCACCAACGGATTATGCCTCTCGTATTGTTCGGCTCTTTGGATGCGAGGGGTTGGCTCCCTCTTAGGTAGTTCATAGCGTAACTCATCCGCTTCACGTTGCATGCGTTCTCTATCCAAGCGGTGTCGATACTCTATCTCCTGATGACTTTGTTTAAGTCGCGTGATTTGGGCTTGACGGGTGGCCTGTCTGGAAACTATTGGGTCAATTTGGTCTACCCTATTTTGCTCAGGAGGTTGGAATGTCCCTCCTATGTGTTTTCCTTGGTTTTGATGATCTAAAATTTCAATGGGTCGCTTCCCTCTGTCGAGGTAGGCGGCCTGTACTCGAGGTTCTGGCCTCAAGGGGTGATCATGATGTCCAGCTGGTGCGGAAGCGCAAGGTTCCCATGTTGTATGTATTTGTCTTTGAGGAATGCGATGATATTCCTCGTGCTCCCTCTCATAGGTGTGAAGTGGGTGGGCGAAGTTAGCTCGCCCTGTGTAAGGATCCCTACGCTCTGGATTTTGTCTCTCTGTTCTGATGGGAGGTAAGGAAGGGATACCATATCCACGTTGTCCCTCCAAATGGATAGTGTGCCTCTCTAGCGCTCCATCGCACTATGGCCACTCATGTCTAACCTCAGAAGGTGATTCTCTATTTACATCAAGGTCTACATGTAGGGCATCTTCCCGAAAGGGGCTGCTTTGAATGGGCATACCCCATCGAGGATTTTGAATTGGATTCTTTTGTAGGCCAGACCGATAAGGCGGTATGACCAAGTCCTCAAGACTGAAGCGTAGGCGACTTGTGCCTACTTCTTGTGTACCTTCCAGAGCTTCTGCCCTTGATTGGGCTTGGCTATGGGTATACACCATTACCGTGCTTCTATACTATCTAAGTAGATTTTTATCTCGTTTATGATGATTTTTCTTTTTGTCTACACTAAGCAGAAATAAACACACACATGCGCAAACCGTGATTATCTATTTTAAGGATTATTGGTGTGCCCTAAACTGGTTTAGTGCATTTTGATGTTTTGTTTTGTTTTTGTAGGTTTTGAATAACGTTTAAATGCATTATGAGGGCTCATATAACTCCCAAAATGGTCGCCCCTTCAATATACCAACCAGGCCGATATACCAACCTCTCTATATACCCGCCCTTACGAGAGGGAGACTATAGGTACGTGAGAGCAGAAGGTACGTGGTACGTAGGCAATACGGAAGGGGGATTGTCCTGTTAATGGCACCTACCATAGAAAACTCATCCTCGCGTGCATGGGAATCACCCCAGCGGCACTTGGTCAATTTTCGTCAGTATTTACGCCTAACAATAGTTGAAAATCGAGAAATGGATGCAAAGCTAAGCCAAGGTGGTGATGAACCCACCATTGGTCTTGCTCAAGGGCTGGGGTCTTACGACCAGCTCCTTGGTTTAAAGTTATTGCATGAAGTGTGTGAGATTCATTTTATTTAGCAAAAATGAAACAAGCATAAATGACTTTCCCTATGCAATGCGAGATAAAATGAAAATAGTTAAAGAAACAGAAACAAAAACAGAAAATTTAACAGAGATTATGAAAATCCCTACCTCTTCTCTGCCTGGACCGGTTGCTTCTAAATTTCTACTCTGAAAAGTTGCAGAAAGAAATTCATCCCTCGGTGAGACAAATTACAGAACATAATTCGTCCCTCCCAGAGACAAATTTGAATTCATCTCAGGGTCAAACGAATTTCAGTAAAGTAATCGCCACAGTCAAGGACAAATAACAGTCAGAAACCAAAAAGGTACCTGCCAAACACAAAACAAAAAAATTTAATCAATTTTTGTGATTTTAAAAACCAGGGAACAGAGTCCCACCGTGATCGCCACTGAAAGCACGAGATTTCGGGTGAAGGAAACACTAATTGCGATGCATTCAAAATCAAATACGCTTAAGTCCTAGAAATGTAAATTGCATGAAATGAAAGAAATGCATTGGAAGAGACACAAGAAAATGGAGAAAACACAGCCCTTTCATTAAACTTTCTTGATCTTTGTTACAAATACGCCTCCTCCCTTTTCAGGGGCTAGGAGCGTTAAAAGAATTTGACTACAATCGAGACTTAAGGTTCCTCTTTTCGCATGCCCACACTTGAGATGGGCGGGCCAAGACGATGACGCCACTGATGTTGATGAGTCTTTGACCTCTGCTGATCCTCCTGTGAACAAAGAAACAATGAAGATGTCAGTAGCACCTACTGCAAATGAAAGGTGTTTGTCCTCTAAAATCGCCAAAAGATGCATGTAAACATTTGTATGAAACAGTGAGTAAAGTGAGTCCAAATGGCCTGAAAACTTGACAGAAGATAGAAAATATTACCAGAAGGCCATTGCCACTGAGACAGTCGTCCAATCTACCTTAAACTGGAATTCGTCCCTGGGCAGGATGAATTCTGACTGCAATTCGTCCCTAGGTGGGACAAATTCTTCTGTGTTGAAAAATCTGACCTGCTGCTGCTCCAATGTCGAATCCTGGGACCTGTAAAACACCTACAAATAGGGGGGTTATGTAATTGGGGCCATTTTGGGACGACCCAGATGGTCGGATTCTCCCAATTTGGCCTCTATCCTCAAGAATTCGATATCACCGCCTGCAACTTAGTGAAACAACAAAGCGACACAAAGCATGATAAAATCTGATCATAATGTTATGAAATTGAAGCTATGAATTCACCAAATAGAATAACATGAAATGCAACCTGAAACAATAATCTAGAATGCTTTTAAAACAAAACTTGGAAATTGCGGGGGTGCCCAAGTGGGCCTCCCACAGGTGGCACTTGATATTGGCACCAATCCACTAGGGATAGGCCCAAAACCTCTTAGGATTGGGGGGGTCGGAAAATTGGTTGGTTTAGGTGTCCATATGTTGGATTTGGGTCAGATTCAAGCTTCCAAAAGCCACCCAACAACATCCCTTGCAAAAGAGATTGGTGGATGTGAGAAGGTGAATCAAAGGGGATGCAAGTGGGTGTTCAACTCGGTAGCACTTCGTTGCTTGAAATCTCCTTCAATCTGTCTTTTTGGGTGAGAAAAGTCCCACCTTTTATAGACCCATGGGGTCTCTTTTGAGAGGGAAGCATAAGCGCCATGTGTTGGTCATAGGTGCCATGTGGCGGTTATGTCTTCCCATGAGGGAGAGAGTCCTCCATGACTTGAGATTTCATAATTGCCCTTGTGACAGTCTTCTAATGGCCTATCTGTCCACCCACACATGCGTGTGAGGCAGGAGTCATCAACTGACTGTCCTGGGCTGCCACTTGGCACCATTCTTCTTTTTGCCTATTAAACTTAGAATTCATCCTACCCAGGGATGAATTCAGAATTCGTCCCTGGGTGAGACGAATCCCAGTTAGTATTCATCCCTGGGTGAGACGAATAGTGAGCAAAGTGTCTAAATGTGCCAAATTGCTTACTGACCTTACAAAATTGCTATGAAAGTGGTTAAGACCACTGTTTGACCTTTGAGGGCTGCGATTCATGGTGGGACCACTAAAAGAACGAGATTTCGGGCGAAGAAAACACTAATTGCGATGCATTCAAAATCAAATGATCAAAAATGAACTAAAAACAAACAATAAACATTGCCAGACACAAGTGCTCTTGCACTTAACCTATTGGCATGGCTAATCGACATTAGGGTCACAAATTATCACTATCCTACTCCCTAAGAAGGCTACCATAGCCGGACCGCTCCATGGGAGATGGATTTTTGAAAATTTAATCCCCAAATGGTGTCAAAAAAAACAACAAAAACAACAAAACATGCAACATAAAAACAAAGCAATAAGCATTGTCGGACACAAGTGCTCTCGCACTTAACCTCTTGGCATAGAAAATCGATTTTGGGGTTCAAATTGTCACTCTACTACTTCCCCAAGAAGGCTATCATAGCCGGACCGCTCCACGGGAAGATGGGTTTTCGACGATTTCACCCCATTATGGCATCACAAAAAGGGTTAACACCCACCAAAAACAGGTCCAGATGTTGGAAAAATTTCACATGCTTAACGATAAACCATCTAAAGGCACCCTTGCAAAAGTCATCTAGGGTCAAGCGACTCGTCGCTTTTCTCATGAAGGTCATTCCCTCATAGATTCGTCGCTTGAGGGGGTAGTCACACTTAGGCACCAATCAACAATCACAGACCCAATTAAGGAAAATGACATGCATTCAAAGAATCATTGACAAAGACAATTACGCTCCCGCTGGGGCGATGAAACAAGCAACAATAAAATCAATCAAACACTTGGCATTTCGTGAATCATGAACACAAGGTTCCCCCCCGAGGATAAAAGGTTGCGCCCTTTGCCTAATCATGACCGATCAATGTCCAAGCTCAAGTCACACCTCACCAAAATAGGTTAACACTTGAAATCAAACTCCTTAGCTTGTCAGAAGCAAGGATTCAAGAATGCATGCCATTTCCATGCTTGGGGCATCAAAAGTTGGTTAGGTTACCAAGAAACCCTAATCATTAGTGCTTTGGTTATCTATTTTTGTTCAGTGCTGCGCTATGCACAGTGCATCCCAAAAAGGGGCATCTGTAGACACCAAAACAGCACCAATCCGATTATGTGACTGCAAACACTGATCACATTGACAAACACAGCCCCCAGGGCAGCCCTCAGAGGTCAAACAGTGGTCTTAACCACTTTCATAGCAATTTTGTAAGGTCAGGAAGTAATTTGGAACATTTAGACACTTTGCTCACTATTCGTCTCACCCAGGGATGAATACTAACTGGGATTTGTCTCACCCAGGGAAGAATTCTGAATTCATCCCTGGGTAGGACGAATTCCAAGTTTAACGGGCAAAAAGAAGAATGGCGCCAAGTGGCAGCCCAGGATAGTCAGTTGATGACTCCTGCCTCGCACGCGTGTGTGGGTGGATAGATAGGCCATTAGAAGACTATCACAAGGGCAATTATGAAAGCTCAAGTCATGGAGGACTCTCTCCCTCATGGGAAGACATAACCGCCACATGGCACCTATGACCAACACATGGCGCTTATGCTTCCCTCTCAAAAGAGACCCCATGGGTCTATAAAAGGTGGGACTTTTCTCACCCAAAGCAGACAGGTTGAAGGAGATTTCAAGCAACGAAGTGCTGTCGAGTTGAACATCCACTTGCATCCCCTTTGATTCACCTTCTCACATCCACCAATATATTTTGCAAGGGAGGTTGTTGGGTGGATTTTGGAAGCTTGAATCTGACCCAATTCCAACATATGGACACCTGAATCAACCAATTTGCCGACCCCCCAATCCTAAGAGGTTTTGGGCCTATCCCTAGTGGATTGGCGCCAAGATCAAGTGCCACTGGTGGGAGGCCCACTTGGGCACCCCCACACTTTCCAAGTTTTGTTTTAAAAGCATTCTATATTATTGTTTCAGGTTGCATTTCATGTTATTCTGTTTGGTGAATTCATAGCTTCAATTTCATAACATTCTGATCATATTTTATCATGCTTTGTGTCGCTTTGTTGTTTCACTAACTTACAGGTGGCGATATCGAATTCTCGAGGATAGAGGCCAAATTGGGAGAATCCGACCATCTGGGTTGTCCCAAAATGGACCCAATTACATAACCCCCCTATTTGCAGGCATTTTGCAGGTCTCAAGATTCGACATTGGAGCAGCAGCAGGTCGGCTTTTTCAACACAGAAGAATTCGTCCCACCCAGGGACGAATTGCAGTCAGAATTTGTCTTGCCCAGGGATGAATTCCAGTTTAAGGCAGATTGGCTTACTGTCTCAGTGGCAATGGCCTTCTGGTAATATTTTCTGTCTTTTGTCAAATTTTCAGGCCATTTGGACTCACTTTACTCACTGTTTCAGACAAATGTTTACATGCATCTTTTGGCGATTTTAGAGGACAAACACCTTTCATTTGCAGCAGGTGCTACTGACATCTTCATTGTTTCTTTGTTTGCAGGAGGAGCAGTAGAGGTCAAGGACTCATCAAAATCAGCGGCGACATCATCTTGGCCCACCCATCTCAAGTGTGGGCACGCAAAAAGAGGAACCTTAAGTCTCGATTGTAGTCAAATTATTTTAACGCTCATAGCCCCGAAAAGGGAGGAGGCATATTTGTAACAGAGATCAAGAAAGTTTAATGAAAGGGCTGTGTTTTCTTCATTTGCTTGTGTCTCTTCCAATGTGTTTCTTTCATTTCATGCAATTTACATTTCTAGGACTTAAGCGTATTTGATTTTGAATGCATTGCAATTAGTGTTTCCTTCGCCCAGAATCTCGTGCTTTCAGTGGCGATCACGGTGGGACCACTTAAAGTTCTGGCCTGAATTCGTCCCTGGATTTGGGTTAGATTCAAGCTTCCAAAAGCCACCCAACAACCTCCCTTGCAAAAGAGATTGGTGGATGTGAGAAGGTGAATCAAAGGGGATGCAAGTGGGTGTTCAACTCAGCAGCACTTCATTGCTTGAAATCTCCTTCAACCTTGTCTTTTTGGGTGAGAAAAGTCCCACCTTTTATAGACCCATGGGGTCTCTTTTGAGAGGGAAGCATAAGCGCCATGTGTTGGTCATAGGTGCCATGTGGCGATTATGTATTCCCATGAGGGAGAGAGTCCTCCATGACTTGAGATTTCATAATTGCCCTTGTGACAGTCTTCTAACGGCCTATCTGTCCACCCACACACGCATGCGAGGCAGGAGTCATCAACTGACTGTCCTGGGCTGCCACTTGGTGCCATTCTTCTTTTTGCCCGTTAAACTTGGAATTCGTCCTACCCAAGGACGAATTCAGAATTCGTCCCTGGGTGAGACGAATCCCAGTTAGTATTCGTCCCTGGGTGAGACGAATAGTGAGCAAAGTGTCTAAATGTGCCAAATTGCTTCCTGACCTTACAAAATTTCTATGAAAGTTGTTAAGACCACTGTTTGACCTCTGAGGGCTGCCCCTGGGGGCTGTGTTTGTCAACGCGATCAGTGTTTGCAATCACATAATCGGATTGGTGTTGTTTTGGTGTCTACAAGTATGTGGTACATTTGCATGCCTTTGATATTATTATTGGTGTTGACTAGTTAAAATCCCATAAGGTTCTTCTAAAATTTTAGGAAATATGGGTATAGTTTACAAATGAATATGATCAAAATATTAGATTTCATTGTGACCATGGTGAAATTAAGCCACATTTCTTGTCTGCAATGCAAATAAAGAAATTTGTTAGGAAGAAGGGAATAATTTTTATAGTTAAAATGAATAAGAAATGGGAGACTGAAGTAGAATATGATCTCTTTCAAAAATATCCTATTTTGGGAGAATTCAAGGATGTGCTTTCGAAGGACCTCTCAGGGTTACCTACTTAAAGGTATTTTTATTTTTATATTGAGTTATTACATGAATTTATTCCTATTACAAGGAAATCATATAGGATGACTCCTATTAAGCTACAAGAGCTCAAAATGCAACTTCAAAATTTTTGCTTTATGGGCTTGATTGTCGGATCAAGCGTTAAATTATGCGTGACTAGCTGCGGGTCTAGTCTCGGCATGTCTCTGTATGACCATGCAAAAACTTCCTTCTTCGCTTTGAGAAGGGTGATATAGTCGGCTTTCTCTTCGAGGGAAATACTTACCCCCAACTTGATAATCTGTGGACTCATTGGGTCTAAGCCGATGTCTACATCAGTCGTTTCCTCAACTGACATGTGGGATCCGTCCTCCAAGCCGATGTGGAGTTGGGATCAAATGGATATCATTAGCCGAGTTTAGATCTGCGTTTGGAACCTCGGGTCCCTCTTCAGCTTGAAAAATATCCTGAGTTGTCCTTGGGGTGGAATGAAGCATTTCATCAAAAGGCCGATTCTTTGATGGCAATAAAGGTGAATTGACACGATCCCAATCGATGGCATCTATGTCTAGGTGCAATGATTGTGATGGATCGATCTGGATTGTGGATGGGTGCGGTCAAATCAATGGAGATCATGTGGATGGAATGAATTTGGTCTCCAAAACCGTGGGTGTGATAACTCAATTTTTTTAGATGCTCCCTATACTCTGGATCTGGCTCAACGGGAATGGGCACGAATGGATCTTCCCTAGGTGTGAATTCGTCCCTATTTGCGAAAAGGATGGCATGGTCTTTTTTCGACACTGATGTCATGATGGGATCTCAAGGTGGACGATGCTCATCTTGAATTTGGAGCCATGGATCCAATACTTGGTCCCACATTGCAGGGTCTACCCACCATTCATGCCCTAGTAGTATGCCCATCTATCCCATTAGATCTTCATGAGTTAAAGGGCGGTGATGTCGTCGCGCATGTCGAAGATAGTCCATCTCAGTCTCATCTTTTGAATCACTTTCGGAGACCCAAAAATGTTCATTCTCTTTAGCAACTGTTGCTTGCGACATTGAGGACCCTCCTTGTTCTAGTAAGTTAATCTGGTCCCATTGTGGTTGTTCCACTCTTGGTGGAGGGACCTGATTCCCTTGACACTGTATTGTTTCATCTGGAACCTCTAAGGGGAACAGCTTCAGAAAGATTTCTGAAAGTCGTTGATGTTCTCTTTGAGGATTAATCTTCGAACTCTCTCCTCTCTCTAGCAAAGGAGAGGGATTACTACTATTTCCAGGGGTGTTTGTTGACCATGGGAGGTAGTCTCCCAATGTGTATTCTGTATTTGGATTGGCATACGGATCTTGTGCCAATCTCCCCTTGTTGCCTATTTCTAGGCCTTGCATATTTTCAACCAATATGTCTAAGGGCAGGGGGTGGTTGAACCCTACTCCTGACTTGTCATATGGCATCTGATATCTTGGTTGGCAAAGGACTCGCATCCCTTGCTCATATCTACCTAGCCCGTATCCATGCCAATTGCATTGGTCAAGATATTTTAGGGCAAAATCTGGGTTTGACAGATAGTTGATGTTTTCAAAAAAAGGCTCTTTGTCTGCTTCCTTTTGTTGGCATGGTTCAAGACCATGATCGAGGCCCCCATACACGAAATTCGTCTGGTTTGGAGGGTAGCCTAGAGGGAAAACTGTCCCTATGGGAAGGTGAGGTCTTCCCATGTCTTGTACTGACTCCAATGCTGGCGTCACCACAAAATTTTGCACTAAATATTCCCCCAGGCCCGTACTGGCCATTTCAACAGTGATTGTTGATGATTGGGTGGGAGGAAACGGGAGTCCTTCCTGAGTCCATTCCATGTTCGACATTTTAGGAGTCTCCACTTCCATTATGTGAGGTGTTTCTTCTATTGATATCGTTGAAATTATGGGCAACTTATCTTCTAGAGGCTTAACCTCTTCCATGATCTGTTTTCCCTTGTCCTTCTGTTTGGCCATAATAGGTGGCATTGATGATGAAGGAGCAGATGATGAAGTTTCACCTGGCTGGGATTTTGCCTTGTTGGTCACCAGTGGTGCCTGCAGTATCGAACCCTATTTAAATGGATTTAACTGGAAATCCAAATGTGTTGAAGGGAGGGTCGATTGAGGTATAAATTGTACCGCATTGCAATACTTGAAGGG
Source organism: Wollemia nobilis (assembly GCA_028583015.1). NCBI lineage: Eukaryota > Viridiplantae > Streptophyta > Pinopsida > Araucariales > Araucariaceae > Wollemia > Wollemia nobilis. Next base: position 3,886,066 of record JAQPPZ010000925.1, read on the forward strand.
CTCTAAGTCTATTGGGACTACATGTATTTCTCCTTCATAAGCATACTTTAAGCACTAGTGGGCGATCGAAGGGACACACTTCATGTCCCTGATCCAAGGCCGCCCTAGCAGTATATTATAAGCCATCTCGCATTCTAACACATGGCACAGTGTAGGTATTGATTTTTGTCCTACCTGGACAAGCAGAACAACTGTGCCGACTGTCGAGCATATTGCATCGTTGAAAGCTCGCAGTGTGTACGTGGAGGCTGTGATGTGAGAGGCTGGCAGTTTCAAATGTTTTAAGGCTATAGTGGTAATGATATTACTGGACAAGCCAGTATCTACAAACACTCTCTTGTACGGGATCCCATTGACCCGTGCGATAACATGCAAGGGTGGATCTGCCATGTCATTCGGTATTGTTTTGACTTCATATTCTCTGAATGTGATGACCGGCTTCGTACATTTTTTCACATGTCCCATGAATTTGTTGAAAGAATTTGCTTCGTGAGGTTGTAATTCGATGGCTTTTAAAATGTCCATAAGAGCTTCCCTATGGGGTGTTTACTGTTGAATAAGCTCGTAAATGGACAGCCTAGCCGATGTGGTCCGTAAACTCTGTGTGAGTTTGGTCCGTATCGTGATTTTGGGTCTAGGCGGAGGCAACTGTGTTGGGCATTTTTGAGGCTGCGATGTTGTCTGAACTTCCTTCGTAGCTACCTCGGGGGCAACTGCTGGGTACCTTCTGTTCCTTGTCACTATGCTAATCATTCCCACAAATCCCTGCATGGGAAGATTCTGTCGCACCTCGTTAATATGGAGTGGTTTTGTCTGTGCTTCGTGGGCAGGAAAAGGGTCCTTGAATACCCCCATTTGTTGGTTGTTTGGTGCTATAGGGTTTTCCACGGCCAATGTTCTATTGTCGATCAAATCTTGGATTAGTTCTTTGAACTTCCAACATTCATTTAAGTCATGTACTTTGCGCCTATGGAATCTACAATACAATTCCTCTCTGTATCCCCTAGGCTTAGGAGCATTAGGGTCTATATTTTGGATTTCTGGCAGAGTGACTAAATTTGCTGTTGACAAGCGGTCAAATAGGGAGTCCCTGGACTCTGTGTAAGGGGTGAATTGTCACCTAGGGCGACGCTGCTGATTCTGCTTTTGTCTTCTATTATCTCTTTCATAAGAAGGAGGCACTGCCTGGTAATTAGCCTTTTGAGGCTGCATTTCTTGCACATGCGTGGAAACATTTATCACAACTTGGTTAACTGCAGCGTGTTGTGATTGCGTTGTCCCGATTTTAGTGGTTTTATTCCACTCTTTCTTTTTAGGCTTGGAAATTGCGCCTTCGCCTATTTTAATCTCTTCTATAACTCTGGCTTGCGCCAAAGCTTCTTCTAAGCTGGCGTATTGCTGTAGTTGCAATAGCCCAGATATCGATTTCAAGCAACTTTTTGCGAACATCTATGTGAGATCAAACATAGGGGGACGGTAGGGTAACTTAGAAAGCAAAGCTCTCCATAGATTCCCGTATGCTGCCATTGTTTCTTCCTCAAATTGCCTGAGGCTAGCCAGATCACTCAGTGATGCCTTCTTCCTTGTGTTGAAGGCAAAGCGTTCAAGAAATGCATCTACTAATTGATCTAGGTTGCTTATGCTATGTTTGGGTAATTGTGTGAACCAATCCGAGGTAGGGCCTGCGAATGTGGTTATGAATGTCCTAAGCAACAATGCGTCATTATCTTGGATGCCGAAGCATTGGATTAGAAATCTTGTTACATGTTCTTGTGCGTCCTCTTCACCTTTAAAGATCGCCAATTGAGGCAACTTGAAATGTTCGAGATAAAGAGGTGTGGGCACTGAGGGATGCACCGGATGACTACGGAGTTGACGTAATGTGGGTTTTTGATGCCCAGAAGCTTTTGTCTCCATAGACTCTAAACGCTCTAATAGCGCTTTGTATGCATCGGAAGATTTGATTTCTTCCTCTCTTGTTTGCTCCCGTTGTGCGTTATGGAAGACTGGAGGCCTATGGAGGGGTGGCCGAATGGCAATCCTCCTGCCTTGATGGGGAGTTTCAGCCATATTCTATTTCTGGTTCGTACTCCTCATAAAGTTCTTGAGGAGTCTCTGGGTGAGACCTATGACCTTGATCGAGTCCTTGCTGAAGGTACCCATCATTGTTTTAGGGAGTGGCCTCCCTCTCGGGTCTATAAGGTCTCGGAGGCAAAGCTTGACGAGGTTGTGGAGACCTATCCTGCACCAACGGATTATGCCTCTCATATTGTTCGGCTCTTTGGATGCAAGGGGTTGGCTCCCTCTTAGGTAGTTCATAGCGTAACTCATCCGCTTCGCGTTGCATGCGTTCTCTATCCAAGCGGTGTCGATACTCTATCTCCTGATGACTTTGTTTAAGTCGCGTGATTTGGGCTTGACGGGTTGCCTGTCTGGAAACTATTGGGTCAATTTGGTCTACCCTATTTTGCTCAGGAGGTTGGAATGTCCCTCCTATGTGTTTTCATTGGTTTTGATGATCTAAAATTTCAATGGGTCGCTTCCCTCTGTCGAGGTAGGCGGCCTGTACTCGAGGTTCTGGCATCAAGGGGTGATCATGATGTCCAGCTGGTGCGGAAGCGCAAGGTTCCCATGTTGTATGTATTTGTCTTTGAGGAATGCGATGATATTCCTCGTGCTCCCTCTCATAGGTGTGAAGTGGGTGGGCGAAGTTAGCTCGCCCTGTGTAAGGAGCCCTACGCTTTGGATTTTGTCTCTCTGTTCTGATGGGAGGTAAGGAAGGGATACCATATCCACGTTGTCCCTCAAAATGGATAGTGTGCCTCTCTAGCGCTCCATCGCACTATGGCCACTCATGTCTAACCTCAGAAGGTGATTCTCTGTTTACATCAAGGTCTACATGTAGGGCATCTTCCCGAAAGGGGCTGCTTTGAATGGGCATACCCCATCGAGGATTTTGAATTGGATTCTTTTGTAGGCCAGACCGATAAGGCGGTATGACCAAGTCCTCAAGACTAAAGCGAAGGCGACTTGTGCCTACTTCTTGTGTACCTTCCGGAGCTTCTACCCTTGATTGGGCTTGGCTACGGGTATACACCATTACCGTGCTTCTATACTATCTAAGTAGATTTTTATCTCGTTTATGATGATTTTTCTTTTTGTCTACACTAAGCAGAAATAAACACACACATGCGCAAACCGTGATTATCTATTTTAAGGATTATTGGTGTGCCCTAAACTGGTTTAGTGCATTTTGATGTTTTGTTTTGTTTTTGTAGGTTTTGAATAACGTTTAAATGCATTATGAGGGCTCATATAACTCCCAAAATGGTCGCCCCTTCAATATACCAACCAGGCCGATATACCAACCTCTCTATATACCCGCCCTTACGAGAGGGAGACTATAGGTACGTGAGAGCAGAAGGTACGTGGTACGTAGGTAGTACGGAAGGGGGATTGTCCTGTTAATGGCACCTACCATAGAAAACTCATCCTCGCGTGCATGGGAATCACCCCAGCGGCACTTGGTCAGTTTTCGTCAGGATTTACGCCTAACAATAGTTGAAAATCGAGAAATGGATGCAAAGCTAAGCCAAGGTGGTGATGAACCCACCGTTGGTCTTTCTCAAGGGCTGGGGTCTTACGACCAGCTCCTTGGTTTAAAGTTATTGCATGAAGTGTGTGAGATTCATTTTATTTAGCAAAAATGAAACAAGCATAAATGACTTTCCCTATGCAATGCGAGATAAAATGAAAATAGTTAAAGAAACAGAAACAGAAACAGAAAATTTAACAGAGATTATGAAAATCCCTACCTCTTCTCTCGCTGGACCGGTTGCTTCTAAATTTCTACTCTGAAAAGTTGCAGAAAGAAATTCATCCCTCGGTGAGACAAATTACAGAACAGAATTCGTCCCTCCCAGAGACGAATTTGAATTCATATCAGGGTCAAACGAATTTCAGTAAAGCAATCGCCACAGTCAAGGAAAAATAACAGTTAGAAACCAAAAAGGTACCTGCCAAACACAAAACAAAAAAATTTAATCAATTTTTGTGATTTTAAAAACCAGGGAACAGAGTCCCACCGTGATCGCCACTGAAAGCACGAGATTTCGGGTGAAGGAAACACTAATTGCGATGCATTCAAAATCAAATACGCTTAAGTCCTAGAAATGTAAATTGCATGAAATGAAAGAAATGCATTGGAAGAGACACAAGCAAATGGAGAAAACACAGCCCTTTCATTAAACTTTCTTGATCTTTGTTACAAATACGCCTCCTCCCTTTTCGGGGCTACGAGCGTTAAAAGAATTTGACTACAATCGAGACTTAAGGTTCCTCTTTTCGCATGCCCACACTTGAGATGGGCGGGCCAAGACGATGACGCCACTGATGTTGATGAGTCTTTGACCTCTGCTGATCCTCCTGTGAACAAAGAAACAATGAAGATGTCAGTAGCACCTGCTGCAAATGAAAGGTGTTTGTCCTCTAAAATCGCCAAAAGATGCATGTAAACATTTGTCTGAAACAGTGAGTAAAGTGAGTCCAAATGGCCTGAAAACTTGACAGAAGATAGAAAATATTACCAGAAGGCCATTTCCACTGAGACGATCGGCCAATCTACCTTAAACTGGAATTCGTCCTTGGGCAGGATGAATTTCGACTGAAATTCGTCCCTGGGTGGGACGAATTCTTCTGTGTTGAAAAATCCGACCTGCTGCTGCTCCAATGTCGAATCCAGGGACCTGTAAAACACCTACAAATAGGGGGGTTATGTAATTGGGGCCATTTTGGGACGACCCAGATGGTCGGATTCTCCCAATTTGGCCTCTATCCTCAAGAATTCGATATCACCGCCTGCAACTTAGTGAAACAACAAAGCGACACAAAGCATGATAAAATCTGATCAGAATGTTATGAAATTGAAGCTATGAATTCACCAAATAGAATAACATGAAATGCAACCTGAAACAATAATCTAGAATGCTTTTAAAACAAAACTTGGAAAGTGCGGGAGTGCCCAAGTGGGCCTCCCACAGGTGGCACTTGATATTGGCACCAATCCACTAGGGATAGGCCCAAAGCCTCTTAGGATTTGGGGGGTCGGCAAATTGGTTGGTTTAGGTGTCCATATGTTGGATTTGGGTCAGATTCAAGCTTCCAAAAGCCACCCAACAACATCCCTTGCAAAAGAGATTGGTGGATGTGAGAAGGTGAATCAAAGGGGATGCAAGTGGGTGTTCAACTCGGTAGCACTTCGTTGCTTGAAATCTCCTTCAACCTGTCTTTTTGGGTGAGAAAAGTCCCACATTTTATAGACCCATGGGGTCTCTTTTGAGAGGGAAGCATAAGCGCCATGTGTTGGTCATAGGTGCCATGTGGCGGTTATGTCTTCCCATGAGGGAGAGAGTCCTCCATGACTTGAACTTTCATAATTGCCCTTGTGACAGTCTTCTAATGGCCTATCTGTCCACCCACACATGCGTGTGAGGCAGGAGTCATCAACTAACTGTCCTGGGCTGCCACTTGGCACCATTCTTCTTTTTGCCTATTAAACTTAGAATTCGTCCTACCCAGGGACGAATTCAGAATTCGTCCCTAGGTGAGACGAATCCTAGTTAGTATTCATCCCTGGGTGAGACGAATAGTGAGCAAAGTGTCTAAATGTGCCAAATTGCTTCCTGACCTTACAAAATTGCTATGAAAGTGGTTAATACCACTTTTTGACCTTTGAGGGCTGCGATTCATGGTGGGACCACTAAAAGAACGAGATTTCGGGTGAAGGAAACACTAATTGCGATGCATTCAAAATCAAATGATCAAAAATGAACTAAAAACAAACAATAAACATTGCCAGACACAAGTGCTCTTGCACTTAACCTATTGGCATGGCTAATAGACATTAGGGTCACAAATTATCACTATCCTACTCCCTAAGAAGGCTACCATAGCCGGACCGCTCCATGGGAGATGGATTTTTGAAAATTTAATCCCCAAATGGTGTCAAAAAAAACAACAAAAACAACAAAACATGCAACATAAAAACAAAGCAATAAGCATTGTCGGACACAAGTGCTCTCGCACTTAACCTCTTGGCATAGAAAATCGATTTCGGGGTTCAAATTGTCACTCTACTACTTCCCCAAGAAGGCTATCATAGCCGGACCGCTCCATGGGAAGATGGGTTGTCGACGATTTCACCCCATTATGGCATCACAAAAAGGGTTAACACCCACCAAAAACAGGTCCAGATGTTGGAAAAATTGCACATGCTTAACGATAAACCATCTAAAGGCACCCTTGCAAAAGTCATCTTGGGTCAAGCGACTCGTCGCTTTTCTCATGAAGGTCATTCCCTCATAGATTCGTCGCTTGAGGGGGTAGTCACACTTAGGCACCAATCAACAATCACAGACCCAATTAAGGAAAATGACATGCATTCAAAGAATCATTGACAAAGACAATTACGCTCCTGCTTGGGGCAGTAAACAAGCAACAATAAAATCAATCAAACACTTGGCATTTCGTGAATCATGAACACAAGGTTCCCCCCCCGAGGATAAAAGGTTGCGCCCTTTGCCTAATCATGACTGATCAATGTCCAAGCTCAAGTCACACCTCACCAAAATAGGTTAACACTTGAAATCAAACTCCTTAGCTTGTCAGAAGCAAGGATTCAAGAATGCATGCCATTTCCATGCTTGGGGCATCAAAAGTTGGTTAGGTTACCAAGAAACCCTAATCATTAGTTCTTTGGTTATCTATTTTTGCTCGGTGCTGCGCTATGCACAGTGCATCCCAAAAAGGGGCATCTGTAGACACCAAAACAACACCAATCCAATTATGTGACTGCAAACACTGATCACATTGACAAACACAGCCCCCAGGGCAGCCCTCAGAGGTCAAACAGTGGTCTTAACCACTTTCATAGCAATTTTGTAAGGTCAGGAAGTAATTTGGCACATTTAGACACTTTGCTCACTATTCGTCTCACCCAGGGATGAATACTAACTAGGATTTGTCTCACCCAGGGAAGAATTCTGAATTCATCCCTGGGTAGGACGAATTCCAAGTTTAACGGGCAAAAAGAAGAATGGCGCCAAGTGGCAGCCCAGGATAGTCAGTTGATGACTCCTGCCTCACACACGTGTGTGGGTGGATAGATAGGCCATTAGAAGACTATCACAAGGGCAATTATGAAATCTCAAGTCATGGAGGACTCTCTCCCTCATGGGAAGACATAACCGCCACATGGCACCTATGACCAACACATGGCGCTTATGATTCCCTCTCAAAAGAGACCCCATGGGTCTATAAAAGGTGGGACTTTTCTCACCCAAAACAGACAGGTTGAAGGAGATTTCAAGCAACGAAGTGCTGTCGAGTTGAACATCCACTTGCATCCCCTTTGATTCACCTTCTCACATCCACCAATATCTTTTGCAAGGGAGGTTGTTGGGTGGATTTTGGAAGATTGAATCTGACCCAATTCCAACATATGGACACCTGAATCAACCAATTTGCCGACCCCCCAAATCCTAAGAGGTTTTGGGCCTATCCCTAGTGGATTGGCGCCAAGATCAAGTGCCACTGGTGGGAGGCCCACTTGGGCACCCCCACACTTTCCAAGTTTTGTTTTAAAAGCATTCTATATTATTGTTTCAGGTTGCATTTCATGTTATTCTGTTTGGTGAATTCATAGCTTCAATTTCATAACATTCTGATCATATTTTATCATGCTTTTTGTCGCTTTGTTGTTTCACTAAATTACAGGTGGCGATATCGAATTCTCGAGGATAGAGGCCAAATTGGGAGAATACGACCATCTGGGTTGTCCCAAAATGGCCCCAATTACATAACCCCCCTATTTGCAGGCATTTTGCAGGTCTCGAGATTCGACATTGGAGCAGCAGCAGGTCAGCTTTTTCAACACAGAAGAATTCGTCCCACCCAGGGACGAATTGCAGTCAGAATTTGTCTTGCCCAGGGATGAATTCCATTTTAAGGCAGATTGGCTTACTGTCTCAGTGGCAATGGCATTCTGGTAATATTTTCTGTCTTCTGTCAAATTTTCAGGCCATTTGGACTCACTTTACTCACTGTTTCAAACAAATGTTTACATGCATCTTTTGGCGATTTTAGACGACAAACACCTTTCATTTGCAGCAAGTGCTACTAACATCTTCATTGTTTCTTTGTTTGCAGGAGGAGTAGTAGAGGTCAAGGACTCATCAAAATCAGCGGCGACATCGTCTTGGCCCACCCATCTCAAGTGTGGGCACGCAAAAAGAGGAACCTTAAGTCTCGATTGTAGTCAAATTCTTTTAACGCTCATAGCCCCGAAAAGGGAGGAGGCATATTTGTAACAGAGATCAAGAAAGATTAATGAAAGGGCTGTGTTTTCTTCATTTGCTTGTGTCTCTTCCAATGTGTTTCTTTCATTTCATGCAATTTACATTTCTAGGACTTAAGCGTATTTGATTTTGAATGCATTGCAATTAGTGTTTCCTTCGCCGGAATCTCGTGCTTTCAGTGGCGATCATGGTGGGACCACTTAAAGTTCTGGCCTGAATTCGTCCCTGGATTTGGGTTAGATTCAAGCTTCCAAAAGCCACCCAACAACCTCCCTTGCAAAAGAGATTGGTGGATGTGAGAAGGTGAATCAAAGGGGATGCAAGTGGGTGTTCAACTCAGCAGCACTTCATTGCTTGAAATCTCCTTCAACCTGTCTTTTTGGGTGAGAAAAGTCCCACCTTTTATAGACCCATGGGGTCTCTTTTGAGAGGGAAGCATAAGCGCCATGTGTTGGTCATAGGTGCCATGTGGCAGTTATGTATTCCCATGAGGGAGAGAGTCCTTCATGACTTGAGCTTTCATAATTGCCCTTGTGACAGTCTTCTAACGACCTATCTGTCCACCCACACACGCATGCGAGGCAGGAGTCATCAACTGACTGTCCTGGGCTGCCACTTGGTGCCATTCTTCTTTTTGCCCGTTAAACTTGGAATTCGTCCTACCCAAGGACGAATTCAGAATTCGTCCCTGGGTGAGACGAATCCCAGTTAGTATTCGTCCCTGGGTGAGACGAATAGTGAGCAAAGTGTCTAAATGTGCCAAATTGCTTCCTGACCTTACAAAATTTCTATGAAAGTTGTTAAGACCACTGTTTGACCTCTGAGGGCTGCCCTGGGGGCTGTGTTTGTCAACGCGATCAGTGTTTGCAGTCACATAATCGGATTGGTGTTGTTTTGGTGTCTACAGTATGTGGTACATTTGCATGCCTTTGATGTCATTATTGGTGTTGACTAGTTAAAATCCCATAAGGTTCTTCTAAAATTTTAGGAAATATGGGTATAGTTTACAAATGAATATGATCAAAATATTAGATTTCATTGTGACCATGGTGAAATTAAGCCACATTTCTTGTCTGCAATGCAAATAAAGAAATTTGTTAGGAAGAAGGGAATAATTTTTATAGTTAAAATGAATAAGAAAGGGGAGACTGAAGTAGAATATGATCTCTTTCAAAAATATCCTATTTTGGGAGAATTCAAGGATGTGCTTTCGAAGGACCTCTCAGGGTTACCTACTTAAAGGTATTTTTATTTTTATATTGAGTTATTACATAATTTATTCCTATTACAAGGAAATCATATAGGATGACTCCTATTAAGCTACAAGAGCTCAAAATGCAACTTCAAAATTTGTTGGAAAAATATCTAATCAAGATGAGTGTGTTGCTCCTATCTTATTTGTTAAAAAGAAATATGGCACCTTGAGAATGAGCATAGTTTACTAGATGCTGAACAAGGTTACTATTGAAAATAGGTACTCGTTACCTAGAATTGATGATCTCTTTGATCAACTAAAAGGAGAGACTATCTTATCAAATATTGATCTAAGTTCTAGTTACCATGAGTTAAGGATTCAAGAAGAAGACACTTATAAACAACTTTTAGAACAAGCTACATATATTTTCAGTTTACAGTCCCACCCTTTGGGTTAAATAATACCCCAACTGCATTCATGAATCTCATGAATAGTATTTTTAAAGAGCAATTGAACCAGTTTTTGCTCGTGTTTCTGGATTACATACTGATATATTCCAAGAGTAAGGAGGAACATGATCAACATATGTGAACTATACTTGAGATTCTTATAAGAAATAAATTATATGGAAAACTATCAAAGTGTTAATTCTACACATCATATGTACAATATTTGGGATATATTATCATTATTGAAGGTATTGCAATCGATCCCACAAAAATAGAAGTAATTATTGATTGGTCAGTACCTACTAATATTTCTAAGGTGCAAATTTTTATGAGGATTGTAGACTTTTATAGGTAATTACAAACCTTCAAATGAAAAGTACAACCTTTAAATGGAAATATAAGTGTGAATATAATTTTAAAAAATTTAAATAAAGATTGACAAGCACACTGATTTTACAATTACCTAATCCTAATAAGCAATTTACAAAATGTACTTATGCATTAATTCAAGGTTTGGGAGAGGATTTGATCCAAGACAATGTAGTTATTATTATACCACTCATGACATGGAGTTGGCAGTTTTTGTGCATGCCCTTGATATTTTAATGTATTATTTGTTGAGGAAACCATTTGAATTGAAAATAGATCACCAAAGTCTAAGAAACATATTTTTTCAACCCTTGTTGAATGCCATAAAACGACATTGGATGCAATTTATAGTTGAGTATAATTTTGACATAAAGTATATTTAGGGTAAGGAGAACAAAGATGTTGATGCTCTGAGTAGAAGAGGGCATATTCCCACAATAACAAAATGTCAATATGATTTGGTAGAACAAATTAAAAATCAGCAACAAAATGATGAATTTTTCCAGTCTTACAATGTTCAAATCGAGCAAAAACTGGAAATAATACAAATTTTACATATAAATATGACTTATCTTTCTATAAGGATAGGTTGGTAGTTCCAATTATAGGTGGATTGAGAGAAAAAACCCTAAGGGAGGCTCACAACACTCCTTATTTTATGCACTCGAGAGAGGTAAATATGTGCAAGATTTTGAGGAAGGCCTATTATTGGCCAGGTATGAGGAAGGATATCACTAACTATGTGGCTAGGTGCTTAGAGTGCTAAAATATTAAATCAAAATATATTCATCCTACTGGTAGTAGCAAGCAAGTTTTCTAGGGAAGTGGTAAGACTACACAAATTTCCAAAAATCATAATCTCTGATAGGGATTCTTGCTTTACCTCTAAATTTTGGTAGGATTTGCATGAAGTATTGGGAACCAAAGTCATTATTAGTATCACTTATCACCCTAAGTTAGATGGGAAAACTAAGAGGATGAATCAGGTATTAGAATATATGCTTAGAATTTATTGCATGGATCAACATAAAAAGTGGAAAGATGATTTATATCTAGTAGAATTTGCATACAATAAAAGTTATCATGCATCACTAGGTATGGCACCTTTTAAAGCCTTATATAGAAAAATATGTAGAACTCCCTTATATTGGGATAATCTGAAATATTGGGTACTGATAAGATTGAAAATTGTAAAAGAAATGAAAGCTCAATTGAAAATAATTCAGCAAAAATTGAAGGAAGCCTCAAACCGCGAGAAGAACTATGCAAACCTAGAAAGAACACCGAGATACCGAGTGTTCTTAAGGATGAAACAAACTAAGAGTTCCATAAAATATTTCAAACTTGACTCTATATATGTGGGTCCATTTGAAATTATCGGTTAGGTAAGCTCTGTTGCATACAACCTTGCTCTACCAATAAGCTTATCCAAAATCCATAATGTCTTCCATGTGTTCCTCTATAGGAAGTACATTTTTAATCCTACTCATGTTTTGGATATTTCCAAATTGCAGATGATCGATCCACTAAAAATATAAGCTCGACATATTTGTATACTTGAATATAGAACTCGGAACCTGCAAAAGAGAAGCATATAGCAATGTCAGGTCTAATGGGACCTTTACTCTAATAGAAATGACATGTGGGAGAACATGGAAAATATGCAACAGTAGTTTCCTTATCTATTTGAGTATATATAAAATATTTAAAAACACTTAAAAACATATTACAAGGTTGATGATGTATATATATGTATATAGATGAATGACAGAATACTGAGTAGAGTAGTTTTATTTATGTCAAAATGTATGTTTTAGACTTTTGTTAAATGTAATATGACATGATGATTGGTTTAAATGTGTATTCAAATTTGAATGAATCAATGATTTTATGATGATTTATAAATTGATATGATGAAATGTGTGAAAAGATAAATTTGGATATATCTAGTGTGTTTTCTTATACCATGAAAATACAAGGACTATTTATTTTTGGTGGGGGAAGATGTAACGACCCTCCTCACATGAATATGAATTATAGATTATTAATAAATTGTACATACCTTTTCCTATAGAGTATGGTATTGAAAGCACGAGATTCCGGGCAAAGGAAACACTAAGTGCGATTGCATTCAAAATCAAGTACGCTTAAGTCCTAGAAATGTAAATTGCATGAAATGGAAAAGAAACACATTGGAAGAGACACAATCAAATAGAGAAAACACAACCCTTTCATTAATATCCCTTGATCTCTGTTACAATGACGTCTCCTCCCTTTTCAGGGGCTAGGAGCGCAAATAGAGTTTGATTACAATCATTGAATGATTCCTCTTTCCGCGTGCCCACGATTGCAATGGGTGGGCCAAGATGATGCCGCCGCTGATGTCGATGAGTTCTTCACCTCTGCTGCTTCTCCTGCGAACAAAGAAACAACCAAGATGTCAGTAGCATCTGTCGCAAATGAAAAGCGTTTGCTCTCTAAAACTAACGAAATATGCATGTAAATATTTGCCTAAAACAGTAATTACAGTGAGTCCAAATGGCTTCAAAACTTGACAGAAGATAAGAAAAGTTACCAGAAGGCCACTGCCACTGAGACAGCTGGCCAATCTACCTTCAACTGGAATTCGTCCCTGGGCAGGATGAATTCTGACTGCAATTCATCCCTGGGTGGGACGAATTCTTCTGTGTTGAAGAAACCGACCTGCTGCTGCTCCAATGTCGGATCCCGAGACCTGCAAAACGCCTGCAAACAAGGGGGTTATGTAATTGGGGCCATTTTGGGACGACCCAGATGGTCGGATTCTCCCAATTTGGCCTCCACCCTCGGGAATTTGACCTCGACACCTGCAAGTCAGCGAAACGACAAAGCAACACAAAACATACTAGAATCGACCAAAAGTTACAAAATTGCAGCTATGGATTAATCAAACCTAATAACACAAAATGCAATCTGAAAAGTAATCTAAAATTCTCAAAAACTAAAAATAGGACTTGGGAGGTGCGGGGGTGCCCAAGTGGGCCTCCCACCGTTGGCACTTGATTTTGGAGCCAATCCACCAGGGATGGGCCCAAAACCTCTTAGGATTGGGGGGTCGGCGAATTGGTTGGTTCAGGTGTCCATGCGTTGGATTTGGGTCAGGTTCGAGCTTCCAAAGGCCACCCAACAACCTCCCTTGAAAAAGAGATTGGTGGATGTGGGAAGGTGAACCAAAAGGGATGCAAGTGGGTCTTCAACTCGGCAGCACTTCGTTGCTTGAAAACTCCTTCAACTTGTCTGTCTTGGGTGAGAAAAGTCCCACCTTTTATAGACCCATGGGGTCTCTTTTGGGAGGGAAGCACAAATGCCATGTGTTGGTCATAGGCGCCATGTGGCAGTCTTGTCTTCCCATGAGGGAGGGGAGTCCTCCATTGACTTGAGCTTTGATAAATGCCTTTTGTGACAGTCTTCTAACGGCCCCTCTGTCCACCTACACACGCGTGCAAGGCGGGAGTCATTAAATGACTGTTCTGGGCTGCCACTTGGCACCATTTGTCTTTTTGCCCGTTAAGCTTAGAATTCGTCCCGCCCGGGGATGGATTCAAAATTCATCTTGGGGTGGGACGGATTCTATTTTGAATTCGTCCCTGGGTGAGACGAATACTGGGCAAAGTGTCCAAGTGTGCCAAATTGCTTCTTGACCTTACAAAATTGCTATGAAAGTGGTTAAGACCACTGTTTAACCTCTGAGGGCTGCCCTGGGGGCTATGTTTGTCAAAGCGATCAGTGTTTGCAGTCACATAATCGGATTGGTGCTATTTTGGTGTCTACAGATGCCCCTTTTTGGGAAGCGCTGAGGGTGACGCAGTGCTGAGCAAAAATAGATAACCAAAGCACTAATGATTAGGGTTTCTTGGTAACCTAACCAACTTTTGATGCCCCAAGTATGGAAAGGGCATGCATTCTTGAATCCTTGCTTCTGACGAGCTAAGGAATTTGATTTCAAGTATTAACCTATTTTGGTGAGGTGTGACTTGAACTTAGACATTGATCAGTCATGAACAAGTGAAGGGCGTTTTTATCCTCAGGGGGAACCTTGTGTTCATGATTCACGAAATGCCAAGTGTTTGATTGATTTGATTGTTGCTTGTTTACTGCCCCAAGCAGGAGCGTGATTGTCTTTGTCAATGATTCTTTGAATGCATGTCATTTTCCTTAATTGGGTGTGTGATTGTTGGTTGGTGACTAAGTGTGACTACCACCTCAAGCGACGAATCGATGAGGGAATGACCTTCGTGAGAGAAGCGACAAGTCGCTCAACCCAAGATGACTTGTGCAGGTGTGCCTTAAAGGGTTTACCATTAAGCTTGTGCAATTTTTCCAACATTTGGACCTGTTTTTGGTGGGTGTTAACCCTTTTGGTGATGCCGTAATGAGGTGAGATCATCAAAATCTAACTTCCCGTGGAGTGGTCCGGCTATTGTAGCCTTCTTGGGGAAGTAGGAGAGCGATAATTTGGACCTCGACATCGATTTTCTTTGCCTAGAGGTTAAGTGCATGAGCACTTATGTTTGGCAATGTTTTTTTTTGTATTTTTGTTGAATTTTGTACTTTTTTTGAGTGGGCTTTGACCCTTTTGTGATGTCGTTTGGGGATGAAATTGTCTAAAATCCGTCTTCCCGTGGAGCGGTCCGGCTATGGTAGCCTTCTTAGGGAGTATGATAGTGACAATTTGTGACTCCAATGTCTATTTTGTATGCCCTTGTTGTCAGGTGCAGTAGCAATCCTGTCGGGCAATTTTATTGTCTGTTTTTAGTGCATTTTTAGTCATTTTTGTTGATTTTTTTTTGTGCTGGCCTGAATTCGTCCCTGGGTGGGACGAATTCCAGCTGGAGAATTCGTCCCTAGGTGGGACGAGCGCTGATCAGAGCACTCGTCCAAGTAAAGGATGAATTCCAGTGCAAAAGGCCTATTTAATGGCCAAAACTTGATTTTGGGCTCATTTGTGTCATTTTTTTTCTTGCGATTTTGGAGCTCTGGGAGGAGGAGGTAATTCTGCGAAGCGAAGCGCTGCTGGAATTCTCTCTACCATCATGAGTGCACAAACTGGTTCGAGCGGCGGAGCCGAGGCAAGACCTGTAAGTGACCCTAGGGTTTATTTTGCTTTAATTTGATGTATTGTTTTTGTGTTGACGCTTTTCAAAACTTTAAGATATATTTTTTTTTGTGATGTTTTTGTTTAACATTTAAGGTTAGAAACCCTAGAACTAAAAATTTGATCTGTTATTATTTTTTTATTTTTTTTTTTGCTTGCAGGTTGTTAGGAGCCGGTACCGTGTACCCGCTGCATTTACTGAGGCGCGGTTGGCATTGACCGATGATGACTGGGAATGGCTTGATGCCCTTGGGCTCAAGCAAGTGGCTCGACTGGAGCCTGTGGTTTCTGATCAGGCCTATCTGACGGCCCTGATCAAGCTTTGGGATCCGCGGACCAATACTTTCCATCTCCCGACAGGGGAGATGACTGTGACTCTTGAGGACGTCTATCGGTTGCTTCGGATTCCGATAGATGGTCTGCCTATTAGGACATCTCCGTTTGATCAGCGGACTGCTATACTTACGAGATGTTTTGGGCATGGGGGGGAGCTGGGTGTAGCAGACCCAGTGGAGACAGCCGAGGCGGATTGCCAGGCTGGTGGGATTTTGGTTAGCTGGTGGAAGGAGAGGGGGGTGTTAGGAGTGAGGCACGCATTCTTGATGGGCCTCATTTCTAACATTCTTCTCCCTGATTCGTCAGGCGCGAGGTTCCCGTGGAACCTGCTGGATTTGGTGTGGCAGTTGGCAGAGTTCCCGATAGAGGCACCATTGATTCTGAGATGGGGACAGACTTTGTTGGCACAACTTTACGGGGAGCTGTACGGGGTCCGCTGTCGACAGCGGAAGGGTGTCAGTTGTAGTTTTTTGTTGCAGTGTTGGGGTTGGCAGGACATAGCTGTTGAGAGGCCTATCGGGTTACCGTGGAGGACTCAGGCGGTGATGGAGGATGAGGAGATTGGTTATGCAGCTTTGTGGCAACGGTCTATGGAGCAGGGGTAGAGTCGGCGATGGGCAGGTGCCGTTGAGCACTACATTGATGCCTTTTCTCGGCTCACTCCAGGAGAGGTGTTTTGGCGTCCCTATCGGGACCGTCCAGCCTAGCCTGAGGCTGGGGAGTGGCTCCGATGGGTACGGAGGGAGCGATGGTTGACTGGGCGGCACGGGATAGAGCATGAGTTCTTTTCATACCGCCGGGTTACACGATAGTTTGGGGTGCACCAGGGGTTGCCTAGTGAGCCCGTAGGCTATCGGCGTCGGGGAGATGAGAGGGATCTGGAGCCACCGGTCACCGTGCCATTGGGTGAGGAGTCGGATGCGGTGATTGAGGTCTCGAATGTGGATGACGTCGGTACTACCACTGAGTATGACTCGTGGTGGGTATTGCGGTGCTGGAGAGGAGAGGGTCCACTGGGAGGCGCGGAGGCGGCAGTGGAGGATGCTGAGGCGACAGGGGGTGATTGGGGGGGCCGTTGGATGATGCAGACATGGTGGATGTGGGAGATGAGGATGTGGACTTGGGCGTTTCGAAGCGGCCGGACATGCAGGATGTGGAGGAGCAGTTGGAGCCTGGCAGGCTACTGTCCCCGCGAGTCCTATGCGTTCGACAGATACAGAGGAGGTGGGGTTGGATGTAGGTGATGAGGTTGCATGACTTACAGAGCTGCTGCGGATGCGGGATCTGGAGAGGGATCTTCTGCGGGCTCAGTTGGCAGAGCGGGATAGAGTTTTGGTGCAGCGCGATGATGCATTGTCTATCTATCATCGGCGAGAGGCAGAGTGGTGTCTGTACCGGATAGACTTGGAGAGGGAGGTCATCCACCTTGGCGGGCGGCTCCCTGAGCCTTCGATCAGTAGATCTTCTCGACGGATGAGGGATAGTTTGACTGAGCAGTCAGCATCATCTCGTCGCAGGCGGTTAGATGAGGGGGGTGGTAGTAGGCATGATGCGGGGGCTAGCAGTAGCCGCCCTGCAGGGTCCCGTCGGACCCACACCACGGGGGGTAGTTCCCGTCGCACCGATCCTACGTGATCATGGTGGTCGACACCTTAGGTTGGGTTTTTGGATATGCTTGCGGGGTCTAAGGACCGGTTTTGTAGCCTGCGGGCATCTTTTTGACGATATATATATATATATATACTGGTTTTATTTTTGGTTTTGTACATGTGATGATGTGATTTTTGTTATGCATGTTTATTCATTTTGATGAATGCAGATGTTATGATGAATTCAAATGTTTTAGATGTCTTTGTGATATGCAAATTGAAATGGATGAATGATATTTGTGGTTTTGGGATGAATGTATGATTTTCTGAGATTCAGACAGTTTTATCTCAGTATCCATGACTGTACTTTATCTTACAAGACTTTTGAACAAGGTATGAATCGGACCTGTTTTTGATCGAGTTATTTAACATCCTTGTGTGTGCAATTGAGTTCATTTAGTGGTATTTGTTAGGATACCGCCAATGCCAGATGGGCTTTCAACCGAACCTGTACTGAGGATCACCTAATTAGCTCCACGAATTCCTTTGTTGTATGTACTAAGATTAATCTGCGGTGTAATCCAGGATGCCATAAGCTAGCTCATCCACATGCAAACATTGATCCGTACGCAATTTAATGTGACGGATATATCGTCATGCGGGAGGTTTACTCCTGTTACCGATAGGCTATCAACCAAATTGGTACTGAAGCTTGCCTTATGACCTATAGAATGCTGAGAGTTCTAGGGATTCAAGGTCAACTCCCTTCTTTTCTTCAATTGTATTGGGATACTTGCTCATTGTAGTGATGAGATCACTGTTTATTTTGATTTGTTTTTTTTTTTTTTTGAGCAAGGGATTGGAATTATGGAGTGACGAAAATCACTGTTGCTTGTGCCTTTTGATGTGTGCACTGTAGTTTGTCAAATTTTGGAGTTTTGACATTTTGCAAATTTTTGTGTTTTGCAACTGTTGAGAACTTTAGGGATTCTTAGGGAATTGGGTAGGGAGGATGCTTGTCCTTTTGCCAACTCTCAGCATTCTAGGGGTCATTCGCACGGGGGGATGAGCAAGATAACCGTTTCGCTTGTGGTGACCTAGATTATTTTGCAGGTTTCGTCTTTCGTTCACACAATTTGGGAATTTTAGTGTTTTGATTTGTGTTGGGATGTTACGTAACAAGGTGTATTTCAAGTATGACTCTACTTTCATAAAATCTGTTTGACTTGGTACACTACATGGCTAAAGAGGAAAATGATGACTGAATCACTGAAACTCTTGGTACATTCCCAGACCACTGACTGTTGTGTGGTAAAAGTTATGCTTGGTGTTTTTTTTTTTTTGATGAATTCGAGTATGCCTAGAATTGAGATGCAAATATTTGTTGTTTTTGATGATTTTTGTTGTTTTGTTTTTTGTTGAATTTCTTGATTTTTTTTTTGACCAAACGATTGCGATAATCGTTGGAGCTTTTTGGGTTGACCAAGAGATTGCGATAATCCTTGGAGCTTTTTGTATTGACCAAGAGATTGCGATAATCCTTGGAGCTTTTTGGTGACCAAGAGATTGCGATAATCCTTGGAGCTTTTTGTATTGACCAAGAGATTGCGATAATCCTTGGAGCTTTTAGGTTGACCAAGAGATTGCGATAATCTTTGGATCTTTTTGGATTGACCAAGAGATTGCGATAATCCTTGGAGCTTTTTGGATTGACCAAGATATTGCGATAATCCTTGGAGATTTTAGGTTGACCAAGAGATTGCGATAATCCTTGGAGCTTTTTGGATTGACCAAGAGATTGCGATAATCCTTGGAGCTTTTTTTTTTTTTTTTGGTATATGGCTTTCTTAGATATGAAATGGTCGCAAATGACTGATATTCAAGGGTTCTGTTTCCTTGATACCATCAAGAGAAGCTAGCCTGTACGTTCCCGGTCCT
Organism: Wollemia nobilis; assembly: GCA_028583015.1. Lineage (NCBI taxonomy): Eukaryota > Viridiplantae > Streptophyta > Pinopsida > Araucariales > Araucariaceae > Wollemia > Wollemia nobilis. The sequence continues at coordinate 3,905,430 of JAQPPZ010000925.1, forward strand.
ATTTTGCTATCAATGAAATAAGGACCTAGCCAATTTGCCACGAATTTGTCTCTCATATGGGACAACAAATTAGAGTTTTCTTGGTTTTCCTTCAGAACCAGATCACCAACCCGAAAGTCTCTTAGGTGAACTTTCATGTTGTAAGCTCTCTTAAGCCGCTCTTGATAGATACGTAAGTGCTCGAGAGCATTAACGCGTCTTTCGTCAAGCAACGTAAGTTGGTCTAACCGGGCTCGCCGTGCGGTGTCATCATCGATGAATTCTCGCATTGATATGCGGAGGGAAGGAATTTCCAACTCGAGAGGCATTACGCCTCCCGAGCCATACACTAATGAAAAAAAAGTTGCCCCAGTGGGTGTCCGAATGCTAGTGCGATAAGCCCAAAGGGCAAGTGGGATTTGTATGTGCCAATCCTTATGATTGTCTGCGACGGTATTTTTAAGGATGGCAACTAGCATTTTGTTTGATGCCTCTGCTTGCCCATTTGCTTGCGAATAATAGGGTGTTGAAAAGTTGTGCTGAATTTTGTACTTTGTGGTTAAAGCATGCACGTATTTGTTCTTGAATGATGGCCCATTATCCGAGATTATTTTGGATGGAATACCAAAACGACATATGATGTAATGCAAAATGAACTCCGCAATGCGGGGTCCTGTCGTAGAGGTTAACGGAATTGCTTCCACCCATTTGGTAAAATATTTTGTGGCCATTATGATAAACGTGTGATGGCCTGACGATGCAGGGGAGATATTTCCGATTAGATCAAGGCCCAACTGCGAAAATGGCCAAGCAGACTGGACTGTCTGTAGGGCCTGGGAAGGTGCGTGCATTAAATTGGCATGATGTTGACATTTTATACACCTCTTGACATACGCACAACAATCTCGCTCTAAATATGGCCAATAATAGCCCATGCGAAGAATGCGCTTTGCAATGGCCATACCACTGAAGTGGCCGCCACATGTACCGTCATGCGCTTGGGTGACTGCCCAAGTGGACTCTTGCTGGTCCAAGCAACGAAGAAGAATTCCGTCGTAGCTGCGACGATACAAAATGTCTCCTATCAAGACATATTTTTCCGCTTTCTGTTTGAATGTTCGTTTTGTGGCTTGCGTCAATCCAAAGGGTAGATTACCTAACTTGAGGTAGTCTCTTATGGGTAAATACCAGTCCTGTTGATCGGATACCTCGACAGTTTGAACAGCCAATCCCTTTTGGAGTTCTTCCCTAACAAATGCTGATTGGGATAGAACTTGTAAGAATAGCATTGTGTTGCTATTAATGGGAGTGGGGGAGAACAAAGACCCCCAGTTGGCATGTTTCAAATAGTCTCGGATTCGAAAGAACTTATCCGAAGATGGTTCGATCTGGATCATGTGGATTCCTGGCGTCAAGTCTGAGCTTGCGTGCTCCATCACGGGTTGCGATAAGGTTTTGACCTGAATGGTTGTTATATCACAAAAAGGTCTTGCGGGATTAGTGACCCTAAGGAGGCCATTGTGTCTGCAAAACGATTCGATGATCGAGGGAGTGCCTCGATGTCATACCACTCAAGTTTTTCCAAGAATTTATCCACGAGGGCTTTATAGGCTTTTAGGACTGGGCATTTGCATTGATATACCCCTTTGACTTGATTGACGATTAACAGCGAATCACCAAAGATGTTCAGTCTTTTGATGTTCATGGCGATTGTTGTTTGAAGACCTAGGAGCAAGGCTTCATATTCTGCATTGTTGTTGGTGCATTGGAAATTTAATTTAAATGACAGGGGCATTGGAGCGCCCTACGGTGTGAAGAATACAATTCCTGCGCCACCACCTTGCTCACATTTAGAACCATCGAAAAATAAGGTTATGTCGGCCTAAGACTCAGGCTCTTCAGAATCTGGCAATTCTGAGACATGGAAGACCTCATCATCGGGTAGTTCTATGACCAGAGGCTGATCGTCTTCAAGAGGAGCCTCTGCTAGTTGATCGGCTATGACTTGTCCTTTTATAGATTTTTGGCCAATAAACTCAATGTCAAATTCCGTCAACAACATGATCCATTTTGCCGTGCGACTACTATGATAAGTACGACTCATCATGTATCACAATGGATTCTCCTTAGACACAACATACGTAGTGTTGCTTAGCATGTAGTGGCGTAGCCTTTTGGTAGCAAACACCACTGCCAAGCAGAGTTTTTCAACGTATGCATAGTTAAGTTCGTAGCTGACCAGGGTGCGGCTAAGATAATAAGTATCCTGTTCTTTGTGAAGTTCATTCTTCTGGGCTAGCATTGCGCCCAGTGCCACCTCAGTAGCTGAGATGTATAAGTAGAATGGCACACCTGGTCTAGGCGGTGCCAATACTGGCGGCGAAGCCAAGTATTGTTTGATTTCGTCAAAGGCTGACTGGCACTCGTCATCCCAATGAAATGTGACCCCCTTGTGCAATAATTTGTTCATTGGTCGAAATTTGTTAGATAATTGCGCTATGAAGCGTTTAATCGACACGACCTTTCCTTGCAGACTTCTGAGTTGCTTGATTGTGGTTGGGGGAGCCATTTCAAGGATTGCCTTGAATTTGTTTGGGTCCACTTCGATGCCTCTCTTGGAGACTATAAAACCCAAGAGTTTTCCAAATGTGATGCCGAACACGCACTTCTTGGGATTCAGTTTGACCTTATGCTCTATGAGGCGATCGAGAATCTTGCTTAAGTCACCGAGATGATCTGAGCGCAAGAGAGACTTGGCTAACAAATCATCCATGTAATCTTCCAAAGTTTTGTGCATGTAATCATGGAAGATATAAGTCATAGCACGTTGGTATGTAGCGCCAGGCTTTTTTAAGGCCAAAAGGCATGACCTTATAACAAAATGTCCCCCAAGGCGTTGTGAATGTCGTTTTGAGTTGGTCTTCAGGATTGATAGGAATTTGATTGTATCCTAAGAAACCGTCCATTAGGGAGAGCATTTCGTGACCTGTTGTAGAATCTACCAATGCGTCGATTCTTGGCAAGGGGAAATAATCCTTAGGACTCGCTTTGTTTAGGTCTCAAAAGTCGGTGCATATGTGAATCCTCCCGTCGGGCTTCTTGACGGGAACCATGTTGGACAACCATGGTGGATAATCCACGCAGATGACAAATTGTGCATCCAACAGCTTTTGCAATTCATCTTTGACCATCAAGGCTACTTTTGGGTGTATCTTTCTTAGTTTTTGCTTTACAGGCTTGATTTTTGGATCAAGCGTTAAGTTGTGCATGACTAGCTGCGGGTCTAGTCCTGGCATATCTTTGTACGACCATGCAAAAACCTCCTTATTTTCTTTAAGAAGGGCAATGTAATCAGCTTGCTCCTCGGGGGAAAGGCTTACCCCCAGCTTGAGAATCCGTGGATTCATTGGATCTGTGCCGATGTCTACGTCAGTCGTCTCTTCGACTGACATGTGGGATCCGTCCTCCAACTGATGTGGAGTTGGGATTAAATGGATATCATCAGCTGAGTTAAGATCTGCATTTGGAACCTCGGGTCCCTCTTCAGCTTGAAAAATATCCTGAGTTGTCCTTGGGGTGAAATGAAGCATTTCACCGAAATGCCAGTACTCTGATGGTGACAATGGTGAATTGACGCGATCCCAGTCGATGGCATCCCTGTCTAGATGCAATGACCGTGATGGATTGGTCGAATTGTGGATGGGTGCGGTCAAATCAATGGAGATCATGTGGATGGAATGAATTTGGTCTCCAGAACCACGGGTGTGATGACTTGATTCTTTTAGATGTTCCCTATACTCTGGATCTGGCTCTACGGGAATAGGCATGAATGGATCCTCTCTAGGTGCAAATTCATCTCTATGTGTGAAAAGGAAGGAGGGGTCTTCCCTTGTCACTGCTGTCATGATGGGATCTCGAGGTGGACGATGCTCATCTTGAATTTGGAGCCATAGGCCTAACACTTGGTCCCACCTCGCTGGGTCTACGTGCCATTCATGTCCTAACCGTATACCCATTTGTCCCATTAGATCTTCATGAGTTAGAGCGCGGTGATGTCATCGCGCATGTCTGAGATAGTCCATTTCAGTTTCATCTTCTGAATCGCTTTCATAGATCCAAAATTGTTCATCCTCTTCAGCATCCGTTGCTTGCGACATTGAGGACTCTTGCTGTTCCAGTGAATTAATCTGGTCCCATTGCGATTGTTCCACTCTTAGTGGAGGGACCTGATTCTTTTGAGATTGTGTTATTTCATCTGGAACCTCTAAGGGGAATAGTCTCAAAAAAATGTCTGGAAGCCGTTGTTGTTCATTTTGAGGACTGCTCTCTGAACTTTCACCTCTCTCTAGCAAAGGAGAGGGATTATTGCTATTTCCAGGGGTGTTTGTAGACCATGGGAGATAATCCCCTAATGTGTATTCTGTGTTTGGATTGGCGTACGGGTCTTGTGCCAATCCCCCCTTGTTGCCTATTTCTAGGCCTTGCATATTTTCAACCAAGATGTCTAATGGTAGGGGATGGTTGAACCCTACCCCTGACTTGTCATATGGCATCTGATATCTTGGTTGGCAAAGGATTCGCATCCCTTGCTCATATCTGCCTAGCCCATACCCATGCCAATTGCATTGTTCGAGATATTTTAGGGCAAATTTTGGGTTCGATAGATAATTGATGTTTTCGACAAAAGGCTCTTCATCTGTTTCCTTTTGTTCGCATGGTTCAGAACCATGATCAAGGCCCCCATACACAAAATTCGTTTGGTTCGGTGGGTAGCCTAGAGGGACGATTGTTCCAATGGGAAGGCGAGGTCTTCCCATGTCTTGTACTGACTCCAGTGTGGGGGTTGCCACAACATTTTGCACTAAATATTCCCCCAGGCCTGTACTGGCCATTTCAACAGTGATTATTGATGATTGGGTGGGAGGAAATGGTAGTCCTTCCTGAGTCCATTCCATGTTTGGTGGTTCAGGAATCTTGGTTTGTGTTGTGTTGGGTGTTTCCTTTGTTGATATGGTTGAAATCGTGGGCAACCCCTCTTCTAGAGGCTTAACATCTTCCATGATTTGCTTTCCCTTGTCCTTCTGTTGGGCCACGATAGGTGGCATTGATGATGAAGGAGTAGGTGATGAAGTCTCACCAGGTTGGGATTTTGCCTTGTTGGCCACCAGTGGTACTTGCGGTACCGGACCCTGTTTAGATGGATTTAATTGAAAATCCAAATGCGTTGATGGGAGGGTCGGTTGAGGTATGAATTGTACCGCATTGCAATACTTGAAGGGCTCTAAGTCCATTGGGACTACATGTATTTGCCCTTCATAGGCATACTTCAAGCACTGGTGTGCGATCGAGGGGACACACTTCATGTCCCTGATCCAAGGCCGCCCTAGCAAGTATATTATAAGCCATTTTGCCTTCCAAAGACATGGCACAGGTGTGGGTATTGACTTTTGTCCTACCCGGATAGGCGGAACAACCGTGCCGATCGTCAAGCAAATTGCATCGTTAAAAGCTTGCAGTGTGTATGTGGAAGCGGTGATGTGAGAGGTCGGCGATTTTAAATGTTTCAATGCTGCAGTGGTTATAATGTTACTGGACGAGCCAGTATCTATCAGCACTCTCTTGTACGAGATCCCGTTGACCCACGCGATAATGTGCAGGGGTGGATCCGGCATGTCATTTGATATCGTTTTGACCTCGTCTTCTCTGAATGTGATGACAATCTTCGTACATTGTTTCACATGTCCCACAAAGGCGTTGAAATAATTTGCTTCGTGGGGTTGTACTTCAATGGCTTTTAAAATGTCCATAAGAGCTTCTCTATGGGGAGCTAATTTTTGAATAAGCTCGTAGATGGACAGCCTAGCCGACGTGGTCCACAAACTCTGCGTGAGTTTTGTTCGTATCGTGACCTCAGGTCTAGGCGGAGGTAACTGCGTTGGGCGTTGTTGAGGCTGCGATGTCGACGGAACTTCCCTCGTAGCTACCTCGGGGGCAACTGTTGGGTATTTTCTCTTCCTTGTTACAATGCTAATCATTCCCACAAATCCTTGCACGGGAAGATCTTGTCGCACCTCGTTAATCTGGAGCGGTTTTTTCTGTGCCTCATGGGCAGGCAGGGGGTCCTTGAATACCCCCATTTTTTGGTTGTTTTGTGCGATGGGGTTGTCCACGACCAATGTTCTATTATCGATCAAATCCTGGACTAGTTCTTTGAATTTCCAGCACCCATTTAGGTCATGTCCTCTATGCCTATGGAATCTGCAATACAATTCCTCCCTATACCCCCTAGGTTTGGGAATGTTAGGGTCAAAAATTTGGATTTCTGGCAGAGTAACTAAATTTGCCACTGACAAGTGGTCAAATAAGGAGTCCCTAGACTCCGCATACGGGGTGAATTGTCACCTAGGGTGACGCTGCTGATACTGCTCCTGTCTTCTGTTATCTCTTTCGTAAGCAGGAGGCACTGCCTGGTAGTTAGCCTTTTGAGGCTACGTTTCTTGCATAGGCGTGGGAACATTTATCGCAACTTGGTTGACTGCAGCGTGTTGTGGTTGCGTTATCCCAGTTTTAGTGGTTTTATTCCACTCTTTCTTCTTAGGCTTGGCAATTGCGCCTTCGCCCATCTTAATCTCTTCTATGACTCTGGCTTGTGCCAAAGCTTCTTCTAAGTTGTCGTATTGTCGCAACAACAATAGACCAAAGATTGATTTTAAGCAACTTTTTGCGAACATTTGCATGAGGTCCGACATGGGAGGACGGTAGGGTAACTTAGAAAGAAAATCTCTCCATCGGTTCCCGTACGCTGCCATTGTTTCCTCCTCAAATTGTTTAAGGCTAGCAAGATCACTAAGTGATGCCTTCTTCCTTGTGTTGAAGGCGAAACGTTCAAGAAATGCATCTACTAGCTGATCTAAGCTACTTATGTTGTGTTTGGGCAGTTGTGTGAACCAATCCGAGGTAGGGCCTGCGAATGTGGTTATGAATGTTCTAAGCAATAATGCGTCATTATCTTGGATGTCGAAGCATTGGCTTAGAAATCATGTAACGTGTTCCTGTGCGTCCTCTTCACCTTTAAAAACTGCCAATTGAGGCAACTTAAAGTGTTCGGGGTAAAGAGGTGTAGGCACTAAGGGATGCACCGGATTATTGCGAAGTAGACATAATGTGGGTTTTTGATGCCTAGCAGCTTTTGTCTCCACAGACTCCAAATGCTCCAATAGCGCTTGGTATGCATCAAAAGATTTTATTTCTTCCTCTCTTGTTCGCTCTTGTTGCAAGTTACGATAAACTGGAGGCTTATGGAGGGGTGGCCGAATGGCATCCTTCCTGCCTTGATGGGGAGTTTCAATATATTCCTCTTCTGGTTCATACTCCTCATAAAATTCTTGAGGAGTCTCTGGGCAAAACTTGTGACCCTGATCAAGCTCTTGCTGAAGGTACCCATCATTATTTCGGGGAGTTGCCTCCCTCTCGAATCTATGAGGTCTTGGGGGCAGAACTTGACGAGGTCGTGGAGACCTGTCCTGTGCCATCATATTATGCATCTCATACTGTTCAGCTCTTTGGATGCGAGGGGTTGGCCCCCTCTCAGGTATTTCATAGCGTAACTCATCCGCTTCGCATTGCATGCGTTCTTTATCCAAGCGGTGTTGATACTCTATCTCTTGCTGACTTTGTTTAAGCCGCATGATTTGGGCTTGACGGGTGGTATATCTGGCGATAGCCGGGTCAATTTGATCTACCCTATTTTGTTTAGAAGGTTCAAATGTTCCTCCTATGGGTTTACCTTGGTTTTGATGCTCTAAAATCTCAAGGGGTCACTTCCCTCTGTCGAGGTAGGCGGTATGTGCTCGAGGTTCTGGCCTCAAGGGGTGATCATGATATCCTGCTGGTGCGGAAATGCAAGGTTCCCGCATTGTTTGTTGCCCTCGAGGAATGCGATGGTTTTCCTCATACTCCCTTTCACGGGTGTAAATGGGGTGGGCGGAGTTAGGTCGCCCTATGTAAGGAGCCCTGCGCTCCGGATTTGGTCTCTTTGTTCTGATGATAGGTAAAGAAGGGACGCCATATCCACATTGCCCCTCCAAATGGACGGTGTGCCCGTTTAATGCTTCATCACACGGTGGCCACTCATGCCTAACTTCAAGAGGTGATTCTCTATTTATGTCAAGGTCTACATGTAAGGCATCTTCCCGAAAGGGGCTGTTTTGAATAGGCATACCCCACCGAGGATTCTGAATTGGATTCTTTTGTAGGTTAGACCTATAAGGCGGTATGACCAAATCCTCAAGACTGAAGTGAAGGCGACTTGTGCCTACTTTTTGTGTACCTTTCGGAGCTTCTACCCTTGATTGGGCTTGACTGCAGGTGTACACCATTGCGGTGCTTCTATGCTATCTAAATAAGTTTTTATCTCGTTTTTATGATTTTTTTTTTTTTTTGTCTACACTGAGCAGAATTAAGCACACACATTCACAAAACCGTGATTATCTCTTTTAAGGATTATTGGTGTGCCCTAAACTGGTTTAGTGCATTTTGGTGTTTTGTTTTGTTTTTGTAGGTTTTGTAGAACGTTTAAATGCATCATGTAGGCTCTTATAACTCCAAAAAGGTCGCCCCTTCAATATACCAACCAGGCCAATATACCAACCTCTCTATATACCCGCCCTTAGGAGAGGGAGACTATAGGTACGTGAGAGCAGAAGGTATGTGGTACGTAGGCGGTACGGAAGGGGGATTGTCCTGTTAATGGCACCTACCATAGAAAACTTATCCTCGCACGCATGGGAATCACCCCAGCTACGCTCGGTCTATCTTCGTCAGGATTTATGCCTAACAACAGTTGACAATCGAGAAATGGATGCAAATCAAGCCAAGGTGGTGATGAAATCCACCAATGGTCTTGATCAAGGGCTAGGGTCTTACGACCAGCTCCTTGGTTTAAAATTGTTTTGTGATGTGTGTGGGATTCGTTTTATTCAACAAAAATGAAACTAGCATACATGACTTTTCCTAATGCAATGCAGGATTAAATGAAAACAATTAAAGAAACAGAATTAGAAATAGAAAATTTAACAGAGATGATAAAAATCCCTACCTCTTCTCTGCCTGCTCCAGTTGCTTCTGAATTTCTGCTCTAAAAATCTGCAGACAGGAATTCGTCCCTCTAGGATACGAATTGCAGAATAGAATTCGTCCCTCCCAGAGACGAATTTGAATTCATCCCAGGGTCAGACAAATTGCAAAAAATAATTCGTCCCTGTCAAAGACGAATAGCAGTCTACAACAAAAAAAATGTACCTGTCAAGCACAAACACAAAACTTTGATCAGTTTCTATGATTTTAAAAACCAGGAAATAGGTCCCACCGTGATCGCCACTGAAAGCACGAGATTCCGGGCAAAGGAAACACTAAGTGCGATTGCATTCAAAATCAATTACACTTAAGTCCTAGAAATGTAAATTGCATGAAATGGAAAAGAAACACATTGGAAGAGACACAATCAAATAAATAAAACATAGCCCTTTCATTAATATCCCTTGATCTCTGTTACAATGACGTCTCCTCACTTTTAAGGGGCTAGGATCGCAAATAGAGTTTGATTACAATCATTGAATGATTCCTCTTTTTGCGTGCCCATGATTGCAATGGGTGGGCCAAGATGATGTCGTCGCTGATGTCGATGAGTTCTTCACCTCTGCTGCTTCTCCTGCGAACAAAGAAACAACCAAGATGTCAGTAGCACCTGCTGCAAATGAAAAGCGTTTGCTCTCTAAAACTAACGAAATATGCATGTAAATATTTGCCTAAAACAGTAATTACAGTGGGTCCAAATGGCTTCAAAACTTGACAGAAGATAAGAAAAGTTATCAGAAGGCCACCGCCACTCGAGACAACTGGCCAATCTACCTTCAATCGGAATTCATCCCTGGGCAGGACGAATTCTGACTGCAATTCATCCCTGGGTGGGACGAATTCTTCTGTGTTGGGGAAACCGACCTGCTGATGCTACAATGTCGGATCCTAAGACCTGCAAAAATCTTGCAAACAGGGGTTTTATGTAATTGGGGCCATTTTGGGACGACCCAGATGGTCGGATTCTCCTAATTTGGCCTCCACCCTCGGAAATTTGACCTTGACACCTACAAGTCAGCGAAACAACAAAGCAACACAAAACATACTAGAATCTGACCAAAAGTTACAAAATTGCAGCTATGGATTAATCAAACCTAATAACACAAAATGCAATCTGAAAAATAATCTAAAATGCTCAAAAACTAAAAATAGGACTTGGGAGGTGCGAGGGTGCCCAAGTGGGCCTCCCACAGTTGGCATTTGATTTTGGAGCCAATCCACCAGGAATGGGCCCAAAACCTCTTAGGATTGGGGGGTCGGTGAATTGGTTGGTTCAGGTGTCCATGCATTGGATTTGGGTCAGGTTCGAGCTTCCAAAGGCCACCCAACAACCTCCCTTGCAAAAGAGATTGGTGGATGTGGGAAGGTGAACCAAAAGGGATGCAAGTGGGTCTTCAACTCGGTAGCACTTCATTGCTTGAAAAATCCTTCTACCTGTCTTTTTTGGGTGAGAAAAGTCCCACCTTTTATAGACCCATGGGGTCTCTTTTGGGAGGGAAGCACAAATGCCATGTGTTGGTCATAGGCGCCATGTGGCAGTCTTGTCTTCCCATGAGGGAGGGGAGTCCTCCATTGACTTGAGCTTTGATAAATGCCTTTTGTGACAGTCTTCTAATGGCACCTCTGTCCACCTACACACGGGTGCAAGGCAGGAGTCATTAACTGACTGTTCTGGGCTGCCACTTGGCACCATTTGTCTTTTTGCCCGTTAAGCTTAGAATTCGTTCCGCCTAGGGACGGATTCAGAATTTGTCCTGGGGTGGGATGGATTCTATTTTGAATTCGTCCCTGGGTGAGACGAATACTAGGCAAAGTGTCCAAGTGTGCCAAATTGCTTCTTGACCTTACAAAATTGCTATGAAAGTGGTTAAGAGCACTGTTTAACCTCTGAGGGCTGCCCTGGGGGCTGTGTTTGTCAAAGCGATCAGTGTTTGCAGTCACATAATAGGATTGGTGCTGTTTTGGTGTCTACAGGTACTACTTATGGCCATTGTTTATGTAGGACCTGGTATACACCTTTGGTATAAAGGATTGGTCGACAAAAAAGTAAAAGGGAAGTGATGATTTGGTTCTCGAGCACATGGAATCTCATGTAAAGGCATAACATGTAGGTGCATTGTGAGTGGTTTATGTTACCTTGTTTTAAATATTTGTTATTGATTGATGAAGAATTATATATGCATATATTCATGTGGGCAATGAAAATGCCAAAAAGGCATGGAAGCCTTTCTTGTTTGGTATTTTATGAATTAAAAATGATTACACATTTGGTAATAAAATGTAAAAAAGAAAATAATAGAAAATATAAAATAAGGATAAATAATAAATATATGTTAAATTTAATTTAATTTGGTAAAAGGTAATAGAAGTATTTAAATGAATATACTGCTAGTGTATTTTTTATGTTTCATTGATTAGTGGATAAGGCAAATGATGCTTGGAGTGCTTTGGCTATGGAAAGTAATTGTAATAATTATGTTTAACTCCTTCCTTAATTGGATAAATGAAAAGGAAGGAAATGGTTAGGGGAGGGGTGACCGCATATCAATGTTTCAGTCGAAGGTATGATTAAGGGGGAAGAAACAAAAGGATAGTGATGGTGTTTTTGTTTTTATGATTATCATTTTTATCGTTCCTTGGTTGGGAAAAATCAAATACGGAGATAGATGGATAGGAGTTTCAACTATGATAGTTCTAATACAAACATAAATTATAGGTATGTTTTATCCTCTTTTCTGCATTAGGATTTTAATACCACTCATTGGTTTATGATGCTTGGTAATAGGTTTGAAAGAAAATTGAAATGATAATATGCTAGAATTACCTCTATATGATGTTTGTGTTGATAAAGAAAATTGAAATGAGAAAAATGTTTTTGTTATTTTAAAAAAGGGCCAAGTGAGGTTTATGTAAATGCATACTATGACTGGGTATGCAAAAAGAAAACTTGGTATTAAATTTTATAGATAAAAATTGTCCGCATTCTGTGAAAGATTTCATTTTTTTCCTATGACTCCTTGGTTGAAAGGAAAAGAAAATATTTTGAATGATTAAAAGACTGCATGTAATATTATATTAGATTGCATACATAATGTTATATGAGCCAAAATTTAATACCTCATTAGAGAATTTTTGAAATATGGGTTGAAAACTTGTTCAACCGGAGTAATGAATAGTTTTAAAGGACTACTTATTTTACCTAATATGATGATTAAAATAATCTTATTTTGGGGTCATTTTTTTGTAGAAAAATGGAAATGTTTTGAAATATATAGAGATAGTTGTAAAGACCTTATTACGTATGAGTATGGAAATTTATTTATCTCTGATATTTAATAGAGAAAGTTCCTAAAAATATTAGAGAAAAAGCTCAATGATGTTGAACCTATCATGCTTGATGTTGTGGTAATGAAATTTGTTATGTCATGTAGTATTCAAAGTATAACCTAGTCGAGCCATTCACTTAATTAAATAAGTGTTTTATTTTCTTTCTTTCCTCATGACTATGCCCTTAAGTTGATGATTTTTTGGTCAATGTGAGGTTGCCTACTCTGCAATATTTATGTTCAATTTTTATAGCAGAGTCTAAACTATTACTTTAAATAATATTGTATAAGATAGTCGAGAAGAAGATGTTTCTCATTAAATGGTGTTTCTTGTAATTAACTTGGATAGTATGTAATTGATGGAAAAATTTGGGCATTATGTATGTGAGCTTTATACAGGCGTATGCTTAGGTTGGAATGCATTGATATGATTTTCAAATTTTAAATTGAAACGAACCTATTAGTGTTGTTACAGTGTGCCTCTAGCTGTGTAACAAATGATTTCTTTGTATAAATACGAGCCTTTAAGACAATCATGGAGGAAAATTTATTATCTAGATCCGTTCATATAGAATTATGGGAAGAGTCACTATCATTCAAGGAAAATAATACATCCGTTTAATTATGTATATCTGCATTGTTCAGATAACTTGCAAGTTGCTTAGTTGTTGTGCTAAACCATTTAAATTGCAACCTCTTATTTCAACTTAATACTTATAAGATATTGAGTGATTCTCTTAATAGTTTGTTAATCTGGTAAGTAATAATACTTACTGCCATAGTAAATATGTGGTTAGACCTTTATGAACTAAAATAAGTTCATACTTTTATACCAGTCAAAGGAAGAATAATTTGAGGAAACTTTTTAGTGCAACTATTAGTTGAAATGTTGAAGCTTAAGTGTTGAGTCTACTTTAAACATAGTTCGGTCCTTGCAAAGCGTAAATATTTTGAGGAAACCCTTAAGATCCAATTGTCTTTATTTGCTACGAAATTGAATAAAATTTTGTTTTATCCTTGGGTAGTGCATTGAAATGATTCATGCTGTGAATGTGAAATTTTAAATTAGAGATTAAATTTTGTTTAAAAAAAATACTCTATTCTTGATCTCAATTTTAATTTTTAAAAAGGTGGATTGGACCTACGTATATGATATTTGCATGATTCTTGACTTATGAATATAAAATAAAAATAAATTCTTATGGATGATTGTATTGTTTCTATTTTGCCACCTCTAAAAGACACCAATCCGCTTTCTATCCTTCCCTTTCTATCCGGGTGGATGGGTAGGAAGCAGGACCTTTAGAGCTTGAGTAAGCACTTATCAATTTAGCTATTTTCATTCTTAAAGCAATTAATATACTAAATATAATATTATTCCCTTAGTAAAGATGTGTTTCTTAGTAACCAGGCTAAGAATCCAAGCATGCTTTGTAAAATAGTTAAATCAAAACTCTAGCTGACCAAATACGCTTTCAAGAATTAGCTAAATATTAAGTTCCAACATGAATGATAGTCTTTTAAGACACTAGAGGAAAAACTAATAGAATTTAGATAATGAAACATAGAAGGACCTTAGTAAAGTAATCTACTAGCTCAATGGTGAAGTGAATGACCTAAATAATTTACTTTTAAATGAAACCTAACTAAAGAATTATCGAGAGAGGATGATTAGGCAATTAGCACCCAATACTACTAAGGTCCGGGTATGCACACAACTAGTCTCAAGAGTAATTATAGTCTGATAGAATTGATTGGAATATGTGACTTGGTAAGAACTGGTAACGAGGGGTAGTATGGGATGTCATCTCTAGGTTGTTGCTCGGGTAGTACTATGATAAGTCCCATGTTCATTTGACTTAGCTGGTTAAACCATGATGTTTTGTATGAGAGAAATGATTGTGAGTCACAATGGTTGTGTGTTACCAAGTCCAAGATCAAGGTATTGATATGGTTCTACTTAACTCTGGGTAGAGGACAATCATCTAGACACTAGGCATAAGTACGCTCACCTCCTTACATACACATATTGTAATAAGTCGACCAATTAGTCAAGGGTTCTATTTAATAAGGGATGAGAAAGTATGTGTCTAGGTGTTATGGGCCCTAGAGGATAACCCCATACGTGGAATGAACCTCAAGCCAAAACCAAATGATATTAAATGAGACAAGTCATTTCCACATAATGACACCTTTTTATGAGATTTGACATATCTCATCCACTTGGGTGGTTGTTTGTAGTAGTCTTGAATCCAAAAGTGGTATGTTGTGTCTGTACTAATTAAATGTTATGATAATGATACATTGGATGAAAAAAATCTACTATGAACATGAAATCACTCATAGGAACAAAACTATGATTTGTAAGCAAAAATAAAATACTTTGTAGGATTGCTTGGCTTTTTTTTTCATGTGGTACAACCATGTAAGTAGATATGTGAGTAGATATGGATTGTTACATGGTCTTTGCATGAATTTTATGGTGTTCAAAAACCTTTACCACATTCAACTAGATATTTTCCCTAGAAGAAAGGACCCTTAGATGCTACACATTTTTTCTAGGTGTGAACTTAAGAGAACATCATTATGATGAGGCCATCAATATTGCTAGAAACAATTTATGGTCAAAAGGTATTGATGACCTATAGATTGGGCTTAAACTTTGAAGTAAGATAGTATAGGCCACACAGAAGGGTGAGGGGTATTGATAGATGACCAAAGGGTGATAGATGATATAATGACTAGGTAAATATTTTTAAAATAGTATAAGTATAATCTTAGATGGCATGATGATACATACCATCTAACTCATGTGAGGTGAGTTATATCGTTAGTGGGACCATAGGAAGACTAAGAGCTCCTTTGTTTTGACTAGGTAAACCATGATGGGATCCCAATTTGTCTAAGTTAGCATAGTTTTCATACCTCCTTTTGTTCCATATAACCTTGAGTTAAATTGTAGTTCACCTTAATATTATAAATAGGCATAAACATGTTTCATTACCGTAGTTGTTGCGAAGATTCATGACTTTATGAAAAATGTTATATTTCAGCAACTAGTTTCAATTCGCACATGTTCTATATTTATAACTTGTGGTTCAATATCAGAAAGCTACAAAGGCAGGGAAATGATGTTCTGCCATTCAGGTCATAACATATTCATCCATTTCAATGCTTAATTTACTTCATGTTTTCCATTCAATGCACATCCATTCCATTTCATTCGTGACGTAGGCAAGAAATCTAAAAGCTTATGAACAGGATGGTTACCGGATTTTCCTCAACTGAGCTGTTTTACAGTTGAGCCAATGCAATTCAATACTATTCTAGTCGTCAAGCTTGAATAAAAATGGTCAAGGTTGATTCATGTATTTGCTTTCTTTTTGTCAACATGATTTTAATTTCTTTACATTGGGTGCTCCATATCATACGATGTTATACTTTTTAACAATTTTTGAGCATATCAATACCGGAAAGCTTTAATTGGTAGATATTGATTAAGAGATCAATTTTGTCGGTTACCTTTGTTACTGTAAACGCGTCAGCGGATACATCTAACTTTCTTTGAAAGGAACAAAGTTCCCTACCTAAAATGAAAAGTTTGTTACCTGTTATTTTAAAAGTAAAAAGTGGGGAAGAGTTCCCCCAAAGGGTGTGGTAAATAAAGAGGTGTGTCACCGTGTGTCTATGGCACACTATTTCCACAATGGAATTTGTGTTCCATATTAATACATTGTTTTCCTATTTGTTGACCTAAGACTTCCATATGGATTTCCAGATTTCAATGCTTTTTTAATTCCATCTATAACAAATGATTGAGGTTCACCTTTTATTAAATGATTTAAGTTATTATGGAATGAAGTAATATAAGGATTTATTTAGTGACGGATAATTAATTAAAAATAAATACTATAAAATTAATTTTTTTGATTGGTGGATAAAAAAGGTTTTGAAAGGTCCCGAAATCTTTTACACAAATGTAGCAAAGATAGCTATTCAGAAGTGAACTAACTGAACTGAAAACAAACAACCTTAAATGAGAACGAAAAAACCAACTTTAAACTAGAAAGAAGACGTAGACAAAAACAAAAATGAACTAGGCCTTATATTAGACAAACCATATCCAGCCACTAGGCCCCAAATCAACCACATCAGCACCAACAACCAATTAAAGATTAAGATTTCCACAACCACATAATAGAAAATGGGATATGTGTTGGCATCCATGTCAGACAAACCATGTCTAGCTACTAGTCCCTAAATTAGCGACATCAGCACCAACAACTGCATGTCAGACAAACCATTTGACTAACCACTAGGTCCCAAATTAGTCACATCAGCACTAGTAACTCCATGTCAGACAAACCATGTCCAACCACTAGGTTCCAAATCAACCACATCAGCATCAAAAACTAGTTAAAGATTAATATTTCCACAACAACATAAGGGAAATGGGGATATGTGATGGCATCCATGTCAAACAAACCATGTCCAACCATTAGGTCCCAAATCATCCACATCAGCACCAACAACTCCATGTCAGACAAACCATGTCCAACCACTAGGCCCCAAATCAGCCACATCAACACCAACAACTCCATGTTAGACAAACCATGTCCAGCCACTAGGCCCCAAATCAACCACATCAACACTAGCAACCAGTTAAAGATTAAGATTTCCATAGCCACATAAGGGAAAAAGGGATATGTACTGGCATTAATGTCATACAAACCATGTCCAGCCATTATGTTCCAAATCAACCACAACAACACTAGTAACTCCATGTCAGACAAACCATGTCCATACACTAGGTCCCAACTCAACCACATCAACACCAACAACTCCATGTCAAACAAACCATGTCTATCCACTAGGCTCCAAATTAGCCACATCAGCACCAACAACCAGTTAAAGATTAAGATTTTCACAACCACATAAGGGAAAAGGGGATATTTAATGGCATCCATGTTAGACAAACCATGTCCAACCACTAGACCCCAAATCAACCACATCAGCACCAACAACTCCATGTTAGATAAACCATGTCCAGCCACTAGGCCCCAAATCAACTACATCAACACCAGTAAATTCATGTTAGACAAACCATGTCCAACCACTAGGCCCTAGCCACATCAGCACCAAAAACCAATTAAATATTAAGATTTCTACATCCACATAAGGGAAAAGAGGATATATACGGACATCCATGTCAGATAAACCATGTCTAGACACTAGGTCCCAAATCAGCCACATCAGCACCAACAACTCCATGTCATACAAACCATATCTAAAAAACAATGTCCAACCACTAGGCCCCAAAGCAACCACATCAGCACCAACAACTCCATGTTATAAAAACCATGTGAGACAAACCATGTCCAACCACTAAACCCTAAATAAACCACATTAGCATAAACAACCTGTTAAAGATTAAGATTTCCATAGCCACATAAGAGAGAAGGGGATATGTGCTGGCATCCATGTCAGACAAACCATGTCCAGCCACTAGGTCCCAAATCAACCACATCAAAACCAACAACTTCATGTTAGATAGACCATGTCCAGCCACTAGGCCCCAAATCAACCACATCAACACCAACAACTCCATGTCAAAGAAACAATGTCAGACAAACCATGTCCAACCACTAGGTCCCAAATCAACCACATCAGCACCAAAAACTAGTTAAAGATTAAAATTTCCACAACCACATAAGGGAAAAAATGATATGTGCTGGCATCAACATCATAAAAACCATG
This sequence comes from Wollemia nobilis, assembly GCA_028583015.1. Taxonomy (NCBI): domain Eukaryota; kingdom Viridiplantae; phylum Streptophyta; class Pinopsida; order Araucariales; family Araucariaceae; genus Wollemia; species Wollemia nobilis. The sequence continues at coordinate 3,923,627 of JAQPPZ010000925.1, forward strand.
TCTAGCCACTAGATCTCAAATCAACCATATTAGTACCAACAAATCCATGTCATACAAACCATATCCAGCCACTAGGCCCCAAATCAGCCACATTAGCACTAGCAACTAGTTAAAGATTAATATTTCCATAGTCACATAAGGGAAAAGGGGATATGTGTTGGCATCAATGTTAGATAAACCATGTCTAGCCACTAGACCCCAAATTAGCCACATCAACACCAACAACTAGTTAAATATTAAGATTTCCATTTGCATCAATGTGGTCCACAATACATTGAGGGAGATTGGCATACCATACTTGGAGGTTATCGTATTCAACTCCTTGATTGAAAAGGAGGTCAGTAGCTTTATTTCCTTCTCGATAAACATGCTAAATTATAACATGTCTAATGCCTTCAATTATCTTCAAGCTTTCTTCAACATTGTTGAACATGTTCCAGGTTGGAAACTAGAATTTTGGAATGCATCAAACGACATTCAGAGAATCACTCTCTATGATAAGTATTTCAAACCGAAGTCGCTTATAAATAAGGAGGCCAAGGTATAATGCATGGGATTTAGTAAAAGTATTGGTTTGACTGCCCATCGACTCAAAATATATGCATAGGACTTTACCTTGACTATTTTTTAAGAGACCACCTCCTCCAGCCTTACCAGGGTTTCCCTTTGAGGCTCCATCAACATTGAGCTTGACCCATCCACAAGGTGGGGGAATCCATTTCACCATTGACCTGTTAGCTTTTGGAGGACCCTGGGGGGTGCCAATCTAAAATTTGAGAGTATTGAAAATGGATAATTTCCATTGGTTCTTGGGTTTTTTAGCTTGGATGAGATTAACATTCTCAATGGTAAACAATAAATATCGGTAGAACACTGATTTGCATCTTTTGCAACAGTACCAAAAATTTTGTTGTTCCTCTCCAACCATACCTGCCACAAAAAATAAGAAAAACAATACGACCAAAAAGCATGGATTTTTGGATTCATAAACAAATTTGGCCACTGATGGCAGGCATCAATAAGGGTGTTTGGGTAAACCCAAGGTATGTTGGCTAGCTTGAGAAAGGAAGACAACACTTCATTAGAGAATGAACACTCAAGAAAGATATGGGTCACATATTCCCAACTATTTTTATAGAGGACACAACGATTAGGGAGTATTAGGCCTCTTTGGATTAAATTGTCAATGGTCAAGATTTTTGTTAAAGAAACAAGCCAAAAAATATTTTTTAATTTAATATTTAATTAATTTATTAATAAATAAAATAAAATTATTATTATAATATATATATATATATATAATTAATAATCAATAATATTTTAAATATATTATTTCAATCAAAATGTCTTATAAAATATTATACTTAAAATTATCAATATGATATTGTATATAATCGTTTGATTTACTTGCATAAAAAATATAGATAAATATGTATGTCTTTATGTATTGAATGCTTATTTCTAAAACATAGGTATAGTTTTTTTTTTTTATCTTAAAGGAAAAAAAACTTTACCAAATATTACATTTGTTAACATGTTTGAATTATTGTTTGTTACTTTAAAAATATTGGCATCAATGTATTCTTTTTAGCATATTTTTTTAATGAAAAATAACAAAAAAGTTTTTTATTAAAGAATAATTAGGCTATTTTACATAAAAATGGGTGGAAAAGAGCAGTATGGTTTTAAACTAGCCACCATGGTTAGGAGATACCAAAAAACCAAAGCAACAAAAAAAACCTGATACAACAAGCCCATCGCTAAAAAAACATCAGAACTTAGCTTTAACTAAGCATAACCACAAAGAGAGAGACTTTAATAGAAGTACAAATTTTTCAAATGAATTTTTCTTATTTCATCTATTTAGAATAAGGTATTTTTGAATACCATTGTCTATCATTATTGAATTATGATCTAAATATGTTTTTAAAATGCTAATGTAATTTTAATTGTTTAAATCTTATATTTGATCAAAATAAAATTGTAATACTATTTTTTTTAATTAAAATCAAGAAAACATTATATTTATATTTAATGTTTAAATATTTTCATCTTCAAAAGGGTTAATATAAATTTTAAAATAAATTAATAAAATCATGATGAAATTACAATAAGAAATATGAGATATTAGATATTTTTTTCCTTGAAAAAGTTTAATTTTATAATAGTAAATATGAAATTACATATTTTATATGATTCTTTGGCATTTCTTCAAAGTAAAATGAGACATTGGATGTTGCTAAGATATGGAATTAATTTATTAAAATTAAGCAAGTGTAAATTCATTGTAATGTTATCTTTGACAAACTTAAATGGATCATTGCATTATTACATATTGAATTATAATTGGTTTATTAATAATAGATCAATAAATAGTTAAAGTGAACATGAAATCTTCAAAATTTTAAATTAAATTTACACAATACATATCTCACTATTACAAATATTACTTACTATTTATTATTTTATTTTACTTTTTTGACACACAATGCACACCATCATGCCAAAATAGATGATTCTTCATGATGTATACTAGAATCAAAGCTCAAACCACATGAAATTACACATCATGGTTTGAACCTTGGACAAAGAATGGCCAACATCCTAGCTATTGCGTTGTCCTTACAGAGACTACTCACTATCTATGGAATTGCATGCTTTTAACAAATAACCTTTGAGATGACAATGAAAACAATAATGACATGAAATGGTTTTTAAAAATTAGCAATTTTCTAGTAAAAAAAATATTTTATATGATTATTTTTATTATATTTATGTATATCTCACTTGTATCCAGGTGGTGTAGGTGAGTTGGAGAGGAGAGGGCAATCCTCCAAGGAGGTCCCAAGTTTGAAACTCCACCCTACAAAAAAATTAAATTGGGTACCCAAAATCCAATTGATAACGTTGGTGCAGGCAAGGCATGGCAAGGCATGACTTTGACGGTGTAAAAAGACCAAGGTGACATTGCAAGGGAATTTTTTGCTTTTAAAAAAAAGTAAGTCTCACTTGTTTTCTATAATTTTTTTAATCCATTGATTATATAATCATTTAAGTCATTATGTTATTATTATCTTGAAAATGATTTGGTTTATTTTTGTAGGTTCTCGTATTGATATATTCAAGTTACTAGTATACACCTTTTATTTTTAATCACTATTTAAAAATTTAGTTGTATATGATTAATATTAATTATAATTGAATTAATTTATATGTTATATTAATGTAATATTTTCAAATATATTTATTTTGATTCTCTTATCTAATATCATAGCTTTATTATATTATTATTATTATTATTATTATTATTATTATTTAATATACATGAGAAATGCATGATCTTGTATACATTATATATATCATTATAATAACAATGAAATATGGTCCAAAAAAGTTGTTAGTATTGGATGATATAAGTAGTGTACATATGTATTTAAAAATATAACCCTAATAGCATAATTTTATTTAAGAGTGGGCATGCTATTTTTAAGTAGTTTTTATAATGAATGCATTTATTATTTATTTTGTATAATCAATAAGGATAAGTCAGTTTGAAAGACTTATCATAGAGAGTGATTCTATGAATATCATTTGATACATCCAAGAATGTCAGTTTCCTACCTAGAGTATGTTCAATACTATCCAAGAAAGCTTGAAGATAATTGAAGGCATCAAACATATTATAATTCAAAGTGTTTACCGGGAAGAAAAGAAAGTTGTTGACCTCCTTACCAATCAAGGAGTTGAACAAGATAACCTCCAATTCTGGTATGATAATTTCCCTCAATGTTTTATGGCCCACACTGATACAAATGGAAATATTAATCTTTAACTAGTTATTGGTGCCGATGTGGCTATTTTGGGGCCTAGTGGCTATATATGGTTTATCTGACATGGATGCCAGCACATATCCACTTTTCTCTTATGCCCTTTTGTAATCCATCTTGGGACAATGTTGAGGAGATGTGGAGAGTTCACAAGGCAACTGTCATCCATGAACCCAGGTGGCAAGGAATGTGGAAAATTCACAAGGAAAATGTCACTTGTGAACCCATGTGATAAGGAATATGGAAATTTCATAAGGCAATTATCACCCGTGAAACTAAGAGGCAAGGAATGGCAAATAAAACTACTAATTTCTAGCATAGTGGAAGTGGTTGCTTCAATAAGCTCATAGATTGAACCTTACTGAGACAAATATTATAATCTTGGCTAGGATTTAGTTATTTTTTTTTTCCTTTTGGGTACCATTGTTGTAGTTTGGAACCTTATTCCTTTTTTTTCTATCTATACTTTATTTTTGGTTTAAATTTGGTTTTTTTATTTCCCTCTGGGGTTGTTTATTTTCAATTCAAATAGTTCACTTCTGGCTAGTTGTCTTTGCTGCATTTGTGCAAAAGGTTTTGGGACCTTTCAAAACCCTTTTTATCAACCAATCAAAAATAAAAATATAAGAAAGGTTTTATTTCACTCTTTATTTGTATTTATATATGTTGGGCATCTAATGGTTCATTACAAAATATGACTTTAATCATAGAAATAAAGTATATAAATAAAAAAATATTAAAGGCAAGAGGACACCCTACTCCACATATGTATTTAGTATTATTTCCATATATCTTCACTAAAAATTATCATATATTTAATTTTTTTTAAAGCAAAAAACCCCTTGCGGAGCTGCCTTGGTCTAAGAGACCACGAACAGGGGGTTCTACACCGTCAAAGTCACCCGAGGGTCGCACCCAGCCCTACCCATACCAAAATTATCAATTGGATTTTGGGTACCCAATTAAGATTTTTGGTAGGGTGGAGATTCAAACCTAGGACCTCCCTTGGAGGATTGACCTCTCCTATCCAACTCACCTACAACACCTGGGTACTAAAAATTAGCATATCAATAATAAATGTGAGTATCTTACTGAATCCCTTATATAACATGATCCTTATGGTGACTATAATTTCCTTGACTTCCTCCTTAGATATGTCAAACTTATAATATTCTAGATTTAAAAATATTAGAGAGTCAAAATTATATTTTTTCCCTCACATGCATTACTCATGAAATCTATACAACCTTTAAAATTTTAAGTATAAATTCATGCATCAATAATAAATTTGATCAAGAACATTTCAAAGAATAAATTTTTTGATATGAGCAGTGTTACAGATGCTAAGTTTAAATTTCTAAAGGGTGGAAACCCTACATCAGATGATACCGAAGGTGGTGGTGGGCTATCCGATCATGGTGAATCTGGGTTTAGGTCCAATGAAACCCCCAACAATGCTTTTGATGTTTTTGGTTCTCAAGGGACCCATGTCCCCTGTTGTAATTTTTGTGGAAGCAAAGGAAATATCGGGGTTGTCCCCTTGGAGGTCCCCAACATGATTGGCCTTTCTTCATGGATAAGGTTTGTAGTGGCTTTGAGGCCACTCTTACCCAAGGTAAAACCTTGGTTCCCAAAGAAAATGACCTCGTCATTCCTAAAAATCTTATGGCTAATTTTATCTCCATTGAATCCATGTCCGTCATTGGGAAATTCATTGCAGGATGAACAAATATGGAATGTATTAAAAAATGGGATACTTCCAAGTGGTATCCTTGAGGTATTATGGAAATAATTACTTATCCTGGAGGATTTTTCCAAATTCACGTTAATAACATGAAGGATACCGGTCAAATATTAATAGGTGAACCATGGTTATATAGCAGAAGAAACTTATTTTTGATGAAATGGGTGGAGGACTTTGACCCATATTCTCAAAGTATAAACTTTATTCCCATATGGATACGCCTCCCAGGACTCCTAAGTTAGTTCTAGCATGAGGAAATATTTTGTGGGATTTCCAGAATAATTAGAAAAATAGTGGCTATTGACCCATCCACTAGAGCAATAAATCGAATGGTCCATACTAACACCTATGTCAATGCTAAATTGAATTCTTAGCTACCTAATCATGTAAACCTCATCTATGACTCCTTCTATAGACACCAAGTAGTGGAATATGAAAAATAAATATGTTTTAGGTATTGAATGTCATACTCAAGGGCACCTAATATCTCAGTGTCCATCCCTAAAACATCCAAATAATATCCCTTCAAAGGAGGTAGGTTGTTCTAAGCATCATATGGGTCCATATAAGATAGGTCATATTCCTCTAAATAGAATCCAACACGATGCTAGAATCTTGTAGAGACCCCTTATTGCTGGTAACCATACCACATGATCCCCTTCTCTAGAGAAAGGCATTTAAGTTATGTATTAGTCTCAAAAATCCTCGAAGGAGTAGGTATGTTTCGTATTTGCCTTCCCCAACTATTTTGGTATTTTATATAAGTTCTTAGACTCAGTTTTAAACCCCTTTGACCACAACCCAGAATCCAAGCTTGGTTTCCCTTCTCTCAACATGATTCCTCTAGAAAACATGCACCTTCCTACCCAACCAAGTTGGTTCTTTCCTCACCCTTGCTCCCCTTGACCCCCTTGCTCCTAACCCTTCCTCTAGTATCCAACCCCAACCCCAAACCCTAAAACATGTCTTCCATAGCCCCCCAAAAAAATTGAGTTTCCCTCCCACCCTAAACTAGTCTCGAGCCTTATGAAGTCCTTAACCTTTCCTAACTCTCCCAAGCCTTCTGGCTTTCCCAATTCCTCTAAATTTGTTCATAGTTTATGTACCTCTAAGGGGGATTCTATCTCATCCAAATATCTATCCTTCCATAGTCCTTCCAAGCTTAAGGGAATCCAATCCCTTGATGCTCTTAGTCCTTACAATACTAAAGGCATCAAAGCCTAGGATATTCTTAGTCCCGTCCACACACAGTTCCAAAAAAGCCACCATTTATGTGGGGAGCGATAAAAAGGACAATCATTCCTCAATGAATGAAGGATAAAACAATCTCATAATGAGATTCCTAATTGCACTCAATCATTGTTATTATCATATTTACTCAAACAATTCAATGAAGAAGCCAAAATAACCAAACCCTCCTCACACCAAAGTAGAGGTGGGAAAATATCAAGCACGAATAATCATAAATGAAATTCCTATCATGGATTGTGAGAGTTATTAATGGCCTTTCCAATCAAATGATTGGAGCAAATATAATAAAGGAAATCAGATCCACTATCTTTATTATCCAAGAAACCAAATGGAAGAAGGCAATTCCAGGAAGGCAGTAAAATGTATTTGGAAGAATGTATAGTTTATTGTCATCCCAACTCATGGATCATCATGAAGTCTCCAATTCTTATGGGATCCCAACATAGTAGAATGGAGACTTATATCCCTCTTAGATATAATCATGAATATACTATTTTTTTGTAAGTATACCACACTTAGTTAGGTCCTTACAAACATATATGCTCCCAATTCACCCCTCAGAAGGATCACCCTATGGAACACTCTCAGCCATATAATAAATATATTTTAAAACCAACCTTGGATCCTAATTGGGATCTTTAACTTCCCCCTCTACTCTTTCGATAAGTGTGGGGTACCTCTATTTATCCCAGAAACTATATGGATTTTAGTGAATTTTTTAACTCAAATGTGCTCATGGACATCCACCTTAAAGGAAACAAGTATACCTGAAGCAACAGAAGGATTAGATCTATGCACATACAACTAAGACTCAATAGATTCTTTCTTTCCAAGTAATTTATCCTCCTATTTTGATATGCAACCCTTCACTCTCTCCCAAAATTTGGGTTGGACTACAATCCCCCTTTTGATATTTTCAAAACCCCCTTTCACTTCAAAGCTATGTGGACACAACATCCTATCCTCAAGGAGCACATTTATGAATGGTGGGGTCATCCCTTTATAGGAAGTCCCACTTTTCAAATTACTAGTATGCTTCGGTTTATCAAATATAATCTAAAATTTTGGAATAAATAGGTGTTTGGCAACATTTTTAAAAGAAAACAAGCAATCAAATAAAGACTCTAGATAATTGAAAATCAAATTTAGCAAGGAAGCTTTGATATAAAAACTAGAGATGAAGAAAGGAAACTTTTGGATGACTACCACAATATTATAGCAAGAGATGACATATTTTGGAGGCAGAAGTCTAGGGTGCAGTGGATTAAATGGGGAGACTCAAATACAATTTTTTTTCATGCTTCCATGCTCAGGAACCATAGCTCTAATATAATAAGAGAGTTAATCAAAGGGGACAGTACCACCACATCCAATATTTAAGATATTAGGTAGATATGGTCAATCATTTCAAATCATTCATGTTCACGCTCCAACCCAACTTTCAACATCTCTCACCAGTCCTTCATTCGTTACATCCCTAATCTTATATCCCAAGAGATGAACCGACATCTCCTCCAACCCTTATCCAATAATGAAATTAAATCTTCTCTCATTTATATGCAGCCCAATAAAGCTTATGGACCTAATTTGTTCTCCCCCTACTTCTTCCAAAGTTCCTAGGACATCGTTGGATTGACATCTGCACTACCATCTAAGTTATCCAGACATCAAAAATTATTCCCAGGGATTTCAACTTGACATTTCTGACTCTCATTCCCAAGCAGGCTCAATGCAGATCACTTTTCAATTTCCATACCATTAGCTTGTGGAATGTGCTCTAAAAAATAATGATAAAATCCATGTCAACCAGAATTAAGAAATATCTCTCCCTCATAATTGACCCCTTTTAAGGTAGAACAATTCAAGGGAGAACTATCACCGATGACATCATTACCATCCTTTAGATTCTTCATTTTGTTTAACGAAGCAAGAAGGTAGGCTTCCTCCTCATGCTCAACATGAAAAAAGCCTTAAATTTGGTCTCATGGGACTTCCTCTATGTTGTCTCACTAAATTTTAGGTTTCATCCCCAGTAGGTTGACCTTATTAGAGACTGCATCACTCTAGCATGGTTTTCAATCATTGTCAATGGGTCTATTGTAGGCTATTTCAAAAGCAATAGAGGAATCAGGCAGGGGTACCCCTTATCTCCATGCTTTTTCATTATTTTAGTTGATACCCTAGGAATAAATATCAAAGCTACTCATTCTAGTGGGTACATATATAGAATCAAACCCACTTCTATGCTAGAACTAGAGATTCACCAATAGTTCGTTGATGATACCATCTTGGAAATCTTGGCCTCCATTATTTAATTTAAAACAATTAAGTCAATTTTCAACCTGTAGGAGGATGTATTTGGACAAATGGTAAACTATAACATGAGTAAAATATAATTCATAAAAACACCCCCTGCTCGCCAATAAAACATAGCTCAAGTCCTCTAGTGCTCAATTGGTGATTTGCTCACATATTACCTGGGTCTTCCTCAATTTTTTGGCAGTCCCTTGGACAACATGTGAAACAATGTCCTAGATAGACTTCTTAAAAGGGTCATGGGTTGGAATGGATCCCCCCTTAGCCATTTTGCTAAAGCCACCATGATTCATGCATTTCTCCAATGCATCCTTGTCTACTTCCTATCCATATTCAAAGTCCTAGTAGTACTATGTTCCAAAATTGAGCAAATTCAAAAGTGTTTTATATGGTCAAGAATGGACAACAAAATGAAGTTCCATCTCATTGCTTGGAATAATGTTTGTAGACCCAAATATCAAGGAGGAATTGGATAAAGAAGAGTGGGTAAAGTGTACCTTGCCCTCATAGCTAAGCAAGCATGGAAGATATTCAATAATACTGACTTGGAATGAGTTTCTATAATCAACAATAAGTACCTTTAGAACCATGATTTCCTAGAAGATGATTTCCCACATTCTAGTTCAACCTTGTAGAACTCCATTACTAAAGCTAGAGATATCATAAAAAAGGGCATCATATGGAATTTCAATAATGGGTAAACCATTGAATTTTGGCATGATCCTTAGATCTATATATTGGTTTAGTTAGTATATACGATCACTTGGGAAATTTCATTGTATAGTGTAATGCTTGGGGATGTATATGTGATGTGCCATGGAAAAAGTGTTACCAAGATCTTAAAATAAATGTAAAATTAATTTAACATAGTCGTTACAAAGGGAGGAAGAAGAAGAAGGTGAAGGATTCATGTGGAAGAGATAAGGTTACAAATCCAAGCAGGTAAAAAAGGAAATGAAAGATTGGAAAGTTGAAATGATAAATATTTTTATTAATAGCCATTGAACTCCACATAGAAAAGATCAATTTTTCTTTGGAAGAAGTGCATGTTGGAAACAATTTTTTTTTAAGCCTCTTTTTCCAAGTTGTTGGACTGCACCAAATTTCAGCTTTGGAAGCCATTGGAACACTGTATTCTGCAAGGGTATTTGTGTAAAAGCTTTCATATTGATAATATAGGGAAACTTATGATGAGGTTTATGCATGTGTATGGTAGAATCATTTATTTTCTTAATATATTGTTTTATTTCGTCGAAGATTGCACCTCATTAATTATGGATTACTAGAAGACAGGTCACACTAATGTTGGCTTAGTGCAAGGTATTTGTATTTGCAGGTTTTGTTTAAAATTTTAAAGGTCTAAGTGGCTTGTTATTTTCTTTTAGTTTATCTAACCTTTTCCTTTTACATTTTTTAAATCTCATCAAGTTCAAAATACAAAAAAAAAAAAATTAAATTAAAATCCCAAAAGAAAGCATGACAATTTCAAAGTTACATTTCCAATTCTAATGTTACACATATTCACGTTTTTAAATGAAATTCAAAATTGTTAACATTGCATATTTTTTCAAGCAATCAAATTAATTTCATTTTATGAAAATGTAAATTTCAATAAATTCCAACTTTCATTAAAATAAATAATTAATAGGATATTCCAGAGATCCTATATTGCAAAGTTAGATTTTTAGTCACTTTTATTTTTAGTTTTCAAGCGAGTCTTAACAATCCAAGATAAAATTGGTTAAAAATTCAAGAAAAACTTTATTAACAAAAGAAGATAAAATTTGGATTAACAATTTGAGATAATTTAGAAATTGTTATTTCAATGTAGATAGTTGATCAATAAATTGAGATTTTCAATAATTACATGAACAAAAAAATTATCGTAAATCAAATAAAATACCAAACCATAGGTCGCTTCTTAACATTTACATACAGCTCTAAAATATTCAACATATTTTCATATTTTTACAAGCATTCAAGCATGTTTCAAGCAATTAAGCAAAAAAAACCTTGGAGAAGTTTTAAATTTCTTTTTAAGAGAGGGTTTTTCTGATAATACCTTGACTATAATGATGGTTTTACAATTGGGTAAAATTGTCACTCAATAGGTTGATAGAAATACCTAGCTCTCTGGTCATTTATTTGTGAGCTTTCCATTCCTCCTTAGCCTTTTTTATGCCCTTTTTAATCTCCTTGAATTCCTCCTGATGACTAGAAAATACCCTCATGGATGCAACACATTATTCATCTAAATTTGGGTCTAGCTACATCTTCTTATTTTATTGGGGTGCCCTCATAGCCCTAGTTCTTAGCCTCCTTTGTGGTAACATCTATACCTTTTTTTTGACCCACAACTTATTTGTTGGTCTTAGGCTTCTACATCAGTCAGTATCAACCTCCTCTATTTTTCATGGAGGTGGTATTTTCTAGATCTTGGAAGATTATGTATCTTGTGCATCTTGGTCCATCGGTGTTTCAATTAGTGGTTCAATCATAGTATACATATCATACTGAACAACCATGGTTTGATCAATTTATGGTTGACCAGCTAACTATACAACCTCCATGGGATAAAATAACTCCTATGATTAGTCCACCTCATACTCTTTCTCTGGCCCTATAGTTGACTAGATAATAGTGTTGTGTGTAAGCACTTCATTAGTGGATTGAGTGGCGTCTATCTATACCATATACTTCCTAGATGACTAGGTAGTTTTTTCTTGGCTAACTAGTGACTAACCAATTTATTGGGTATCCTTAGAAGTTTTGGGTAACTCCTCAGCATTGTTGTCTTCAATCTTGATCATAGGGAAACCCTATTACAAAATAGGGCTCCCTTATTCCTAGGAATAAGCCATCGCAAGGGCTTCCTATTGGTCCCCTATATTAGTTATTTTGGTGTTTGATGCCCTCCTAGCATTAGAATGAACTACCCCTATGGATGTAGCCTTCTCCTATGAGTCTACATAAGAGAGTGCTATTTTATGGTCCAATTAATTTTTATGACATCATCAACCTTATCTGCTTCAAGTCTTAGGGAGGATATTCAAAAAAATATAGTGGAACAAAAGTCATCCGAATAATCATCCCATGAAGCTTCAAAATAAGCTACCACTGCCACCACAGAATCCCTAAAGGAGACACAAAATGGTTGATCCTATACCGAACCACTAAATAAGGCAAATTCCACATCCCAAAGGTATACTTAAAAATAGAGAAAAAGTGAAAAGGAAGAGGATCTGACACAGAAAATCCTTCCAACAAAAGGAATATTCAAAACCAATGAAACCTCAAAAAGGACCAAAATGCAAACATCGAGGGAAGGAAAATCCTAGAATTCAAAATTAGAAATGGAAAAGACCCTTCCTAACACAAAAAATAAATAACGAACTCTACCATCCCAGATATAACCACATAAAAATCCATCCAAAACCTCCTACTACACCAAACTAGACCCCACCAAAATAGCAAAAGAACAACCTTCTAACAACAATTAAAGAATCTCATCATTTGAATATTGAAAAACCTCTAGTGGGAAGTCCCTCTGCCAAAATGAGATTCTTGAACAAGAAGCTCCAAGATTCACCATTAAATCACCCACCACATTGCCTTCCCTAAACACATGAATTATCAAAACATTATCCAAGGATTGAATAATCCATATTGCTTTTTTGATTAGATAGGACACCTTCCAGCTAACCTGACAAGTCCCATTGAGGATATTAATGATATTTAAATATTCATCCTTGATGATAATGTTTCAAATTCTCAGTTCTTTTACCAATGAAACACTTGAGAAGATTACGCTTACTTTCATGAATTGAGAGGACTACATATAAATATTTTCTACAAATGTAAGAATTAGACTCCCACTACTATCACGGATAACCCCCCAACACCATCCAATCCAGGATTTCCTTTTGAAGCCCCATAAAAATTCATTTTAAATCATCCAACAGGAGGTGGTGCCTAGCAAATAACACTTCTAGGATTAGAAGCTTGCGGTGGATGATCCACTTGACTAAATTTGAGTCTCTCAAGCATGATTTAATTCGGGAGGATTACCGCTGAAAATTTTAAATCCTTTAAGGTAAAAATCACATTTTCAACCATCCTCCATAAAATAAATAAAAATTATTTTAAGGACTACCCTTTCCTTATCTTTGAATACTCTCGCATTTTATTCCTTCCAAATACCGCACATCACATGAGGTAGAAGGAACTTCCAGAAACACCCAAGTCTAGGTGAGGAAGAAGGAGAATTCCATTGAGAGATGCAATCAAAAATCATACTAGGTATCACCAGAGACACCCCAAGCCAGTTGAGAACGGATGAAAGCACTTCCTGAAAGACCCGACAATTGAGTAAAAAATGAGAAGATGATTCCCAGTAAAACTTGCAGAAAAAATATCTATTAACCAGATTCAGGCCTCTTTTAAGGATATTTTATAATGTTAAAATTTTATTTTGCATCGCAAGCCAAAAAAACATGTTAACCTTAGGGGTTAAATTCTTTAACCAAATCAATATAATAGGGAATTGGCCATCCCAATCAACAATAAGAAGCTTCATATGCCAAATTATCATAGTACGACCCTTCACTATCTCTATTTTATACCAAGTGATCCTCCATGTCCTCTTGTCGGACAACATAGAGATGAAGCTCCTCCATCAAGATACTCCATGACTGAATATTGATGTAATTCCTCACAACATGAGGGGGACTAGACCAAAATTTTCTACCTTCAAGAACCACCATAAAATCAATCACTTTAACTAATCCTACAATTCTGGAATTCTAACACAGATCTCTGAACCGCATATCCTCAATCATAAGATGATTTCTAAGCTACGAGTCTTCTCAAAAATTCACAATCCTGTTATTTTCAATAACCCATCTACAATTACTTTTAATGAAATCACAAAACTTAACAAGACTATTCCAAGAAACCAAACCACCAATCCAAAGAAAATCCAATATAAAAAATTCAAAATTATATTACTTTGATAAAAAATAAAATTTAAATAATTCAAATTAATTCAAATATACCTTGTTTTAAGTAAATAAAACACCCAAAATCCATTTGAAAATAACACAACCTACATGCAAAACAAATGCTAAAAAGAAAAATACCTTGATGTCGTTTTTTTAAAGTAATCAATTATATTGACAAATATAATATTTGATAATATTTTTTAACTTTATAACCAAAAATAAAAAAACAAAACATAATATGATTTCTTAAGATATAGTGCATTTTAGAAGTAAGCATTTAATACATACACACATACATATTTATCTATATTGTTCATGCAAGAAAAACAAACGGTTCTATAGTATAGCATATTAATAATCATAAGTATAACATTTTCATAAGAAATTTTTTATTGTAATAAAATATTTAAAATATCAATAGTTATTAGATTTTTTAACACATTATAATAATTATTTTATTTTATTTATTAATAAATTAACTAAACATTAAATTAAAAACATTACAATATTACATAAAAATAATTTTATAATATTTATTTATTTTTAATTAGTTATATGTATTTAAATATTTGGTTATGTTGTTTATTTGCCCTTTTAATAGTTGATTTCAATTTTGGTCGTATGAACCTAGGTGTTGTAGGTGAGTTGGGGAGGAGAGGGCAATCCTCAAGGGGAGGTCCCAAGTTCAAATCTCCACCCTACCAAAAAGCTGAATTGGGTATCCAAAATTCAATTGATAATGTTGGTGCGGGCAGGGTCGGGTGCGAATCTCGGGTGACTTTGACGGTATAGAACCCCCTGTTCGTGGTCTCTCAGAACAAGGCAGCCCCGCAAATTTTTCGCTTTTAAAAAAAAAAAATTGTCATATGAGTGACCTTTTGGTAGTATGAGTGACCTTACTTCCAGAGTTTTACCTTTCT
The DNA here is from genome assembly GCA_028583015.1 of Wollemia nobilis. Lineage (NCBI taxonomy): Eukaryota > Viridiplantae > Streptophyta > Pinopsida > Araucariales > Araucariaceae > Wollemia > Wollemia nobilis. The sequence continues at coordinate 3,938,685 of JAQPPZ010000925.1, forward strand.
AGCTTCCTTTTTATTGTAATTTCTTTTATTTATATTAAATATAATTATTGGTTTCAAGTGTTGGCCTTTGTACCGCAGATTTTGCCCTTGGGAAGGTCCACGATTTCAACCTATCAAGGGAGACAATAAAAAACCCATTCCTTGCTAGTTTTGGCGGTAGGTCTTAGGGTTTCTTTGGTGCTATGATGGTACAAACTCCGAGCCACTGGAGGTCTCCCTCACTTTGAGTCGTGGGAGACAATAAAAAACCCATTCCTTGTTGGTTGTGGCCGGAGGTCTTACGATTTCTTTGATGTTAAGATGGTACAAACCTCAAGACACCATAAGTATCCCTCACTTCAAATCGTGTTTACCAATGTGATATTAGGGTTATAGTGATAGCACCATGGTTTGACGCTATGATGATTTCTTTGATTCTAAGATGGTACAAACCTCAAGACATCGTAAGTCTCCCTCACTTCGAATCGTGTTTACCGATGCAATATTGGGTTATAGTGATAGCACCATGGTTTGACGCTATGATAAAAGGAAATGTTACTTGTTCAAAAAAGAAAAGTAATTACCAATTCCTCTCTATATTTAAAAAAAATTATTGATTCTCAAAAAAACTCCATCCACTACTTCCTCGTTTCATAATTAGTAAAATAAAATTAAAAAATAAATCATGAACCGAAATCATTTGTTATAGTTGGTATTAAAGAGGCATTGAAATCCATATAGGTCTTAGGTCAACATATAGGAAAGCAACGTATTCAGATGGAATTTTTAAATCATGAACCTAAATCATTTGTTATAGTTGGAATTAAAGAGGCATTGAGATCCATAGAAGTCTTAGGTCAAGATATAGGAAAGCAACGTATTAATATGAAATAAAAATTCCATCATGGCAATAGTGTGCCACAGACCTCTTTATTTACCGCACCCTTTGCAGGAACTCTTCCTCAATTTTTACTTTTAAAATAACAGGTAACTTTTAATTATAGGTAGGGAACTTTGTTCCTTTTAAATAAAGTTGCCATAAAGTTGCCATTGACATTAGTAGATGTATCCGCTGACACGTTTACAGTAACAAAGGATACCGACAAAATTGATCTCCTAATCAAGATCTATCAATAAAAGCTTTCCGGTATTATCGTATAGCCAATCATTTGATAGGCAACGTACTATTATTTAGAAAGTATAATATGGAGCACTAGTGTAAAGAAAGTAAGTAAAATCATGTTAACAAAAATAAAGCAAATACATTGAACCAACCTTTGATCATTCAAGCTTGACGACTAGATTAGTCAATAGTCTTGGATGCCGGTGGCTCAACTATAAAACAGCTCAGGTGAGGAAAAACCAGTAACCTTCCTGTTCATAAGCTTCTAGATTTCTTGCCTGCGTCACGAACGAGATTGTTAAAATAAAATAATACATAACAGAACATGTGTGAATTGAAACTAGTTGCTTAAATATATGATTTTGAACCAGTAAGTTATAAATATAGAACATGTGTGAATTGAAACTAGTTGCTGAAATATATGATTTTTCATGAAGTCATATACATGAACCAACCTTGATCATTTTTTTGTTCAAGCTTGACGACTAGAATACTAAATAGTCTTGAAACTAAATAGTCTTGAATGGCGGTGGGTCAACCGTGAAACAGATCAGGTGAGGAAAAACCAGTAACCTTCCTGCTCATAAGCTTCTAGATTTGCTACAACTACCGCAATGAAACTGGCCTCCAATTCCAGCCATTCTAACGCACTGTGATCTTCATGTAGGGTGTGGCATGGGAAACAAAGCGCATACTATGCCAAGCATGACTTGCCCATATTACCACAACTAAAATAATACCTTCTGTCTTTGAGAATAGGATATGGGCAAGTCATTCTTGGCTGAGTAACACGCTCTACCTCTTCATGCAACACCATCTTCATGAGATTTCAATGTTCTCAATCCAAGAATGAGCGTTAATGACCAGGCAGGGACGGACTTATAATGGCTTGAAAGGCCATGTAATCGAAAAAGCGAATATATTCAAAGAAATCTTCTCACCAAACATTTAAAATGGAATCTAAGTGCTTTCCCCTCCGCGTCTCAAAGCAAAGTAATCAATTTCGCTTCCCCGCATATGAAAAGATGCGTTAGGCTTAAAGTCAATCCGGCGGCATCATCCCCATAATGCTTCAATAATTCGAAGATGTGACTCTGACAGTGGGAAAATGCATGAACGATGCCGAATTTTGTTCTCTTCTATCTTCTATCACTGTGCTTTTGACGGCCTATAAATCCTCGTTATTCTTTCGAGAAGAATTGGTGACCTGGCTTCAAAATATGGATGGAGGATTCGTTGCATAAGGAGAACGAATAAAAGGTACGATAGGAGGTTTGTTACGATCTAATTTTATTTCCTACAATTTATTTTAAATGTAGACAATGTATGATGGTGAATATGAAAATATATTTTTTACCTATAATTTTTTTTAACTAATAAATTTTATCTGTAGTTTTATTTATTTTATTTTTGTATTCATCTTTTATGTTTGTCATTTGTCTTTTTATTACATAATTGTTTTTATTTTTTCATTTATTTTATTTTTCTTTATTAATGTCATTCTCATGTGGTTTTCATATTAAATATGATTTTTTCTAACATTATTCCTTTAACGCTTAATAGTTCAACCATCAAATTTTTTCTGAATAAAACTATTGATTTCTTGAGTAACATTCTTTCAAATCTTGTTGATGCACATGCTTATACATATTCATCATCTAGGTACAATTTTTTTTTATTTTTCAATATGGGTGTCATCCCATAATTCAAACACAAGGGTCTTTATAATAACTTTCTCATCCTATTCGATTTCATGGATAATCAATTGCTACAACTATCTAATGGATAACAAATTAGATCATTGACTTTGCATGGATAACCAATCACTGCAACTACCTAATGTATAACAAATTAGATTATTGCTTATGTGGTTCACTCTATTGTTTACACACCAAATGTTCATCTTTCTCCTTTCATGTGAGGGATTTTTACCACACATAATATTCATCAAATGGTTATCATTACTCTCTTCCTATTTTGGGGATAATTTTGATACTTCAACTCTCATGCACTATTAAAGACATGGACCATCTAAGACTTGAATATAGGATCTCTATCCATTGAGGTTGATCCATCAATGAGCTTTTGATTTCTCATTAAACAAACCTACAATTCAAATGCATGAGTTATATCCATTGCTCAAACATCCTCCTTAAGACACTTCATGAAAACTAGGGGTTCGTAGGTTCAACATGAGCTATGATACCATATATTTTAACTAAATCAACATATCATTTGCTTCATATTGCTTCACTGTAGCAGCTCGTCGAGAATCCTAAAATTTAATCTGCTCTTTTTTATATTTCTCCTCCTATTGGGAGGCTTGTTCTCTTATGTCTTGCAGTTGGTATTGGAGGTCCTCCAAAGTATCACGATGAGGTTCTTCACCATAGGCTATACCATACAACACCTAGGTGACTAGTTCATCTTCTATCATGGGGGCTTCTTCTTCCTTTGATTATTTCTAATCAACCAACGACTCTATTGTTGCTCTACTCCTGGTCCTTGGTGGTGACATAGCCCAAAATAGTCTTACAATAGTTTGTTCTGCCTTCCAATTTGAGTGTTGGGAGATAGGTGATGATGTTGCTTGTAATAAACTTTGTTCAGCCTACTCTGCCTCCCTTGTAAAATGGTTGTGCTAGGAGGTAGGTGAAGGAATTATATGAGAAGGTCCTATCTATTCTACTATTTCCTTAGTGTGACTATGGTTGGATACAAACACTTCTTCTTCTTCATTTTCTTCATCTTTCTATCGCTCTTCGACTGTATTTGCTACAGCAACATCTTCTCCAGTGGTTAGTGAAGCCCTATGTACCTAAGCATATCAAATTAGGGATAAAATCAACCTATGATTCCCTAATGCCATTATTGTTCCTATCTAGTACCGATTGGATTCATCATTTAGGGCACACATTAAATAATAGGGAATATTGATGTAGTCCTCATGCAACAAGTGATTAATAAATCTGAAGTGGTTGGTATTCAACCATGAATACTTACCAGTGTAAGTAAAAAATCAATCCACTTTCTCAAATACACTCCTCATAATGTCCAAAATATGCTTTTTTGGCAACCCTGCTCATGTTATCTATGTTGATGGTTACCAAAAAATTATTGAGCACACCACACCACACCACACCATATGGTATCCTATGTGTGGGAGGCTGATCACTTCAATGATGTATACTTTTATGAGTAGTATAACCAGTCCACACATCTTTATAACCCTATCATTCATAGAGTCCACAAATTCATGGGCTGCCATAGAATCATGATATTGGATAACTAGATGGTAGTAGTTCATCCATCCAATAGCCTTAAACTAGTCCTTGATAGCAAATATTATACATGAGAGATCTTGGAGCTCGTACTTCTTGAGAGCGTGATTAGTCAAATATTATCCTATGGTGTTTGTTAGCTCTATTTCTCTAGATTTCATATTATGTTGCAAAACATATATGGTTTCCTAGTTTTAAACATGATTAAGCATATGATTGTATTCGTGCATACAAGGCACCTATCTTCTCGTAATTAGTAGTAATTATGGGTAATCTATATAATCAATTCTTAAATCATGTGGTAGATTTAGTTGGGTACCATTACAATAACTTCCTTCCATCTGATTGGTACCATATGATATTTTGTAAATTTAGGGAGTTGCATGATTGGATATGAGTTTCAAGGGGTATGTGCCAACACATTACATAGAAATAATTTTTAATGAAAATCATGCACACATATAAAAAATAGTCATACCTAGATGGTGTTTTATGAATTATGATATGCAAATGACAGTGGTCCAAATTGATTGGTTGATATGTGATAATAGTATATCCAAGAAAAATGAATGGTGTGCATTTTTTGTGCAGGGTAATTGCATCATAATAACATCATCAGGTACTACAATTTTATTAGTCTCAAGGTTTCATGCAAAAAAATTAAAGAAAGCATGAATTTAATATTTTACCATGGGACCACACACATCCCCCTTGGAATTTAATTTTTCCTTGTCTCAGGGGTATGCGTAAGTTACCAACGAGAAGACATAAACTCCATCAGTCAATAACCGAGAAGTAAATGGATATTTTCATTGAAATTAAAAATAGGTATGTGTCGATCCATGAAGAAGTTTAACATTGAATGCACATGAATTTTTGGCATATCTAAAACTCTGACTATGTATTCGATATCAAATATAAGAGTCATTGTTGTGTTGGAATACACACTTTTATTTGTGAGGAAGATAGACATCTTTCTTTGCACTATGGATACAAATTCCCTAATTGTTGGGATACAAATACCTTACTCTAACCCACTAGATATAGGTATCATCTGTTATTATGAATACAGGTGCATTTATTGTGGTAATATGGATACTAACACCTGCAAAAGAATTTATTTATTTTCTTTATTTTAGAGAACAAACATTTATTTTTATTTTTATTTTTTATACTTTTTGTCTATGGAAAATCGGTGCCTCATATGAATACAAACACCTTAAAAATTTTATGGATGCAAGTGCATTTTTTTTGTATGGGATATGGACGCTTTCTCTCTAATTAAGAGTCAGCGTTTGTTGAGTTGACTCGTAGATAGGTGCCTTTATTTAATTCAAATATATGTGCTTTCTCTTGGTGACCAAGTCAGTCTTCACTGCCTTGACCCTTATATAGGTATTTTCTTTTGTGAGGAATTAAAAGACCTGTACATACATCCAATTATAAGTGCCACCCTTCTGGTAGAAAGTGTTTCCTTCATTCGTCTATCCTCCTAGAAAGTAAAAAAATATAGCGCACCGCAAGCCTATGCCTGATAGGCCTAGTTTGATCCAGCTACCTATAGATTGCATTCAAGGTTGCATGTTCCAAAAAAAATAAATATACATGTAAAAAAAAAATAGGAATCATGGCCTATGAATGATGGGCCTACGTTTCCCGTGATACCTATAAATTGCATTCAAGGCATAATTTCCTACAAAGTATTAAATAAAATAAAAATAAAAAACCCTACACAAATTAAAAAAATAATAATACATACATATATATATATTCTATAGATTCATACTTGTCCATCAAGTGTTGAAAAATAAATTGTATTGTAATGGGATCTCCCCATGTTTGCTTTGGATTCGATCACCTGGATTTGTAGTGCATGATATGGTCGCAATAAGTGGTTATTTATGATCAATAGGATAGCACTGATATCTATGGTTTTGACGTAGACAACACCATTATTGATGACTTTGACCATTTCATACAGACCCATCCAATGTTGCATAAGCTTCCCTTTTCACTCCTAGAATTGAGAATCATAAAATAATGCCCAATCTACATCTTTGAACTATTTTGGTTGAATGTGGTAGTTATGCCATCAAGACCTCTGCTTTTGGATAATTTGTATGCACTCCAATTCATCCTAATGGTACCCATCCACCTAATTAAGTTATTGAACATGTTCTTTTTGTGCAACATATAGATTTAAGTTCAATTTTACTATAGTTCTTAAGATTTTAATCTCAAACTCAATTGGCATCATGGAATTTTCCCATAAACCAATTAGAATGGTGTAAATCCCATGGTGGTCTTCCATGTAGTGTGATATGTCCAAACTACTTTCGATAAATAAATTTTCCAATTCTTCCTGTGTTGTTGTACCATCTTGGTCAGAATTTTTTCCAACTCTCGATTTATGACTTCTACTTGCTTATTTGCTTGTGGATGATGGGGGTAGTTTTGTTGTGCTAGATTTGATATTGCTTCATTAACTCTTGAATCAAGTTCAAGGTGAACTAGATATTTTGATCATTGGTAATTTATTTAGGAACACCAAATATAGTGAAGATAGATTCATATATGAAATTAGCTACAATATTCTCTTTCAAGTCATGCAGTGCTTGCACTTCAACCCATTTAGTCACATAGTCAGTACAAACTAGAATATATATATTTGCCTAACTATGGATTGATTGGCCCCATAAAATACATTTCCAACTTATAAAAGGGCTCAATGTGCATGTGGTCTAAAGTGGTATCTCATCTCGGAGAGTTGTGTACCCATTCGTTCAAACTCAAAATTATATATCAAACCTATGACTATGAAAACAATAATAAAAAATATAAATTATTTCCCTCCACACTTAAGGATTCAATGATGTCATGGTCCATGGGGTTTGTCATAGACTTAGTTTGCAATTGGATAAAAATAGAAAATACTTCCCTAGACAAATATTAAGATTAATATTCTATCAAAGATTTAAAAGAAGAGTTGTTTAGGATGAAATAGAGTGTAAAAATCTTAAATATTATCTAGTTAGATTCTTATTCATACAAAGATGATTTAGGTAAGGGATGGACCAAGATATCATCAAATAAATATTCTTGCAAGGGTTACATGATGAATCAATGCATGTCTTGAACCTCATGGGAAAATTTTTTATAGATAAAATATACCTTTCTGATATCATGAAACTATGTAAAATTTATTCTTATACAAAGGGAAGAACTCATAAATATCGAGTAGAAAATATTGGCACTGAGATAGGGAAATTTATGGAATAATTTTGCAACTTATAAACTAATATCTTATTGCACCTAAACACTACATTGGATGAATTATAGGCTAAAACTAAGTCTATTGAGTCATTGACAATGTACTATCCAAGTTAAAGGTAAAAGCATGCTCTTCAAGAATACCTCCTAAATAATATCAATATACACTTCCTTTGTGAGAAAGTCCACCATACAAATTGATGTGACCTATTAACTAAGATTAATACTACCCTTTGAAGGAATAATTCACCCACAAAAAAACATAACTATGTAGGTAAAAAAAATATATATTTCCTATAATTAAAATCCTCCAAGGACACCATGCACACAAACCATATGGTATATTTCATGGAAAATGTCTCCACCACCACAACAATAAGGTTAGTACCCCTAGTTTCCACCTTTATAATGGTCTAACTGGGCTGTTTTAACTAGACATGGGTGAAACCGATACCAAATCAACTATGGATAGCCTAGAACTAAAAATGGTCTAGACTACTCCAAATAATTCAAACATATGTAGGAAAATTATAATTCTAATATCAACAAGAAGAATTCATATCAGGAACTACAATTACAACCACAATCACCAAAGTAACCTTTGCTTCCAGCCCATCCTATAGATAATCTAAATAACAATAGACATGCAATACCTATCTATAATACTAAACACAATGACATAGTTAATCTCAACTCTATTGACTATGACAATGTACAACTCTCCTTAGGTAATATATTTTCTAACCTAGGTCCCCAAGTAATAGTAGAACTAATGGAAGAAAGGGAAGCAACACCATCAATCATTGAGCCATCAAATGAAGAAAATCCTCCAGAAAATAGTCCATCAAAATATTTTAGTGTACCACATATTGAATATTTAGAACTAAAGGAAGAGTATCCAGAATAATTTGATCTATTGCTAAAATTATAGCACCTAAATCTCCAAGAAACCAAATATGTATCAATATTTAACAAGGTTATTAGGGACCTATGCATAAAGAAAACAAGAAGAAAATAAATAAAAAAATGCAAAAATGATACAAGTAGATGAAAATTTGGTTGACCCCATAGTAGGACAGCTCATTCCACCAAACAATGGAGATCTCATAAGCCCACTCATTATAGTATCTATTGGTACAACCAAGATACCCAACCTGTTGACTAACATGGTGGATACTATAAATGCTATGACCATAGAAGCATTGAATAAACTATCTTTGACTAATGTGTGACCCACTTCTACTATACTTCAAACGGAAAATAAATCTATAGCAAAACCAAAATGGATATTAGAATATGCCCCACTAATCATGGAATCCATAAAATACCTTACTAACTTCATGATTCTACAACCAAGAGCCAAGGTAAATGATTATCCATTAAACCTTGGATGACTGTTGTTGTATTTATAGATTCTAATTTAGGGGACCGGACCATATCCAATGGACTAAAATCCAAAATTATTTCTCTATATCCCCCAACTCCACACTCCATGCACTTTTTTTAAAATTATATGGATTGATAAACCCAATGAAAATGATAGTTTTGCATATTTGGCTATGGTTACTATGAAATAACATGTAGAGGAATTAATCCCATTTCAAGGATTTCTCTTCAAGGATGGAGCCATATTATTAGAATCATCATGTGTATATTGTTCAAATAATAACTAGGTCATGATTTATTTATTTCTATGGATGGACAAATGTGAAATTGCCAAATATCCACTTGTGCCTTTAAAATACAATTCATTTACTTTGTCACAAGGATGGAAAATGCATCTCCTTTCACATTCTAAATATCCTTTGGTAAATATTTTTCTCTAAGGAATCACATTCAAGTAAAACAAAAGGATCATCCATTCCTTATTACCTCACCATTGTCCTTTAAAATTACTAGTGAGTACAAGGGTCAACTTAGTATAGCCAAGTACCAAGCAAATATAGATACAACCTAGAAAACTTGTTAATATCAATAGCTAGATGCATGATGGGTAGGAAGTTAAACTATTTTAAGTATTAATCAAGATGTAAATGTATTTTCTTGTGACTATAGTGATATGAAAGGGCTACATACTGAAATATGCACACAACAAATATACACTCCTAATAAGAAACTTATTATTCAACCACAAAGAAGGACAAATACTGCTCTAAGAGACATGGAAAAAATTGAGATCAAAGAATCACTTGATGTAGGGTATATTTATTTGATCTTTCATAGCCAATGGGTCTCCTCACTAGTTATCATTCTTAAGAAAAATGAAAAACTACTATGTCTATTATAAAGAACTTAATAGAACCATATAGGAAGACCATTTTTTGTTACATTTTATACATCAAATACTCGACACACTCATAGAGAAAAACTATTTTTCTTTCCTATATGAAATTAGTCATTATAATTACATAGGGGTGACACTAGAAGATCAAGATAAGACTACCTTCGTATGCCTCTAGTGTATATTTTGATATTGAGTCCTACCATTTGGTTTATATAACACCCCCACAATATTTTAGTAGGTGGCTCTTACCATATTCATAGATATCATTGATGAATGTATTGGATTATACATGGATGATATCAAGGTGTATAAATAATTCTTTTAAGAATATCTTCACAACCTTAGTTTATTCCTCACTAGAGGTGAGACCCATAATCTATATTTGAGTAATAAAAAATATTTAATATTGATGGATGATGTGATTGTGCTAGGACAACATATCTCTAGTGTTGGTATAAATGTAGATAAAAAATATATAGAGGGCATAAACCAATTACCTCCATCATAGACCCAAATAGATGTCAAAATCTTTGTAGGGTATATGGGTTACTATAGACACTTTATTAAAAAATTCAGTGAGGTTGTTGCCATAGTATTTTATCTTACCAAAAGTATTGAGTTTAAGCATGTAGAAGATGTTGTGTGGTATTTGATAATATTAAATGAAAATTAACTTTTACACTAGTATTAGGAAGACTTGATGTGAAACTCTCATTTCATATCCATATTAATACTTCTAGTACTACTATATGTGTAGTACTTGGAAAAAAATAAAATAGGAAGAATTATGCTATTGACTATATTAGTAAAAAATAACTAGCATTTATACCACAACTAGAAAATAATTCCTAAAAATAGTTTATGCCATTAACAATTTTTACCATTGCATGCATACTGACCATGTTTCTATTAGTTACTAATTGAAAGAACTTGTGGTAAGTGGGTGAGTTGCCGGATGGATGTTACTAGTATACATGTTCAATATCACTATCATGGATAAATGTAGTAAAGTCAATGTACTTGTTGAATGCTTATCAAGGTTAAATACCATGGGTTAAATGGAACTAGTAGATGATATTTTTTCCAAATGAACACCTATTCATAATTGTTGCCTGGTGAAATAAATTTCATCATTAAGGTGCATTAAGTGATTGTTGTTTAATCATGGACCTAACCTTGTCTTACATAGGTGTGTCCAAGAGGATGAATTCTATGACATCCTTTAGGCTTGTCATGATCAACCTATAGGTGATATTTATTCATACAAGTACACTATATAAAAGACCCACTAAGATGTAAATAAATACATATACCATTATGATTAATTCCAATACATGGGGATACCCACTACATCTAATGAAATACATCTCCATCCTCAAGTGATCATAGAACCATTTAAAAAAAGTGGTTTAGATCTTAATGGGCCTATTGATCCACCATCCCAAGGAAAAGAACATATTTTAGTATCTATAAATTGCTTGACCAAGTGGGTAGACATGTGTGCTCTTGATTATGCTCATGAGAAAAAGGTGATAAACTTTTTTTATAGTCAAATATGTCAAATATTTGGTACTTTTTGAACCATTATGATGCATGAAGGTCCATAATTTACATCTAAAGTAATACAAGTGTTCAAATTTTTTTATCAAGTTAAACCTAAAATATTATCATTGTATCACCCTTAGGCAAATGCTCAAGTATAAGTTACCAATACTATGATTTCTTAAGATATATCTACATTTTAAAAGTAAGCATTTAATACATACACACATACATATTTATCTATATTGTTCATGCAAGCAAAACAAACCGTTATATAGAATATAATATTAATAATCCTAAGTATAACATTTTCATAAGACATTTTGCTTGTAATAAAATATTTAAAATATCATTAATTATTAGATTTTTTTGTACACATTATAATAATTATTCTATTTAATCTATTAATAAATTAACTAAACATTAAATTAAAAAAAGACTTTACAATATTGCATAAAAAGAATTTTATAATATTTATTTATTTTTAATTATTTATATGTATTTAAATAATTAGTTATATTGTTTATTTACCCTTTTAAGAGTTGGTTTCGGTTTTGATCTTGATCGTATGAGTGAGCTTGGATCCGAAGTTGTAACCTTTCTAGCTTCCTTTTGATTGTAATCTCTTTTATTTATATTAAATATAATTATTGTTTTCAATTGTTCACCTTTGTAACGTAGTTGGAGAAGGCGAGCCTGGCCTCGGGGAGGTCCATGATTCCAACCTATGTGATGCAAAGGGAGACAATAAAAAACCCATTCCTTGCTGGTTGTGCTCGGGTGTCTAAGGGTTTTTTTTAGTGCTAAGGCGGTACAAACCCCGAGCCATCAGAGGTTTCCCTCACTTCGAGTTTTGTTTACCGATGTGAGATAAAGATTATAGTGGTAGCACCATAGTTTGATGCTATGATAGAAGGCAATGCTACTTGACCCTCTAACCATTTGTTCAAAAAGAAAAGTAGTTTTCTATTCCTCTATGTATCAAACAAAAAAAATATTAATTGTAATAAAAAAATAAATCCCTCAACTACTTCCTCGTTTCATAATAATTTATTAAAAAAAACAAATAAATCATTTAATAAGAGGTGAACCTAAATCGTTTGTTATAGTTGGAATTAAAGAGGCATTGAAATCCATATAAAGTATTAGGTCAACAAATAGGAAAGCAACGTATTAAGATGAAACAAAAATTCCATCGTGGAAATAGTGTGCCATAGACACACGGTGATACAGACCTCTTTATTTACCGCACCCTTTGCAGGAACTATTCCCCAATTTTTACTTTTCAAATAACAGGTAACAAACTTTTCATTTTAGTTAGGGAACTTTGTTCCTTTTAAATAAAGTTGCCATTGACATTAGTAGATGTATCCGCTGACACGTTTACAGCAACAAAGGAAACCGACAAAATTGATCTCCTAGATCTATCAATAAAAACTTTCCGGTATTGATATCATGGTAATATCGTATAGGAAATCATTTGATAGGCAACGTACTATTATTTAGAAAGTATAATATGGAGCACCAGTGTAAAGAAAGTAAGTAAAATCATGTTAACCAAAATAAAGCAAATACATGAACCAACCTTGATCATTCAAGCTTGACGACTAGAATACTAAATAGTCTGGAATGGCGGTGGCTCAACTGTAAAACAGCTCAGGTGAGGAAAAACCAGTAACCTTCGTCTTCATAAGCTTCTAGATTTCTTGCCATCGTCACGAACGAGATTGTTAAAATAAAATAATACATAACAGAACATGCGTGAATTGAAACTAGTTGCTGAAATATATGATTTTTCATGAAGTCGTATACATATTTGCTACAACTACGGCAATGAAACTGGCCTCCAATTGCAGCCATTCTAACGCACTGTGATCTTCATGTAGGGTGGGGCATGGGAAACAAAGCGCATACTATGCCAAGCATGACTTGCCCATATTACCACAACTTAAATAATACCTTCTATCTTTGAGAATAGGATATGGGCAAGTCATTCTTGGCTGAGTAACACGCTCTACTTCATGCAACACCATCTTCATGAGATTTCAATGTTTTCAATCCAAGAATGAGAGTTAATGACCAGGCAGGGACGGACTTATAATGGCTTGAAAGGCCATGTAATCGACAAAGCGAATATATTCAAAGGAATCCGCTCACTAAACATTTAAATTGAATCTAGGTGCTTTCCCCTCCGCGTCTCAAAGCAAAGTAATCAATTTCACTTCCGGCGGCACCATCTCCATAATGCTTCAATAATTCAAAGATGTGACTCTGACAGTGGGAAAATGCATGAACTATGCAGAATTTTGTTCTCTTCTATCCATCACTGTGCTTTTGACGGCCTATAAATCCTAGTTATTCTTTCCAGAAGAATTGGTGACCTGGTTTCAAAATATGGATGGAGTATTCGTTGCATAAGGAGAACGAATAAAAGGTACGATATCAGACCATCAAAGCACCAAGAGTAGCGGATAATGTTAACTTGTGCTTCCCGTTTAGGACTCTATACAATGTGCGTGGACGAGTAGTGTCACCTTTCCCATTTTTGCGTCTGTACAATGTGTCTGTGGACACGACCCTTTCGAAAGGCGAGGACTGTGGTCTGAATTTCATATCTAAATGGTAAGACCAGAATTTCGCATGGAATTGTCAGGATCGAATATGTGGTTGCTCAAATTGTTTCTATATAAAACACTGCTATATCTTTATATCTCACACAAAGTAAATTCATTCATGCACAATAGAAAAAAACATATCATTGTTTAGATATACTACTTGATTATAGCAATAATCATTAAAGGAGGTTTGTTACCATCTAATTTTATTTCCTACATATTATCTTAAATGTAGACAATGTATAATGGTGAATATGAAAATATACTTGTTACATATAACTTTGTTGAATATGAAAATATACTTTTTACTTATAATTTTTTTTAACTAATAAATTTTATCTGTAGTTTTATCTTTTTTATTTTTGTATTCATCCTTTTTGTTTTTCATTTGTCTTTTTATTACATAATTGTTTTTATTTTTTAATTTATTTTGTTTTATTTAATAAATTCTTTCTCATGTGGTTTTCATATTAAATATTATTTTTCTAACATTATTCCTTTAACGCTTAATAGTTTAATCATTAATATTTTTTTGAATAAAACTATTGATTTCTTGAGCAACACTCTTTCAAATCTTGTTGATGCACATGCTTATACACATTCATCATCTAGGTACAACTTTTTTAAATTTTTCAATATGCGTGTCATCCCATAATTCAAACACGAGTATTTATAATAACTTTCTCATCCTATTCGATTTCATTGATAACCAATTGCTACAACTACCTAATGCATAACAAATTAGATAATTGTTTTTGCATGGATAACTAATCACTACAACTACCTAATGGATAACAAATTAGATTATAGCTTATGTGGTTCACTCTATTGTTTACACACCAAATGCTCATCTTTCTCCTTTTATGTGAGGGATTTTTACCACACAAAATTTATCCAATGGTTATCATTACTCTCTCTTCCTCTTTTAGGGATAATTTTGATACTTCAACTCTCATGCACTATTAAAGACATGGACCATCTAAGACTTGAATATAGGATCTCTATCCATTGAGGTTGATCCATCAATGAGATTTTGATTTCCCATTAAACAAAACTACAATTCAAATGTATGATTTATATTCATTACTCAAACATCCTCCCTAAGCCACTTCATGAAAAATAGGGGTTCTTAGGTTCAACATGAGCTATGATACCATATATTTCAACTAACTCAACATATCATTTGCTTCCTACTACTTCACTGTAGCAGCTCGTTGAGAATCCTAAAATTTAATCTACTCTTTTTTATATTTCTCCTCCTATTCAGAGGCTTGTTCTCTTATGCCTTGCAACTGGTATTGGAGGTCTTCCTCCAAAGTATCACGATGAGGTGCTTCACCACAGGATGTACCCTACAACACCTAGGTGACTAGTTCATCTTCTATCATGGGGGATTATTCTTCCTTTGATGAATTCTAATCAACCAACGACTCCATTGTTGCTCTACTCCTAGTCCTTGGTGGTGACATAGCATAAAATGGTCTTACAATAGTTTTTTCTGCCTTCCAATTTGAGTATTGGGAGATAGGCTATGATGTTACTCGTAATGAACTTTGTTCAACCTACTCTGCCTCCCTTGTAAAATAGTTGTGCTAGGAGGTAGGTGAAGGAATTATATGAGAAGGGCCTATCTATTCTACTATTTCCTTAGTGTGACTATGGTTGGAGACAAACACTTCTTCCTCTTCATTTTCTTCATCTTTCTATCGCTCTTCGACTGTATTTGCTGCAACAACATCTTCTCCAGTGGTTAGTGAAGCCCTATGTACCTAAGCATATCAAATTAGGGATAAAATCAACCTATGATTCCCTAATGCCATTACTGTTCCTATCTAGTACCAATTGGATTCATCATTTAGGGCACACATTAAATAATAGGGAATATTGATGTAGTCCTCATGCAGCAAGTGATTAATAAATTTGAAGTGGTTGGTATTCAACCATGAATACTTACCGGTATAAGTAAAAAATCGATCCACTTTCTCAAATACACTTCTCATAAAGTCCAAAATATGCTATTTTGGCAACCCTACTCATGTTATATATGTTTATGGTTACCAAAAAAATCATTGAGCACACCACACCACACTAATTTCTTTATACATCTGGTCTCCTATGTGTCGAAGACTAATCACTTCAATGTTGTATAATTTTATGACTAGTATAACCAATCCACATATCCTTATAACCCTGTTATCCATAGAGTCTATAAATCCATGGGCTGCCACAAAATCATGATATTGGATAACTAGATGGTAGTAGTTCATCCATCAAGTAGCCTCAAACTAGTCCTTGATAGCACCAATTATACATGAGAGATCTTGGAGCTCATACTTCTTGAGAGCATGATTAGTCAAATATTCTTCTATGGTGTTTGTTAGCTCTATTTCTCTAGATTTCATATTGTGTTGCAAAACATATGTGGTTTCTTGGTTTTAAAATTATGAAGCATACAATTATTTTCGTGCATACAAGGCACCTATCTTCTCGTAATTAGTAGTAATTATGGGTAATCTATATAATCAATTATTAAACCATGTGGTAGATTTAGTTGGGTACTATTACAATAAATTCCTTCCATCTGATTGGTACCATATGATATTTTGTAAATTTAGGTAGTGGCATGATTGGATATCAGTTTCATGGGGTATGTGACAGCACATTACATAGAAATATTTTTTAATGAAAATCATGCACACATATAAAAAAAATATTGATACCTAGATGGTGTTTTATGAATTATGATATGCAAATGATAGTGGTGCAAATTGATTGGTTGATACGTGATAACGATATCTCCAAGATAAATGAATTGTGTGTATTTTTTGTGCAGGGTAATTGTATCAGAAGAACATCATCAGGTACTACAATTCTATTAGTCTCAAGGTTTCATGCAAAAAATTAAAGAAAGCATGAATATAATATTTTACCGTGGGACTACACACATCCCCCTTGGATGTTAATTTTTCCTTGTCTCAGGAGTATGCATAAGTTACCGATGATAAGACATAAAATCCATCAGTCAATAACCGAGAAGTAAATGGATGTTGTCATCAAAATTAAAAACAGGTATGCGTTGATTCATGAAGAAGTTTAACTTTGAACGCACATGAATTTTTGGTATATCTACAAATCTGACTATTATTCGATATTGAATATAATAGTCATTGTTGTGTTGTAATTTAGACACTTTTATTTGTGTGGAAGATAGACACCTTTCTTTGCACTATGGATATAGATGCCCTAATGGTTGGGATACATATACCTTACTCTAACCCACTAGATATAGGTATTGTATGCTATTATGAATACAGGTGCATTTATTGTGGTAATATGGATACTAACACCTGCAAAAGAATTTATTTCTTTATTTTTTATTTATTTTACAGAACATACATTTATTTTTTATTTTTATTTTTTATACTTGTTGTATATGGGAAATAGATGCCTCATATGAATACAAACACCTTAAAATTTTTATGGATGCAGGTGCATTTGTTTTGTATTGGATATGGATGCTTTCCCTCTAATTAAGAGTCAACATTCATTGAGTTGACTCACAAATAGGTACATTTCTTTAGTCCAAATATAGGCGCTTTCTCTTGGTGTCCAAGTCAGTCTTCACTGGCTTGACCCTTATATAGGTATTTTCTTTTGTGAGGAAGTAAAAACATGTACATACATCCAAATATAAGTGCCACCCTTCTGGTAGGTAGTTAGTGCTTCCTTCATTCGTCTATCCTTTGAGAAAGTAAAAAAAACATAGGGCACCGCAAGCCTATGCCTAATAGGCCTAGTTTGACCTAGCTACCTACAGATTGCATTCAAGGTTGCAAGTCCTAAAAAAATAAACACACATGTAAAACAAAAAATAGGAATCATGGCCTATGCTTGATAGGCCTAGGTTTCCCAAGATACCTATATATTGCATTCAAGGCATAATTTCCTACAAAGTAGTAAATAAAATAAAAATAAAAAACCCTACACAAATTAAAAAATTAATAATACATATATATATATATATATATATATATATATTCTATGGATTCATACTTGTCCATCAAGTGTTTAAAAATAAATTTCATTGTAATGGAATCTCCCCATGCCTGCTTTGGATTCGATCATGTGGATTTTTAGTGCATGATATGGTCACAATTGATGCTTATTTATGATCAATAGGATATCACTGCTATCTATGGTTTTGACATAGAAAACACCATTATTGATGACTTTGACCATTTCATACATACCCATCCAATGTTGCATAAGCTTCCCTTTTCACTCCTAGAATCGAGAATCGTAAAATAATGCCCAATCTACCTTTTTGAACTATTTTTATTGAATGTGGCAGTTATGCCATCGAGACCTCTGCTTTTGGATAATTTTTATGCACTCCAATGTATCCTAATGGTACTCATCCACCTAATTAAGCTATTGAATATGTTCTTTTTGTGCAACATCTAGATTTAAGTTCAATTTTACTATAGTTCATAAGGTTTTAATCTCAAAATCAATTGGCATCATGGAATTTTCCCATAGACCAATTAGAATGGTGTAAATCCCATGGTGGTCTTCCATGTAGTGTGATATGACCAAACTGCTTTTGATAAATGATTTTTCCAATTCTTCCTATGTTGTTGTACCATCTTGGTGAGATGTTCTCCAACTCTCGATTTATGACTTCTACTTGCACATTTACTTGTGGATTATGGGAGTAGTTTTATTGTGTTGGATTTGATATTACTTCATCAACTCTTGAATCATCTTCAAGGTGAATTGTATCTCTTGATCATCGGAAACTTATTTAGGAATACCAAATATACTGAAGATAGATTCATAAATGAAATCAACTACAATATTCTCTTTCAAGTCCTGCAATGCTTACACTTCAACCCATTTAGTCACATAGTCAGTACAAACTAGAATATATATATTTTTGCCTAACTATGGATTGATTGGCCCCATAAAATACATTCCCTAGTTATAAAAGGGCTCAATGTGCACATGGTCTAAAGTGGTATCTCATCTCGGAGAGTTGTGTACCCATTCATTGGCATTGATCATACTGGCTAACATGTTTGGTTGCATCTTTAAATAAATAATATTAAAATATCCAACCTACAAAACTTTAAATGTAGTCCTCCTTGCTATGAAGTGTCCACCACATGGTTCATCAAGGCAAGCCTTGAGAATTTCTATAATTTTATTTTCTACATCATACCTTTGCATGATTTTATCTGGTCCAATTTTAAACAAGAATTTATCAACCCATGAGAAGGTTGCACTCTTTTCTATAAAAGTTTGAGCTTCTTGGGGTGAGAGTGGAGGATATGTTTTACCAGTGGCTAAGTAATTAGCCATATCTAAATACCATAAAATCTATTCATCAAAAGCAAAAATATTCTCATCCAAAAATCAGTCTTCAGTGGTAGTATGGTCCTGAGATATTAACCTGGAGAGAAAATTTATAACAACATTATCCTTGTTTGGCTTGTCAACAATGGTTACATCAAATTCCTACAATAGTAAAATCCTCCTAATAATTCTACCACTTACTAGAAGTTTATTTATTATATACCATATGGTTTTATGATTTCTTTGTACAAACATCTTATAACCTGTAATGTAGTGGCAAAAATTACTTATAGCCTAAACTACTGCAAGGAATTATTTCTCCATAACAGTATAGTTGAAATAAACACCTGTAATATTTTTAATGACATAATATATGGCATAAAAATCATATCCATCCTTCTTTCCTAATATTGCCCCTATAGCATTTTTGGATGCATCAGCATAAATATGAAAGGGGAGGTTCCAATTTGGACCTCTCAACACAAGAGCAATCATCAATTCTTCCTTTAAAATATGAAATGCTTGCTCACACTCACTAGTATAGAAAAAATCAATATTTTTGGTCAACAATGTATGCAGTGGTTTGGTAGTTTTGCAAAAATCTTGGATAAACCACCTATAGTATCTAGTGGAACCTAGAAAACTGCATATATCTCTCTAACTTTGGCAGGTAGGCAAATTTTTAATTACTTCAATTTTTTTTGTCTACCTTAATCCCTTCCATAGAGATATGATATTTGAACACTATATCTTCTTGCATTAGAAAAAAATACTTTTCATTACTAAGGGTCAATTTTGTATCCTGATAATGTTGAAGTACTTTCTCCATATTATCTATAACTTCTCCAAAATTTTCATCGTAAATAGTGAAATCATCCATATACACTTCTACAATTTCTCCAACCATGTATGAATAGATACTAAGCACTACCATTTGAAAGGTTGTAGGTGCATTACATAACCCAAATTATAATACTCGGTAAGTAGAAGTACCCCAAGAGCAATAAACGTGGTTTTATCTTGATCCTCATCCCTTATATGAAATTTATTATATCCTCTAAACCCATCAATGAATGAAAAGTATTTTTGTGGTGCCAAGGTGTCAAGGACTTGGTCAATGAATGGTAGGGGGAAATGGTCTTTCCAAGTGGATTTATTTAACATCCTATAATCAACAAAAATTCATCATTTACCATTTTTCTTTGGTACTACAACTAAAGGAGACACCCTTTAACTATATGATATAAAATAAATAAATCCAACTGATAAAATTTATTGTAATTTAGCTTTGACTATTTCCTTCATTACTGTATTCATTATCCTTTGATTTTATCTCACCGATCTTAAATTATCCTCTAAATAATTTTTTTGCATGCAAAATTAAGGTGCAATCCCCCTCATGTCTTTGTAATTCTATGCAAAAGTAGTTTGATGGTTGACTAGCATGTCTTTCAATTTGTCCTCTTGAACTCTTCGTAATGTATAGTCAATTTTCAATATTCTACAAGGTGCTACTTCTATTTTTTTGGTATGATTCTCCTTATTGCCTACAATTTAGGATTCTATAGGAGGTTGTGAGGATTCCCCTTGGAAAAAGTTTGTTATGACTTGATATTCATCTAAGTCATTCTCGACCTCATATAGAACCATTATTTTTTGAAGCATTGATAATGCATAATCATTCAAAGCTTCATAATTTGGTTCTTCTAATACTTTAGTCGATTATGTAGGAGTGTATATAATCATATTTTTGATATTATGTCCATCCAAAAATGGTCATTTGACCCATCCTAAAACATACGTAAGCATCAACTATAGCCATACAATGATGACCTAATATAAGTGGATATCTTACCAATCCAGATCTAGATTTCAAGACTAAAAAGTCTACTGGATAACCCATGCATCTACTATCACTATCACATCTTCTAGCATTCCCTTCGAGAGTACTGTAGATCGATCAACCAATTGTAGAATTTTCTTAGTTGGCCTTTGAAAGCACGAGATTCCGGTCCAAGGAAACACCAAGTGCAATTGCATTCAAAATTAAGCACGCTTAAGTCCTAGAGATGTAAATTGCATGAAACAAAAAAGAGACATATTGGAAGAGACACAATCGAATAGAGAAACACAGCCCTTTCATTAATTTCCCTTGATCTCTGTTACAATAATGCCTCCTCCCTTTTCAGGGGCTAGGAGCGCAAATAGGGTTTGATTACAATCGCTGAATGATTCCTCTTTTCGCGTGCCCATGATTGCAATGGGCGGGCCAGGATGATGCCGCCGCTGATGTCGATGAGTTCTTCGCCTCTGCTGCTTTTCCTGCGAACAAAGAAATGACCAAGACGTTAGTAGCACCTGCTGCAAATGAAAAGCATTCTCTCTCTAAAACCAATGAAATATGCGTATGAAGGTAAGAAAAGTTACCAGAAGGCCACTGCCATTGAGGCAGCTGGCCAATCCACCTTAAACTGGAATTCATCCCTGAGCAGGACAAATTCTGACTGTAATTCGTCCCTGGGTGGGACGAATTCTTCTGAGTAGGAGAAACCGACCTGCTGCTGCTCCAATGTCGGATCCCGGGACCTGCAAAACTCCTGCAAACAAGGGGGTTAGGTAATTGGGGCCATTTTGGGACGACCCAGATGGTCGGATTTTCCCAATTTGGCCTCCACCCTCGGGAATTTGACCTTGACACCTGCAAGTTAGCGAAACGACAAAGTAATACAAAACACCCTAAAATCTGACCAAAAGTTACAAAATAGCAATTATGGACTAATCAGACCTAGTAACACAGAATGCAATCTAAAAAATAATCTAAAGTGCTCAAAAACTAAAATTAGGACTTGGGGGGTGCGGGGGTGCCCAAGTGGGCCTCCCACCGTTGGCCCTCGATTTTGGAGCCAATCCACCAAGGATGGGCCCAAAACCTTTTAGGATTGGGGGGTCGGCGAATTGGTAGGTTCGGATGTCCATGCGTCGGATTTGAGTAAGGTTCGAGCTTCCAAAGGCCACCCAACAACCTCCCTTGCAAAAGAGATTGGTGGATGTAGGAAGGTGAACAAAGGGGGATGCAAGCGAGTCTTCAATTCGGCAGCACTTCGTTGCTTGAACACTCCTTCAACCTGTCTGTTTTGGGTGAGAAAAGTCCCACCTTTTATAGACCCAAGGGGTCTCTTTTGGGAGGGAAGCACCAATGCCAAGTGTTGGCCATAGGCGCCATGTGGCAGTCTTGTCTTCCCATGAGGGAGGGGAGTCCTCCATTGACTTGAACTTTGATAAATGCTTCTTGTAACAGTCCTCTAACGGCCCCTCTGCCCACTTACACATGCGTGCAAGGCAGGAGCCCTTAACTGACTGTTTTGGGCTGCCACTTGGCACCATTTGCCTTTTTGCCCGTTAAGCTTGGAATTCGTCCCACCCAGGGACGGATTCAGAATTCGTCCTGGGGTGGGACGGATTCTATTTTGAATTCGTCCCTGGGTGAGACGAATACTGGGAAAAGTGTCCAAGTGTGCCAAATTGCTTCTTGACCTCACAAAATTGTTATGAAAGTGGTTAAGACCACTATTTAACCTCTGAGGGCTGCCCTGGGGGCTGTGTTTGTCAAAGCGATCAGTGTTTGTAGTCACATAATCGGATTGGTGCTGTTTTAGTGTCTAAAGATGCCCCTTTTTGGGAAGCGCTGCGGGTGATGCAGTGCTGAGCAAAAATAGATAACTAAAGCACAAATGATTAGGGTTTCTTGGTAACCTAACCAACTTTTGATGCCCCAAGTATGGAAAGGGCATGCATTCTTGAATCCTTGCTTCTGACGAGCTAAGGAATTTGATTTCAAATATTAACCTGTTTTGGTGAGGTGTGACTTGAACTTAGACATTGATCAATCATGAACAAGTGAAGGGCGTTTTTATCCTCAGGGGGAACCTTGTGTTCATGATTCACGAAATGCCAAGTGTTTGATTGATTTGATTGTTGCTTGTTTACTGCCCCAAGCAGGAGCGTGATTGTCTTTGTCAATGATTCTTTGAATGCATGTCATTTTCCTTAACTGGGTGTGCGATTGTTGATTGGTGACTAAGTGTGACTACCCCCTCAAGCGACGAATCGATGAGGGAATGACCTTCATGAGAGAAGCGACGAGTCGCTTGACCCAAGATGACTTGTGCAAGGTTGCCTTTAGAGGGTTTACCGTTAAGCGTGTGCAATTTTTCCAACATATGGACCTATTTTTGGTGGGTGTTAACCCTTTTGGTGATGTCATAATGAGGTGAAATCGTCGAAAACCTATTTCCCGTGGAGCGGTCTGGCTATGATAGCCTTCTTGGGAAACTAGGAGAGCGATAATTTGGACCTCGACATCGATTTTCTTTGCCTAGAGTTTAAGTGCATGAGCACTTATGCCCGACAATGTTTTTGTTGTGTTTTTGTTGAATTTTGTACTATTTTTATTGTTTTTGTGACACCATTTGGTGATTGGATTATCGGCAATCCGTCCTCCCGTGGAGCGGTCCGGCTATGGTAGCCTTCTTCGGGAGTAGGATAGTGACAATTCAAACCCCGACATCAATTTTGCTATGCCAAGAGGTTAAGTGCAAGAGTACTTGTGTCTGGCAATGTTTATTGCTTGTTTTGTGTTGCATTTTTGTTGTTTTGTTGTTTTTGTGACACCATTTTTGGATTAAATTGTCAATATTTGTCTTCCCGTGGAGCGGTCCAGCTATGGTAGCCTTCCTAGGGAGTAGGATATGATAATTTGTGACCCCGATGTCAATTTTTTATGCCCATGTTGTCAGTTGCATTTGCAATCCTGTCAGGCAGTTTTATTTTGTGTTTTTAGTGCATTTTTAGTCATTTTTCTTGATTTTTTTTGTGCTGGCCTGAATTCGTCCCTGGGTGGGACGAATTCCAGCTGGAGAATTATTCCCTGGGTGGGACGAGCACTGATCGGAGCGCTCATCCCAGTAAAGGATGAATTCCAGTGCAAAGGGCCTATTTAAGGGCAAAAACTTGATTTTGGGCTCATTTGTGTCATTTTTTTCTTGCGATTTTGGAGATCTGGGAGGAGGAGGTAATTCTGCGAAGCGAAGCACTGCTGGAATTCTCTCTGCCATCATGAGTGCACAAACTGGTTCGAGTGGCGGAGCCGAGGTGAGACCTGTAAGTGACCCTAGGGTTTATTTAGCTTTAATTTAATGCATTGTTTTTGTGTTACGCTTTTCAAAACTTTAAGATTTTTGTGATGTTTTTTGTTTAACAACTAAGGTTAGAAACCCTAGAACTGAAACTTTTATCTTTTTCATTTATTTATTTATTTTTCATTTTTTTTTGTTTGCTTGCAGGTTGTTAGGAGCCGCTACCGTGTACCCACTGCCTTTACTGAGGCGCGGTTGGCCTTGACTGATGGTGATTGGGAATGGCTTGATGCCCTTGGGCTCAAGCAGGTGGCTCGACTGGAGCCTGTGGTTTCGGATCAGGCCTATCTGATGGCCCTGATCAAGCTTTGGGATCCACGGACCAATACTTTCCATCTCCCGACAGGGGAGATGACTATGACACTTGAGGACGTCTATCGGTTGCTTCGGATTCCGATAGATGGTCTGCCTATTAGGACATCTCTATTTGATCAACGGACTGCTATACTCACGAGATGTTTTGGGCATGGGGGGGAGCTGGGTGTAGCAGACCCAGTGGAGACAGCAGAGGCGGATTGCCAGGCTGGCGGGATTTTGGTTGGCTGGTGGAAGGAGAGGGGGGTGTTAGGAGTGAGGCATGCATTCCTGATGGGCCTCATTTTTAATATTCTTCTCCCTGATTCGTCAGGTGTGAGATTCCCGTGGAACCTGTTGGATTTGGTGTGGTAGTTGGAAGAGTGCCCGATAGAGGCACCGTTGATCCTGATATGGGGACAGACTTTGTTGGCACAGCTTTACGGGGAGCTGTACGGGGTCCGCTGTCGACAGTGAAAGGGTGTCAGTTGTAGCTTTTTGTTGCAGTGCTGGGGTTGGCAGCACATAGCTGTTGAGAGGCCTACCGGGTTATCGTGGATGACTCGGGCGGCGATGGAGGATGATGGGATTGGTTATGCAGCTTTGTGGCGATGGTATGCGGAGCAGGGGCAGAGTCGGCGATGGGCAGGTGTAGTTGATCACTACATTGATGCATTTTCATGGCTCACTCCAGGGGAGGTGTTTTGGCGTCCCTATCGGGACTGTCCAGCTTGGCCTGAGGCTGGAGAGTGGCTCCGATGGGTACGGAGGGAGCGATGGTTGACTGGGCGGCACGGGATGGAGCATGAGTTCTTTTCGTACCGTCGGGTTACATGATAGTTTGGGGTGCGCCAGGGATTGCCTGGTGAGCCCATTGGCTATCGTCGTCGGGGAGATGAGAGGGATCTGGAGCCACCTGTCCTCATGCCATTGGGCAAGGAATCGGATGCGATGATTGAGGTGTTGGATGTGGATGACGTAGGTACTACCACTGAGTATGACTCGTGGTGGGTTTTGCGGTGCTGGAGAGGAGAGGGTCCACTGGGAGGCACGGAGGCGGTAGTGGAGGATGCTGAGGTGGCGAAAGGTGATTGGGGAGGGCTGTTGGATGATGCAGACATGGTGGATGCGGGAGATGAGGATGTGGACTTGGGTGTTCCGGAGCAGCCGAACATGTAGGATGTGGAGGAGCAGTTGGAGCCTGAGCAGGCTACTATCCCCGCGAGTCCTATGCGTCCGACAGATACGGAGGGGGTAGGGTCGGATGTAGGCGATGAGGTTGCACGGCTTACAGAGCTACTACGGATGCGGGATCTGGAGAGGGATCTTCTACGGGCTCAGTTTGCAGAGCGGGATAGAGTTTTGGCATAGCGTGATGATGCATTGTCTATCTATCATCGGTGGGAGGCAGAGTGGTGTCTGTATCGGATAGACTTGGAGAGGGAGGTCATCCGCCTTGGCGGGCGGCTCCCTGAGCCTTCGATCAGTAGATATTCTCGACGGACGAGGGATAGTCTGACTGAGCAGTCAGCATCATCTCGCCATAGGCGATTAGATGAGGGGAGTGGTAGTAGGCATGATGCGGGGGCTAGCAGTAGCCGCCCTGCAGGGTCCCGTAGGACCCACACCACGGGGGGTAGTTCCCGTCGCACCGATCCTGCGTGATCATGGTGGCCGACGCCTTAGGTTGGGTTTTGGATATGTTTGCGGGGTCTGAGGACCTGTTTTGTAGCCTGTGGGCATCTTTTTGAATATATATATATATATACCGGTTTTATTTTTGGATTTGTACATATGATGATGTGATTTTTGTTATGCATGTTTATTTATTTGATGAATGTAGATGTTATGATGAATTGAATTGTTTTATATGTCTATGCAAAATGGATGAATGATATTTGTGATGATTGCACTGTAGGTTGTTTAAGAAAATTTTTATTTATCTGGTTTTTCTCTGCTTTTTTTGTATTTTTTGATGTTATCATAAGGATGATATGTAGCGCAGATGGTTTTGGGATGAATGTAAGATTTTCTGAGATTCAGACAGTTTTAACTCACTATCCATGACTGTACTTTATCTTACAAGACTTTTGAACAAGGTATGAATCAAACTTGTTTTTGACCGAGCTATTTCACATCCCTGTGTGTGCAATTGAATTCATTTAGTGGTATTTGTTAGGATACCGCCAGTGCCAGGTGGGCTTTCAACCGAACCTGTACTGAGGATCACCTAATTAGCTCCACGAATTTCTTTGTTGTATGTACTAAGATTAATCTGCGGTGTAATCCAGGATGTCATAAGCTAGCTCATCCACATGCAAACATTGATCTGTACTCAAGTTAATGTGACAGATATATCGTTATGCAGGAGGTTTACTTCTGTTACCGAATTGGTATTGAAGCTTGCCTTATGACCTATAGAATGCTGAGAGTTCTAGGGATTCAAGGTCAACTCCCTTCTTTTTTTTTCAATTGTATTGGGATACTTGCTCTTTTGTAGTGATAAGATCACTGTTTATTTTGATTTTTTTTTTTTTTTTTTTGAGCAAGGGATTGGGGATATGGAGTGATGAAAATCACTATTGTTTGTGCCTTTTGATGTGTGCACTATATTTGTCAAATTTGGAGTTTTGACATTTTGCAAATTTTGTGTTTTGCAACTGTTGAGAACTTTAGGGATTCTTAGGGAATTGGGTAGGGAGGAAGCTTGTCCTTTTGCCAACTCTCAGCATTCTAGGCGTCATTCGCATAGGAGGATGAGCAAGATAACCGTTTCGCTCGTGGTGACCTAGATTATTTTGCAGGTTTCGTCTTTCGTTCACACAATTTTGGGAATTTTAGTGTTTTGATTTGTGTTGGGATGTTACGGAACAAGGTGTATTTCAAGTATGACTCTACCTTCGTAAAATATGTTCGACTTGGTACACTACATGGCTAAAGAGGAAAATGATGACTGAATCACTGAAAATCTTGGTACATTCCCAGACCACTGACTGTAGTGTGGTAAAGTTATGCTTTGTGTTTTTGTTTTTTTTGATGAATTCGAGTATGCCTAGAATTGAGATGCAAATCTTTGTTGATTTTGTTGATTTTTGTTGTTTTGTTTTTGTTGAATTTATTGATTTGTTTGACCAAGAGATTGCGATAATCCTTGGAGCTTTTTGGTGACCAAGAGATTGCGATAATCCTTGGAGCTTTTTGGTGACCAAGAGATTGCGATAATCCTTGGAGCTTTTTGTGTTGACCAAGAGATTGTGATAATCCTTGGAGCTTTTTGTGTTGACCAAGAGATTGCGATAATCCTTGGAGCTTTTTAGTTGACCAAGAGATTGCGATAATCCTTGGAGCTTTTTGTATTGACCAAGAGATTGCGATAATCCTTGGAACTTTTTGGGTGACCAAGAGATTGCGATAATCCTTGGAGCTTTTTAGGTGACCAAGAGATTGCGATAATCCTTGGAGCTTTTTGTTTGTTTGTTTTTAATTTTTTTTTTTTTTTTTTTTTGGTACATGGCTTTCTTAGATGTGAAATGGTCGCAAATGACTGATATTCAAGGGTTCTGTTTCCTTGATACCATCAAGAGAAGCTAGCCTGTACGTTCCTGGTCCTATTTTGCTATTAATGACATAAGGACCTAGCCAATTTGCTGTGAATTTTTCTCTCATATGGGACGGCAAATTAGAGTTTTGTTGGTTTTCCTTCAAAACTAGATCACCAACCCGAAAGTCTCTTAGGTGAACTTTCATGTTGTAAGCTCTCTTAAGCCACTCTTGATAGATACGTAAGTGCTCGAGAGCATTAACGCGTCTTTCGTCAAGCAACGTAAGTTGGTCTAACCGGGCCTGCCGTGCAGTGTCATCATCGATGAATTCCTGCATTGATATGCGGAAGGAAGGAATTTCCAACTCGAGAGGCATTACTGCCTCTAAGCCATACACTAGTGAAAATGGAGTTGCCCCAGTGGGCGTCCGAATGCTAGTGCGATAAGCCCAAAGGGCAAGTGGGATTTGTATGTGCCAATCCTTATGACTATCTGCGATGGTATTTTTAAGGATGGCGACTAGCGTTTTGTTTGACACCTCTGCTTGCCCATTTGCTTGCGGATAATAGGGTGTTGAAAAGCTGTGCTGAATTTTGTACTTTGCGGTTAAAGCACACACGTCTTTGTTCTTGAATGATGGCCCATTATTCGAGATTATTTTGGATGGAATACCAAAACGACATATGATGTAATGCAAAATGAACTCCGCAATGCGGGGTCCTGTCGTAGAGGTTAACGGAATTGCTACCACCCATTTGGTAAAATATTCTATGGCCGTTATGATAAACGTGTGACGGCCTGATGATGCAGGGGAGATCTTTCCGATTAGATCGAGGCCCCACTACGAAAATGGCCAAGCGGATCGGATCGTCTCGTAGGGCCTGGGAAGGTGCGTGCATCAGATTGGCATGATGTTGACATTTTACACACCTCTTGACATATGCGCAGCAATCTCGCTCTAAAGATGGCCAATAGTAGCCCATGCAAAGAATGCGCTTTGCAATGGCCATACCACTGAAGTTGCTGCCACATGTACCGTCATGCGCTTGGGTGACTGCCCAAGTGGACTCTTGCTGGTCCAAGCAACGAAGAAGAATTCCATCATAGCTGCGACGATACAGAATGTCTCCTATCAAGACATATTTTGCCGCTTTCTGTTTGAATGTTCGTTTTGCGGCTTGCGTCAATCCAAAGGGTAGATTACCTAACTTGAGGTAGTCCCTTATGGGTAAATACCGATCCCGTTGATCGGATACCTCGACAGTTTGAACAGCCAATCCCTTTTGGAGTTCTTCCCTAACAAATGCTGATTGGGATAGAATTTGTAATAATAGCGTTGTGTTGCTATTAATGGGAGTGGGGGAGAATAAAGACCCCCAGTTGGCATGTTTCAGATAGTCTTGGATTCGAAAGAACTTATCCAAAGATGGTTCGATCTGGATCATGTGGATTCCTGGCGTCAAGTCTGAGCTTGCGCGCTCCATCGCAGGTTGCGATAAGGTTTTGACCTGAATGGTTGTTACATCACCGGAAATGTCTTATGGGATTAGTGATCCTAAAGAGGCCATTGTGTCCGCAAAACGATTCGATGATCGAGGGAGTGCCTCGATGTCATACCACTCAAGTTTTGCCAAGAATTTATCCACGAGGGCTTTATAAGCCTTCAGAACTGGGCATTTGCATTGGTATACCCCTTTGACTTGATTGACGATTAACAATGAATCGCCAAAGATGTTCAGTCTCTTGATGTTCATGGCGATTGCTGTCTGAAGACCTAGGAGCAAGGCTTCATATTCTATATTGTTGTTGGTGCACTGGAAGTTTAATTTAAATGACAGGGGCATTGGAGCGCCCTACGGTGTGAAGAATACAATTTCTATGCCACCACCTTGCTCGCATTTAGAACCATCGAAAAATAAGGTTATGTCGGCCTGAGACTCAGGCTCTTCAGAATCTGGCAATTTTGAGACATGGAAGACCTCATCATCGGGTAGTTCTATGACCAGAGGCTGATCGTCTTCAAGAGGAGCCTCTGCTAGTTGATCGGCTATGACTTGTCCTTTTATAGATTTTTACCCAATAAACTCAATGTCAAATTCCGTCAACAACATGATCCATTTTGCCGTGCGGCTACTATGATAAGTACGACTCATCATGTATCGCAATGGATTCTCCTTAGACACAACATACGTAGTGTTGCTCAACATGTAGTGGCATAGCCTTTTGGTAGCAAACACCATCGCTAGCGAGTTTTTCAACGTATGCATAGTTAAGTTCAGTAACCGACCGGGTGTGGCTAAGATAGTAAGTAGCCTGTTCTTTGTGGAGTTCATTCTTCTGGGCTAGCATTGCGCCCAGTGCCACCTCAGTAGCTGAGATGTATAAGTAGAACGGCACACCTGGTCTAGGCGATGCCAATAATGGCAACAAAGCCAAGTATTGTTTGATTTCGTCAAAGGCTGACTGGCACTCGTCATCCCAATGAAATGTGACCCCCTTGTGCAATAATTTGTTCATTGGTCGGCATTTTTCAGATAATTGCGCTATGAAGCATTTAATCGACGTGACCTTTCCTTGCAGACTTCTAAGTTGCTTGATAGTGGTTGGGGGAGCCATTTCAAGGATTGCCTTGACTTTGTTTGGGTCCACTTCGATGCCTCTCTTGGAGACTATAAAACCCAAGAGTTTTCCAGATGTGACGCCGAACACGCACTTCTTGGGATTCAGTCTGACCTTATGCTCTATGAGGCGATCGAGAATCTTGCTTAAGTCATCAAGATGATCTGAGCGTAATTTGGACTTGGCTAACAAATCATCCATGTAATCTTCCAAAGTTTTGTGCATGTAATCGTGGAAGATATACGTCATAGCACGTTGGTATGTAGCGCCAGCATTTTTAATGCCAAAAGGCATGACCTTATAACAAAATGTCCCCCAAGGTGTTGTGAATGCCATTTTGAGTTGGTCTTCAGGATTGATACGAATTTGATTGTATCCTGAAAAACCGTCCATTAGGGAGAGCATTTCGTGACCTGCTATAGCATCTACCAATGCATCGATGCTTGGCAAGGGGAAATCATCGTTAGGACTCGCTTTGTTTAGGTCTTGAAAGTTGGTACATATGTGAATCCTCCCGTCAGGCTTCTTGACGGGAACCATGTTGGACAACCATGGTGGATAATCCACGCAGATGACAAATTGGGCATCCAACAGCTTTTGTAATTCGTCTTTGACCATCAAGGCCACTGTTGGGTGCATTTTTCTTAGTTTTTGCTTTACAGGCTTGATTTTTGGATCAAGCGTTAAGTTGTGCATGACTAGCTGCGGGTCTAGTCCTGGCATATCTTTGTACGACCATGCAAAAACCTCCTTTTCTTTAAGAAGGGCAATGTAATCAGCTTGCTCTTCGGGGGAAAGGCTTACCCCCAGCTTGAGAATCCGTGGATTCATTGGATCTGTGCCGATGTCTACATCAATCGTCTCTTTGACTGACATGTGAGATCCGTCCTCCAGCTGATGTGGAGTTGGGATTAAATGGATATCATCAGCCGAGTTAAGATATGCGTTTGGGACCTCGGGTCCCTCTTCAGCTTGAAAAATATCTTGAGTTGTCCTTGGGGTAAAATGAAGCATTTCACCGAAAGGCCAGTACTCTGATGGTGACAATGGTGAATTGACACAATCCCAGTCAATGGCATCCATGTTTAGATGTGATGACCATGATGGATCGGTCGGATTGCGGATGGGTGTGGTCCAATCAATGGAGATCATGTGGATGGAATGAATTTGGTCTCCAGAACCACGGGTGTGATGACTCATTTTTTTTTTATGTTCCCTATACTCTGGATCTGGCTCTATGGGAACAGGCACGAATGGATCCTCTCTAGGTGCAAATTCGTCTCTATGTGCGAAAAGGAAGGCGGGGTCTTCCCTCGGTATTGTTGTCCTGATGGGATCTCGAGGTGGACGATGCTCAACTTGAATTTGGAGCCATAGGCCTAACACTTGGTCCCACCTCGTTGGGTCTACGCGCCATTCATGTCCTAACCGTATACCCATTTGTCCCATTATATCTTCATGGGTTGGAGCACGGTGATGTCGTCGCGCATGTTTGAGATAGTCCATTTTAGTTTTGTCTTCTGACTCGCTTTCATAAATCCAAAATTGTTCATCCTCTTTAGCATCTGTTGCTTGCGACATTGAGGACTCTTCCTGTTCCAGTGAATTAATCTGGTCCCATTGCGGTTGTTCCACTCTTAGTGGAGGGACCTGATTCTTTTGAGACTATGTTGCTTCGTCTGGAACCTCTAAGGGGAACAGTTTCAGAAAAATGTCTGGAAGCCGTTGTTGTTCTCTTTGAGGACTGCTCTCTGAACTTTCACCTCTCTCTAGCAAAGGAGAGGGATTATTGCTATTTCCAGGGGTGTTTGTAGACCATGGGAGATAATCTCCCAATGTGTATTCTGTGTTTGTATTGGCGTACGGGTCTTGTGCCAATCCCCCCCTATTGCCTATTTCTAGGCCTTGCATGTTTTCAACCATGATGTCTAATGGCAGGGGATGGTTGAATCCTACCCCTGACTTGTCATATGGCATCTGATACCTTGGTTGGCAAAGGATCCACATCCCTTGCTCATATCTGCCTAGCCCATACCCATGCCAATTACATTGTTCGAGATATTTTAGGGCAAATTCTGTTTTCGACAGATAGTTGATGTTTTCGACAAAAGGCCCCCACACACAAAATTCGTTTGGTTCGATGGGTAGCCTAGAGGGACGATTGTTCCAATGGGAAGGCGAGGTCTTCCCATGTCTTGTACTAACTCCAGTGTGGGGGTTGCCACAACATTTTGCACTATGTATTCTCCCAGGCCTGTACTGGCCATCTCAATAGTGATTGTTGAGGATTGGGTAGGAGGAAACGGTAGTCCTTCCTGAGTCCATTCCATGTTTGGTTGTTCAGGGATCTTGGTTTGTGTTATGTTGGGCGCTTCCTCTATTGATATCATTGAAATTGTGGGCAACCCCTCTTCTAGAGGCTTAACCTCTTCCATGATTTGCTTTCCCTTGTCCTTCTGTTGGGCCACGATAGGTGGCATTGATGATGAAGGAGCCGATGATGAAGTCTCACCTGGCTGGGATTTTGCCTTATTTGCCACCAGTGGTGCCTGCGATATCGGACCCTGTTTAGATGGATTTAATTGAAAATCCAAATGCATTGATGGGAGGGTGGATTGAGGTATGAATTGTACCACATTGCAATACTTGAAGGGCTCTAAGTCCATTGGGACTACATGTATTTGCCCTTCATAGGCATATTTCAAGCACTGGTGTGCGATCGAGGGGACACACTTCATGTCCCTGATCCAAGGCCACCCTAGCAGTATGTTATAAGACATTTCGCCTTCCAGCACATGGCATAGTGTGGGTATTGACTTTTGTCCTACCTGTATAGGTAGAACGACTGTGCCGACTGTCGAGCATATTACATCGTTAAAAGCTCACAATGTGTACGTGGAAGCTGTGATGTGAGAGGCTGGCAGTTTTAAATGCTTTAACGCTGTAGTGGTTATGATGTTACTGGATGAGCTAGTATCTATCAGCACTCTCTTGTACGGGATCCCGTTGACCCACGCGATAACGTGTAGGGGTGGATCCGGCATGTCATTCGATATTGTTTTGACCTCGTTTTCTTTGAATGTGATGACAAGCTCCGTACATTGTTTCACATGTCCCACGAAGGCGTTGAAAGAATTAGCTTCATGGGGTTGTACTTCAATGGCTTTTAAGATGTCCATAAGAGCTTCTCTATGTGGAGCTGATTGTTGAATAAGCTCATAGATGGACAGCCTAGCTGATGTGGTCCGCAAACTCTGTGTGAGTTTGGTTCGTATCGTGACCTCAGGTCTAGGCGGAGGTAACTACGTTGGGCATTGTTGAGGCTGCGATGTCGACGAAACTTCCCTCGCAGGTACCTCGGGGGCAACTATTGGGTATTTTTTGTTCCTTGTTACAATGCTAATCATTCCCACAAATCCTTGCACGGGAAGATCTTGTCGCACCTCGTTAATTTGGAGAGGTTTTATCTGCGCCTCATGGGCAGGCAAGGGGTCCTTGAATACCCCCATTTGTTGTTTGTTAGATGCGATGGGGTTGTCCAAGACCAATGTTCGGTTGTCGATCAAATCCTGGACTAGTTCTTTGAATTTCTAGCACCCATTTAGGTCATGTCCTCTGCGTCTATGAAATATGCAATACAATTCCTCCCTATACCCCCTAGGCTTGGGAACGTTAGGGTCAAAAATTTGGATTTCTGGCAGAGTAACTAGATTTGCCGCTGACAAGCGGTCAAATAAGGAGTCCCTAGACTCCGCATACGGGGTGAATTGTCACCTAGGGCGACGCTGCTGATACTGTTCCTGTCTCCTGTTATCTCTTTCGTAAGCAGGAGGCACTGCCTGGTAGTTAGCATTTTGAGGCTGCGTTTCTTGCACAGGCGCGGGGACATTTATCGCAACTTGGTTGACTGCAGCGTGTTGTGGTTGCGTTGTCCCAGCTTTAGTGGTTTTATTCCACTCTTTCTTCTTAGGCTTGGCAATTGCGCCTTCGCCTATATTAATCTCTTCTATGACTCTGGCTTGCACCAAAGCTTCTTCTAAGCTATCGTATTGTCGCAGCAACAATAGACCAGAGATTGATTTTAAACAACTTTACGTGAACATTTGCATGAGGTCCGACATGGGAGGACGGTAGGGTAACTTAGAAAGCAAAGCTCTCCATCGGTTCCCGTACGCTGCCATTGTTTCCTCCTCAAATTGTTTAAGTCTAGCAAGATCACTAAGTGATGCCTTCTTCCTTGTGTTGAAGGCGAAGCGTTCAAGAAACGCATCTACTAGCTGATCTAAGCTGCTTATGCTGTGTTTAGGCAGTTGTGTGAACCAATCCGAGGTAGGGCCTACGAATGTGGTTATGAATGTTCTAAGCAATAATGCGTCATTATATTGAATGCCGAAGCATTGGCTTAGAAACCGTGTAACATGTTCTTGTGCGTCCTCTTCACCTTTAAAAACTACCAATTGAGGCAACTTGAAGTGTTCGGGGTAAAGAGGTGTAGGCATTGAGGGATGCACCGGATTATTGTGGAGTAGACGTAATGTGGGTTTTTTATGCCCAGTAGATTTTGTCTCCACCGACTCTAAACGCTCCAATAGCGCTTGGTATGCATCGGAAGATTTTATTTCTTCCTCTCTTGTTCGCTCTTGTTGCAAGTTACGGTAAACTGGAGGCCTATGGAGGGGAGGCCGAATGGCATCCTTCCTGCCTTGATGGGGAGTTTCAATATACTCCTCTTCTGGTTCATACTCCTCGTAAAATTCTTGAGGAGTCTCAGGGCGAAACCTATGACCCTGATCAAGTTCTTGCTGAAGGTACCCATCATTGTTTCGGGGAGTTGCCTCCCTCTCGAATCTATGGGGTCTTGGAGGTAGAGCTTGACGAGGTCGTGGAGACCTGTCTTGTGCCAACGGATTACGCCTCTCATACTGTTTAGCTCTTTGGATACAAGGGGTTGGCCCCCTCTCAAGTATTTCATAGCGTAACTCATCCGCTTCGCGTTGCATGTGTTCTTTATCCAAGCGGTATTGATACTCTATCTCTTGTTGACTTTGTTTAAGACGCATGATTTGGGCTTGACAGGTGGTATACCTGGCGACAGCCAGATCAATTTGATCTACCCTATTTTGTTCAGAAGGTTCAAATGTTCCTCCTATGGGTTTACCTCGGTTTTGATGTTCTAAAATCTCAAGGGGTCGCTTCCCTCTATCGAGGTAGGCGGTATGTGCTCGAGGTTCTGGCCTCAAGGGGTGATCATGATATCCTGCTGGTGTGGAAATGCAAGGTTCTTGCATTGTTTGTTGCTCTCGAGGAATGCGATGGTTTTCCTCATACTCCCTTTCACGGGTGTAAATTGGATGGGCGAAGTTAGGTCGCCCTATGTAAGGAGCCCTGTGCTCCAGATTTGGTCTCTCTGTTCTGATGATAGGTAAAGAAGGGACGCCATATCCATGTTGCCCCTCCAAATGGACGGTGTGCCTGTTTAGCGCTTCATCTCACGGTGGCCACTCATGCCTACCTTCAAGAGGTGATTCTCTATTTATGTCAAGGTCTACATGTAAGGCATCTTCCCGAAAGGGGCTGCTTTGAAGAGGCATACCCCACCAAGGATTCTGAATTGGATTCTTTTGTAGGTTAGACCGATAAGGCGGTATAACCAAATCCTCAGGACTGAAATGAAGGCAACTTGCACCTGCTTTTTGTGTACCTTCCGGAGCTTCTGCCCTTGATTGGGCTTGACTGCGGGTGTACACCATTGCGGTGCTTCTATGCTATCTAAATAAGTTTTTATCTCGTTTTATGATTTTCTCTTTTTTTTGTCTACACTAAGCAGAATTAAACACACACATTCACAAAAATGTGATTATCTCTTTTAAGGATTCTTGGTGTGTCCTAGACTGGTTTAGTGTATTTTGATGTTTTGTTTTGTTTTTGTAGGTTTTGTAGAACGTTTAAATGCATCATGTAGGCTCTTATAACTCCAAAAATGTCACCCCTTCAATATACCATCCAGGCCAATATACCAACCTCTCTATATACCCGCCCTTACGAGAGGGAGACTATAGGTACGTGAGAGCAAAAGGTACGTGGTACGTAGGCGATACGGAAGGGGGATTGTCCTGTTAATGGCACCTACCATAGAAAACTTATCCTCGCACGCATGGGAATCACCCCGCCTACGCTCGGTCTGTCTTCGTCAGGATTTACGCCTAACAACAGTTGACAATCATGAAATGGATGCAAATCAAGCCAAGGTGGTGATTAAATCCACCAATGGTCTTGATCAAGGGCTGGGGTCTTACGACCAGCTCCTTGGTTTAAAGTTGTTTCATGATGTGTGTGGTATTCGTTTTATCCAACAAAAATGAAACTAGCATACATGACTTTCCCTAATGCAATGCACGATTAAATGAAAACAATTAACAAAATAGAAACAGAAACAGAAAAATTTAACAGAGATCATAAAAATCCTTACCTCTTCTCTGCTTGCTCCTGTTGTCTCTGAATTTCTACTCTGAAAATCCGTAGACAGGAATTCGTCCCTCTGGTAGACGAATTGCAGAATAGAATTCGTCCCTCCTAGAGATGAATTTGAATTCGTCTCAGGGTCAGACGAATTGCAAAAAAGGATTCGTCCCTGTCAGAGACGAATAGCAGTCTGCAACAAAAAAATATGTACCTGTCAAGCACAAACACAAAACTTTGATCAGTTTCTGTGATTTTAAAAACCAGGGAACAGAGTCCCACCGTGATCGCCACTGAAAGCACGAGATTCCGGTACAAGGAAACACCAAGTGCAATTGCATTCAAAATTAATTTCATGAAACGAAAAAGAGACACATTGGAAGAGACACAATCAGATAGAGAAACACAGCCCTTTCATTAATTTCCCTTGATCTCTGTTACAATAATGCCTCCTCCCTTTTCAGGGGCTAGGAGCGCAAATAGGGTTTGATTACAATCGCTGAATGATTCCTCTTTCCACGTGCCCACGATTGCAATGGGCGGGCCAGGATGATGTCGTCGCTGATGTCGATGAGTTCTTCGCCTCTGCTGCTTTTCCTATGAACAAAGAAATGACCAAGACGTTAGTAGCACCTGCTGCAAATGAAAAGCATTCTCTCTCTAAAACCAACAAAATATGCATATGAATATTTGCCTGAAACAGTGAAAACAGTGAATCCAAATTGCTTCAAAACCCGACAGAAGGTAAGAAAAGTTACCGGAAGGCCACTGCCACTGAGGCAGCTAGCCAATCCACCTTAAACTGGAATTCGTCCCTCAGCAGGACGAATTCTGACTGTAATTCGTCCCTGGGTGGGACGAATTCTTCTGAG
Source organism: Wollemia nobilis (assembly GCA_028583015.1). Classification (NCBI taxonomy): domain Eukaryota; kingdom Viridiplantae; phylum Streptophyta; class Pinopsida; order Araucariales; family Araucariaceae; genus Wollemia; species Wollemia nobilis. The sequence goes on from JAQPPZ010000925.1 coordinate 3,977,115, forward strand.
TAGGAGAAACCGACATGCTGCTGCTCCAATGTCGGATCTCGGGACCTTCAAAACTCCTAAAATAGGGGGGTTAGGTAATTGGGGCCATTTTGGGACGACCCAGATGGTCGGATTTTCCCAATTTGACCTCCACCCTCGGGAATTTGACCTTGACACCTATAAGTTAGCGAAACGACAAAGCAATACAAAACACCCTAAAATCTGACCAAAAGTTACAAAATAGCAATTATGGACTAATCAGACCTAGTAACACAGAATGCAATCTAAAAAATAATCTAAAGTGCTCAAAAACTAAAATTAGGACTTGGGGGGTGCGGGGGTGCCCAAGTGGGCCTCCCACCGTTGGCCCTCGATTTTGGAGCCAATACACCGAGGATGGGCCCAAAACCTTTTAGGATTGGGGGGTCGGCGAATTGGTAGGTTTAGATGTCCATGCATCGGATTTGAGTAAGGTTCGAGCTTCCAAAGGCCACCCAACAACCTCCCTTGCAAAAGAGATTGGTGGATGTAGGAAGGTGAACAAAGGGGGATGCAAGCGAGTCTTCAATTCGGCAGCACTTCGTTGCTTGAACACTCCTTCAACCTGTCTGTTTTGGGTGAGAAAAGTCCCACATTTTATAGACCCAAGGGGTCTCTTTTGGGAGGGAAGCACCAATGCCAAGTTTTGGCCATAGGCGCCATGTGGCAGTCTTGTCTTCCCATGAGGGAGGGGAGTCCTCCATTGACTTGAACTTTGATAAATGCTTCTTGTAACAGTCCTCTAATGGCCCCTCTTCCCACTTACACATGCGTACAAGGCAGGAGCCCTTAACTGACTGTTTTGGGCTGCCACTTGGCACCATTTGCCTTTTTTCCTGTTAAGCTTGGAATTCGTCCCACCCAGGGACGAATTCAGAATTCGTCCTGGGGTGGGACGGATTATATTTTGAATTCGTCCCTGGGTGAGACGAATACTGGGCAAAGTGTCCAAGTGTGCCAAATTGCTTCTTGACCTCACAAAATTGTTATGAAAGTGGTTAAGACCATTGTTTAACCTCTGAGGGCTGCCCTGGGGGCTGTGTTTGTCAAAGCGATCAGTGTTTGCAGTCACATAATCGGATTGGTGTTGTTTTGGTGTCTACAGCCTTATATTTTTGAGTTGTAATTTTTGCATGGTTTCTTGCAGTATAACATTTATAGTAGCTCCTAGATCTACTAATTTATTAGGTATATTCAAACCTTCAATTTGAACTATTAATACTGGGCTTCCTAGATCATAATACTTCAGGTGGTAGGCGTTTCCTAACATGAGATTAGCTAACTGACATACCACATTAACTACTTTTGGTGGTTTTATTCTTGGTTTATTTAGATATAAATCTCTTATGGATTTTGTATAGATTAAATATCTATTATGGCCTGATATAGGGAAATTGTGACTGTGAGTTTTTTCAACCCCTCAATGTCAAATTTTGACTACATTGGCTTTGTGGGTTCTTGTAATCTTTTTGGGAAGGATGAAACCCCTTTATTTTTATTTTTTAAAATGGTACAATTTCTTCCACCTCCTCTATAGAAGGTGTTTTCTCTTCTATCTCTACTTCTACATACTCTTCCTCCACTATTAGAGGTATTGGATATACTCCTAATTACCTACCTGATCTATGTTGTACAGGGTTGCAATCTACTCTAATGTAATACATAGAAAACATCTCTGTGTCCACCTAATATATTGGATTATTTATATTAATATTTGGATTTGGTGTTGTTTGCGTAGGAAGATTATTTTTACTAGAAGTAAGAGGTGTAGGTAAACTAGGCTCTAGTGGTGGAGGTGATGAGGTTTATGGAGGTAAATTCTACATGTTGTAATTATACCACTGTGGCCCAAATTTTTGATATAGCATCAATGGATAAGGGGTGTAAGGAGTAGATCCTTGGGTGGCATTCATACAAGGTGCTTGGCCCCATTATCCCATGTTTGGTGGTTGAGTTTACCCTTGGTTCATAAAATTAGTTCCCTCATAGGTTGGTATTCCTTTTGGAATCCCATTTCCCTAAGAAAACTATTGCTAGTTTGTCCTGTTACCCATAAAATAGGTTTTTGATACTTCAATTTCTTCCTTAATAATTACTAATTGAGGGTACAACCTAATTTTGTGATCCTTTTGATAAATGGTACACACTCTAATTTTATTCTCTAGATACTCATTCTTCGGGTGTTTATCCTACATTTTGTGTAAAAGGAGGCAACTGTTGCATCAGTTTTCTACTTATTTTTTTGAAGTTGGAAGGCATCAAACTAGAGTGCAAGATATGATAGAATATCACTCTTCATATCTTAAATTAAATTAACTATTTATGCCTTGGTTACTAAGGTTGTGGTTTTTATCCCTCGGTTGATAGGTTTAACTTTTCTTCTTGAATAGTTTCGACACAATTGTTGAATGTATGATATTTTGTGTTGGTAAACATCACCTCCCAATATTAAATTTAAAGCCTCTAAGGACTCATTTGTGATACCCCTTAAGAATATACTTCTCAAGGATTTCTCACCCAATTTTACATGTGGTGATCTTTGAAGATTAAAATAAAATTTATCCCAATAGTCTTCAAATGAAACTTCCTCTCTTTGGGACATATCTAGGACCTCTTCCTTAGAATATTATGCCCTACTAAAATATTGATATTGTTCTAGGAATCTCTTTTTCATGTCCTCTAAGGTGGCAATGTGTTTCTTTCCCAACCCGATAAACCAACACAATGCTAAATCATCTAGTGTAGAGCGAAATAGTTTTAAATTTTTGGCATCATATATATAGTCTACTAATATACAAAGTACATCAAATTTAAAAATAAATAGATCAGGGTTCTCAGTTTGAATTCCTATAAAAGTATGAATATGAGTGGGAGAAAAGCATTTCTTTTTAATTTCTACTCATTATTTCTCAAGGAAAGTTAACACTAGTTGAAGCTTCCTTAGTTTCAGCCATAGCTTTATGTGATGTAGGATCTATACCAGCTACTTTCAGGGTAGCTAGTAAGGCATCACACTCATTTTTCTTATATTTTAACAATATTCCTATATCTACATGTGAAACATTTTCATCTTCAATTGCTTTCCACCGTTGTTCAATCAATACATATTTAGCTGTTTTCCACCTTACATCTTAAAATGTAGTTTGTCTAAATAATAGGTTACTAAACCAAGGTGTTTTAGGTGAATATGCATTTTAAGAAATTTTTTGTGATGCTTTAGAAGGAATATCAGGAGATATTTTAGGTATGTCATGAGTGTTTACTATATTTTTAAGAATTTGTTCATCTAGTCCTCATGGTCTTGGAGGACTCATACACTCTTAGATGGAGAATCTATAGGTAAGCTAATCTGAACTATAATTTTTAGGTTGAATAACCTATATATTTAGAATACTATAGTTGGCACTCCTCGACAATGGTGCCAAAATGGTGAGAAGAAAATATTTTTTGAAAATACTTAATTTTACTTCCATTTAATTTTATCAATTTGGAGTTTGTAAACTTGTTGAGTACCAAAGCAAAGTATATACTTGTAGTTAACTAGGATACGAGTCCTATGTGTCACTTTTATTTGGTGGGGGTGTATTTTTTGTGTGGTTGAAATGCATCCAAACCAATCAAATTGAATTGCAGGAAAAAAACACTAATGTAAATTCCAAGAAAAATAGGAAAGTAAACACATGACTAAAATAAAACTTGTATTAAATAGGAAAGTAAACACTAACGTAAACACATGACTAAAATAAAATTTGTATAAAAGTAAAGTGTAGGAAATTAAATACTCTTGCAGAATTGAATAAAGTAATAAAGTATAGAAATTAAACACACTATGTAGAAATAAATAAAATAGAAAATAAACTTATAGAAATAAATAACAAAAAATTAAATAATCACAACAAAAAATAGGGAAGAAATACTACCTGGAGTGGATATAGGCTCCTTTAGATGTTCATCAAACTAACCTACACAATCACACTTTCAAACACAAAAAATAATAGAACACTAAAGATTTTTATTAAATGCAATACAAAATACAATTTTGCACTCAGGGTTCGAGATCCTTTACTTCAGGGATGGCATGAGTTTTATATAGAATGTGGTTGACCCATGTTACAAATTTAGATTGTACTAATTTTAGTTGTTTCAATAAGATTTGCTATGGTGGGTGTGCATAAATTAATTAAATACCTAATTAAAGAGAAGTCACAAAATTTAAACCTTATAGGAAAATCATAGCACTATTTACACTTTCAAAATAATATGCATTTAATTTTATACACGGTCTTCAAATTACATAGTCAATGCACACTTTATTCTGTTGGAAATAAGCATGGATCGACCTATCACTGGAATATAGGCATATTTTTGGTTTGTCACTGGGATAAAGGTACCGTATATAGGTTTTTGTAGTTCATGGAAAATTGTTGCTTTTTGATCATCGAACGGTAGGCACTTTCTCTACCATTAAAATATAGGTGCCTTTCGTCCTGTTACTGAGAGACAGGTACTTGTCCCATTCACTAGCAGATAGACACTTCCTTTTTGCTAGGATATAGTTACATTCCAGCTTATGGCCAAGATATAGGTATTGTACCTTAGCAATTTGGGATGTCTTGCTCCTATGCCACTATCTTCATTTGATCACCAACCATTCCTTAATCATGTTATAAAAATTATCGAATGCTAGGTCCACATAGGAACTCGACTAAAAAGGTGTGAAAAAGTGATAAAGTATTGCATCTACACATAATTTCCACTAAAAATACACATTAGGCATAATACATCATTTTCTATTAAATGTATACAATAATCTCACAAAAAATACATTTTCAGTATGGTCATTTTTAAGCATGATTCTAATGGATATAATTCTCTTTACATGATGTTATTATAGGATTATATTTCTTTCAAAGCACTTTACATCATCCATATTAAAAATGTACATGTATTTTTTGTATTTCGCTATTGCTTAATATGAGTATTTAGTGTAAGAATGGTTCATTTAGATTATGGTATACAAAATGAAAAATATTATGCGCAAGAGGTCATCCTAAGGACCATACAAGTTTAGGCCATGAGGTGGGTAGCATTTTTATCAATCTATAAGTGAGTACCAAAACCTTTTGGATCTCAAGGAATTAGAGAATATATAGGGTAGGGCAATAGAATTATCTAATGCTGAACAAGAAAACTGACATTTACATTTTGTGGGAATAATTTTGGGCATAGTTTTAGGTATGGTTTTAAGTGTATTTTTAGTATATATGATGACTCTGTATACTAATAAAAAAAGGGAAAGAAAGTAGAGAAGGATTGATAGGTGGTAGCACACTCCTTTCTCTCATGGTAGACATAAAAAGTGTAGTTAGTGATAGTATAATACCCTATGATAGAAGGAATAACCTATAAATCTCTATAGCTTCCTAAAGGGACAAAAATTCATTATGCTATTGGGATACCAAATAATAAAAGGGGTATAAAAGGGTAAGATCCATCACACCAAAAAGGGATTTCATTGATAGGGAGATAAACACAGAATGTCATAGTAAAATCCCAAGGGTCGCATAAAACACCTTGACAAAAGAAATTATGATGACATAGCCTAGCACAATGAGAGGATGTGGAGATTAGCAATGAAGAAGGAATCATCTTACCAACAAAAAGTAGAACATGCACATGTAGAGGATTCATAAGAAACATATAATAGTATGCTAGTGGCAGGACCTTTAGAATAATTACAATCATCCATCACTCATGAAGGGAGCCACTATCAAAATAAATCACATGACATGCAAGTAGAATTCAAACCTCCCAAAGTTAATATATTACAGTAGGATTGAGGAACAAATAGCCCCAAGCCATTATATGAGTATGATATCAATTTAAATGATCTAGATTTAGAAGGGGTCAATATGATTATTTAGGGCCTATAGGCCAAATATATAGTGGCTAAAAGTTTTTTGCAAGAGAACACATACATAGCCCAACTCTAGGACCGACTAGTAGAGACAAAAATCTAAGAGAAATTAATATTTGCATACAATTTTTATAATGTACCTAGATTAAATATTTTAGGTCCTAAGGATAGTTTTGACCAACCATTACACACACTTGCACACTTAGCATAACTCTCTGGCCAATAGGAGGGATTAAAAAAATCCACTGAATTAGAAACTAGATTGCTTGATGTTGTACTATAGTATGAGGACATGTCATAGGGGAAGGGAAATACAAAGAAAAAATAGAATAGCCACCAGAGGCACCTAAATTGGTTGAAATACAAAAGGAATAGAGGACACAATTTGACTCCTAGGAATTCTCAAAGCCAATTCTATCCATTTTTCCAGATGCACTTGAACTAGACAAGCACACTATAACTATGATGTAATGGAAAAAATTGTTTTATCATTTGAAACAAAAGAGTCAAATCCTCCTAGATTATAAGGAAAATAACAACATGTTGAGATAAAATATAGAATAACAACAAGAGAAAACAACTAAATTTCTTGTAATGTTTAATTTTGTATTCCACCTTGTGAAGAGATAGGTTGAATGTAGAAAATCAACTTGGATGTAAAGGTTGTTCTTGAGGTAATAATTTTATTTATGGTAACTCATGTAGCTCTTTTAAGGTTAGGTTCACCACTAAGAAACAATTGAAGACTTTTTAAAATTTTATAGTTATGGCAACCTAGAACATAAGATTTTTTATGTGAGTTGTATTTTCAAAAGTATACCATGCCCAAGGTTTTTAATTACACCCAAAAATTTATGTTATATATTTGCAATCAAGGGAATTTATGTCTACTCTATACATTAAGGTTCAAGGGAGAACAAAGTGGATGAACATGAAAGTGGAGAAAGAAAGGTAGGATTGTTCGTGTGATTCAAATTTCCAAGGTTTACCCTATGATCAACAGATAATTTTATTTTTGTAATCAAGTATGTAAAATTATTTAATAATTGCATATAGGAATTATACCACTCCTTGAAGTCATAGTTTGAGGTATCTAAGTCATCCTACAATTATAAGTTTAAGGATTTGAAGGTATCTCTAAGGAAATGAGAATCCATATCCCATGAGAATATAAGTTGGTACCTTTAGAGAGATCAAGCAATGAATACCATTATTGAGAAATAGAACTCTTGGTCTAAACTTTACATAGACAATAAAGTGCACCCTAGACATTAAACAAGACTGAATGACTATGATTTCTCCCAAGTTCAACCTCTAGAATAGGTTGTTTCCTTATAATGCTTATGAAATGAAATCTAGGTTTTAATATTAAAGAGAGAAATGAAAGGGTTGGAAAGGGGTAAGGGTTTAGAAAATTTCTTGAAAATGGGATGGGATATAGCATAACGACAATAAATATGCATAAGATAAGATCCTTAGAAAATTATTTTGTAGTGAAAATTAATAGACCAACCATTAGTTAAAACATCATAGAGTTTGTTTAATCCTTCTAATGTACTTTGATCATTCCAAATACTTATGAAGATAATTCCAAATAGTGATCCGGTTTAGCAAAATTCATTGTAGTAGAATAAAATTATGACAAAGTGCCATAGAACTAAATTAAAATATAACATTTACTCATAAAACCATGAACATGCAATCATAATTGTGTCCAAATAGTTTTCACTTTTCATTAATTGGAAATAGTGATTATACAACATTTATTTAAGCAATTGCTACAAAGTTAACCCTCATAATGAGGTGCACTAAGCTATTTATAACTTTTTCATGAATATTGTGACATAATATTTACAAATTTTATTTCAAGTCTATTAGAAAATATCCCGATAAGAAATGCTCTAGAAGAACAGGTCATCTTCGTGCCTTATCCTACCATGTTGATGTAGAAGGCCCATATTTCTTCATCTTGCTTCAGATTTAGTATGTTTTTAGTAGTTTTATTTATCTTCAATTGCCATCCTTTACAATTTGCTTAGCCACTATAATTGTTTGTCACTTTCATCCATAGCTACGTCAATTTTGGATAGCTAACAAGCATTTAGGAAGTTACGGTGAATTTGGTAAAAGGGATATTTTTTTTGTTTTGGGTCAATGTTGGAATATTTAACAATATTAGGGTCCTTTAGCTATTTGAGAAGCTATTTATACCAAATCTAGACTTTTAATATGGTTTTTAGTTTGGTGGATACTGCCCACAAGATGCAAATTTTGCTTCTATTAACACTCTTGAGTTTGACCTTAGTGTGTTGTTAAGGGAAGAAAATGCATGAGGATATGTATTGGTATTTGTTGGGAAAATGATGGGGTACCAAATTTTCTTAGTTTGTATAGATCTCATACCTCTTTTTGTACCATTTTACTTTGGTTTAAACTATAGCTTACCTAAATATTATAGATAGGTATAGCAAATAGAAGATATATGGCACCATTTCAAGAGTAACACATGATATGTACAACCTATATAATGGGTATTTTGGCCTAGAAATCATGTTTAATTTTTGCACGATTAGGGAATGGTCAACAACAAAGTACCCTTGTGTAATTATAACTAGAGTACGCACCTATGTTGAATTTTTATTAGAGTATGCAACTCTAATGACTACGCATCATATTTCATCTATTGAGATAATATCAAAATAACTTCACAATTCAAACCACAAAAGACTATATCAAGAATGCATTAAATACTATGATATATTTGTATTGAATTCTACACTAACTAGTATCAAGAAGGTTGCAACAACTAGCTTAGAAAACCCTTACATCAAAGGAAGTAGTCCAATTGGTGTGAACCTAGGGAAGGTAATGATGTCAATATGCACCCAAGTATAATAGCTGATATAATATTGTTGGATGATAGTGTGGAGACTTTACCAAAATCAAGCTAGACATAAATGGTATGCTAGATAAACTATAAGGCCAGTACTGGTAATTGTTGCCATTAAAGGATGAAGCAACCATTTTCAAATGCATGGATTTTGAAGCCAAATAAAGAGAACTTATTTTAATCTACTAGTGTAACTATATATTTGTTTATTTATCATTGTAAACTAAAATGACTATAGTCCACTGTATGAGTTTATGACTATATTAATGATTGTGTATTTTTTTAAAATATTTTTTTAGCAAGTTAGATAGTTGAATGATAGACAAATTTTCATATAGTCTAATTCTCTATGTACATTATTTTCTACGTGTAATTTATTTTAAAATAATAAATATAGCCATAAGTTATATATTAGTCTTAAGCTAATCACTCATTCCACATTGTTGTGGAGAAAGGGCCCACTCTAAGACAAGGTGGAAATTTTATTATTTTGTGTTGTGAGAAGGTATTATGCTATGATCATTTATGTTAATATATTTTTAGTTGTGTATTGTTTTATATTCTAATGTATTAATGTTACTGTGAATCTATTAGCTAACTCCCAATAGAAAAGTAGATAGTAACATAGTATTACTTTCCAATTTATTTTATTTGTAATTTACAGCACCTTTCAATTCTACTGAATAGTGAACTTAATTACAATATATTCAATTTCTAAATTCATGTGAATGGTGGAAGTAATTAGTTGAAATTTTATTTTTAATATTTATGCAACATTTTTCATTTAAATTCTAAGAGCATGAGTGTGAATCTAATTTTGTTAATATAATTTTTCTATGAAAATAATTTCTTTTTTATTTTATTCAAGTGAAAAGAAGATAACACCTACCAAAACTTATAGTGAGAATAGTCCTAACATGTATAGCCTACAAATGCCACCTTGGATTGATAAATTAAATTAATGGTAATACTCAACCTTGTCAATCCATGAATGTTAGGGAACAAATAGTATAAGTCTAGTACCATAGATTCACCAAAGAGGGGATTCAAGGAAGCTCCAAACCTAGATTCCCATGCAAAGGTTGATCTATTCTCCCATCTAGAATCCAACAAGGGTTGATCCTAGTATCATATAGGATTATTGGAGTTGGTGTCATACTAAATTTTCTAGGAGGGTCATAGTTACAAGAGTGTATCCTTACATATTTAGGCCTAGTAGAGCCAAATAGTTGCTTCTTATTTTGATGAGGCACTATTAGGAGTTATGTATATATAATGTGGGACAACCATATGTAGTAGGTGTAGTGGTGTAGGAGCCTATATTTAGAGGGTTTTTTAAAAGTATTTTTAAAGTAATTTTTTTATTACTAAAAATGGAATTCATTGATGCAAAATATAATTTTCCGAAAATGGTAATTAGTAAAAAAGGTAAATTTGTCTGAACAAATAATTTGCCGAAAATAGTAATTGCTTAAAAATGTATTTTTTGATGGAAAATAAATTTTCCAAAAATAGTAATTTTTATTTTTATTTTTAGGGTTTTAAGTTTTAGGGTTTTCTTTTAAGGTTTCTTTGGGGATATATATTCCCTTGGTATTGCATTGTAAAATGGGAAATGGATCCAGGAATTAGAAAAAGAAATTATTTATTGGTTTATTTCCATTAATTGTAGTTTTTATGTGAATGGAGGTTTTGTCTGATTATTTTCATTTATTACATTTTTTATGTAAATGGAGGATTTTATATATTATTTTCATTTATCATAGTTTTTATGTAATGGGAAGTATTATGTTTTGACCTATTGCAACTGGATTCACATCATTTGGTATTAGAGCTAGGTTGGATCTTGCTGGGGAGAAAAGAGAAGAAAAGAAAAGAGAAAATGAAAGGAGAGCAAATGGGCTCTAAAAAAAAATTGGCACTTTGTGCAGTGCTTGCAGAAGGTTTGTAACCTTAGAGATAGAAATTGACATTTTGTGTAAGTGCTTGCAAGAGGTTTTTCTTATGTAAAAGCCTCATATAAAGAGATTGGCACTTTGTGTAGTGCTTGTAGAATGTTTGTAAAACCTTGGAGAAAGAAATTGGCACTCTGTGTAAGTGCTTGCAGGAGGTTTTTTTTTATGTAAAACCTTAGAGAGAGAAATTGGCACTTTGTTTAGTGCTTGTAAAAGTTTTGTAAAACCTTAGAGAAATAAAGTGGCACTCTATGTAGTGCTTGCAAGAGGTTTTTTTTCATTAAAAACCTCAGAGGGAAAAATTATCACTTTGTGTAGTGCTTGCAGGAGGTTTGCTATTTTAAAACCTCGAAAGATTAAATTGGCACTATGTGTAGTGCTTGGAGGAGGTTTGATATATAAAACCTCAGAAGGAGATTGGTACTTTGAGGAGTAATTGCAGATGTGTGGCACTCCATGAAGAGCAATTATGAGTTTGATCAAAGGAACTCACAGGAGTAGAGTTCTTTTAAACTAGAGGAGAATGATGCATGAGCCTATCTTTAAAGGTTTTTTTTTAAATTATTTTTAAAGTAATTTTTTTATTACTCAAAACAGAATTCTTTGACGCAAAATATAATTTTTCGAAAATGGTAATTACTAAAAAAATCAATTTTTGAGGAAAAAATAATTTTCCAAAAATAGTAATTATTTAAAAAGTTATTTGTTGGTGGAAAAATAATTTTTTCGAAAATAGTAATTTTTTGTTTTTAGGGTTTTAAGTTTTAGGGTTTTCTTTTAGGGCTTCAAGCTTTAAGGTTTTGTTTTAGGGTTTATTTGGGGATATATATTCCCTTGGTATTGCATTGTAAATGGGAAAGTGGATCTAGGAATGAGAAAAAGGAATTATTTATTGGTTTATTTTCATGTATTATAGTTTTTATGTGAATGGAGGTTTTTATGATTATTTTCATTTATTGCAATTTTTATGTAAATGGAGGATTTTACATATTATTTTTATTTATTGTAGTTTTTATGTAATGGGAGGTATTATGTTTTGACCTCTTGTAGCTGGATTCACATCATGTAATAATATCAATGTCTTCACCCCGATCATTTTTTATACCAAGCAACATGAAAAATGAGGTAGGACTAAGTAGGTCAACTTAGTTAACCATAAACATAGAGAAAGATACCTTGACAAGGTAGGTGGATAGCTTGATGTGGTTCTAGCAATATGAATGGAAAACTAGGATCAATTAAAATTATAGATCATAATGATACACTAGATGATCTAAAGTTTGATTATATAAAGGACTTCAATGGTATTGGGATAAACAATAATAGGAAGGATACCTATACAAGGTTGGGGACTTTAGGAAGAATTGCATCTATTGAATCAAGCATATGGTGGTAGAAAGTGCACATGTGACCCACTACAATGTTATGCATCACATAACCATCCTAGAATATAGGTTCCTATCATTATCAATGATGACATGATTATGGAACCATTCGATATCTCTAACTTGAGAATAACAATGTTGAATGTGGTTGCCACCACTTGTGGAAAAGAAGCGCCAAATATGATCTCCTACAACTTGCTATATTTTGGTTATTTCCAAATTTATTTCTAAGGACTAGGATGATTTTGATGTATCATTATGATGTTTGTATTACGATTGTATACATGAAACTATATGATATACAAATATACTTAGTACATTAATACATATTTATATTTATGATATTTATGGCTTGAATTGCATGTTTATGACTTATGATGATTGGTCATGTATGTGATATTTGACTTAATTACTTTAACAATTAATTTTTTTATGGTTTTATGTTTTATTAATAATTTTTATTGAGTGGTCATTTGATTATGTTATATATTTGCATTGATTTTGTTGATTAAATGATAAGTGGTGATTAGACTTATGATTCAATGTGCATGTATTAATACAAATTAATATATAGATGAAAAGTCTTTTGTGATGTAATTATGGTTAACTTTATAATAATTAAAGATCAATTATTAATAAAAAGTTATGAATTTATAGATGATGTGATCAAGAGGGCATTGCTATAGTAAAGCTATTTATAAAATATATACATAGAGATATGCATACATAATTTTCCTACAGAAATTTTCTTAGCCTTGTCTAGAGGAATTTTTATTAGCTTTTATATTTATCTATGATGCCTTTAATTAGCATTTATCGAAGGACTTCTAGTTAACTATTATGGTGTAAAATATGTACAAAGATAAAAATAAATATTTTCCTTTAAACAAATATTTATAGGAATTTTTATTTTCTTGTTGGACTTTAGAATCAAAATTTTCCTTCAAAAAAATACTAAAAGGACTTATACATAGATTGGTTTACCTCATGTAAAAATTTTATAGATGATTTATGCTTTATTTGTGTGTCAATGAATGATACCCCCAATTTGGAGGATAGTTTCATTTTTTACTAGTTTCTCCCATATATAGTGGTACATGGGAAACAATAGATGATGTGACTAATCTTGCTATCAACATTTGTAAACCTCATAGTATTTATCATTTATGATATAGAATAAGTGATTTAATAGAATTTTCCATCATCACCTTGAAATTGTAGTAATCATCATGTGGCAAGGGATTGGTAGTTTGGAAGAATTGATATAGATAAGTATTTATGAAAATAATAATGAGCTAGATGGAGCTAGATTGATATAGATAAATATAGATTTATAATTTTGTAAACTTTGATTTGATCTAAAAAGATAAGACTAGGAGGATCTTATCACATTAGTTACCTAGTATAATATAAGTGGAGTATCTTATCTAGAAGGATCACTTAACATGTCATCATGTATCCTTAACACAAGATGCAATACGCAGCCTACATAGACGTATGCATGTGCATGCAAATAGATATGAAATTAGGTAGATGCAAAAAATAACAAGAAGCTAAAAAACATAGATAAGCATTACAAACTTTTTTTTATTTGTGGAAAACATCCTAGAAGGGATGCCACTTTTGGGTAAGACATAAGGAGGCAGGGGTATCCATTTCGTCAAAAATACCTAGGACCTTTTAACTTAAATGTAGGGGTATCCATTACAAACTTGAATGCAATACCTTTTAACACGAATTATTTTATTTAGTTTTTATGCTCTTAGGGCTAAGATTTTTTTTAATATTGTTTTTAAATAAAGAAGAAAATAAGTTAAAAATAAAAATAAAAAGTAATTGTGACATAGAAATATAGGTATAAAAATAAAATTAGGTGAATATAAAGATGAAAAGATATATTTAAAGTAATTGTGACATAGAAATATAGGTATGAAAATAAAATTAGGTGAATATAGAAAAGATATATTTAAAGATAAAAATTATGATTTATTAGTTTTGAAAAATAATTTGTAATAAATTTATTTACTCATGTATTTAATATAATTCAATGTGGTTGTATTCAAAATGAGTATATGATTTGATATTATGCAAAAATTATGTGTACTCTTTGGATTAAATGAATGATAATTGTGTAATATATATAGTTTGTGTGCTTTCAAAGCACTTCTTATAAGAAAATTTTCATTATTAGAGTCTTCTATGTTGATAGCTTGTATCATAGATCATGTTGAATCTAAGAATCCCTAGTTTTCATGAAGTGGCTTAGGGAGGATGTTTGAGGAATGAATATAACTCATACATTTGAATCGTAGGCTTGTTTAATGGGAACTCAAAAGCTCATTGATGGATCAACCTTAATGCATAGAGGTCCTAGATTCAGGTCTTAGATGGTCCATGTCTTTAATAGTTCATGACAGATGAAGTGTCAAAAGTATCCCCAAAAGAGGAAGGGAGAGTAATGATAACCATTGAAAGAATTTTATGTGTGGTAAAAATACTTCAGATGAAAGGATAAAGATGAAAATTTGGTGTGTAAACAATAGAGTGAACCTCATAAGCAATAATCTAATTTGTTATCCTTTAGGTAGTTGTAGTGATTGGTTATCCATGTAAAAATAATCATCTAATTTGTTATCCATTAGGTATTTGTAGCAATTGGTTATCCATGAAATCGAATAAGATGAGAAAGTTATTATAAAGACTCTTGTGTTTGAATTATGGGATGACACCAATTTTGAAAAAAAAAAATTGTACCTAGATGATGAATGTGTATAAGCATGTGCATCAACAAAATTTGAAAGAGTGTTGCTCAAGTAATAAATAGTTTTATTCAAAAAATTGAGGATTGAACTATTGAGCATCAAAGGAATAATATTGAAAAAGGTAATATTTAATATGAAAAACACATGAAAATAATTTTATTAAAGAAAAACAAAATAAGTTAAAAAATAAAAACAATTATGTAATAAAAAGACAAATGACAAAATAAAAAAGATGTGGATGTGTATAAGAAATATTTCTTAAAAGATATATATTACAAAAATAAAAAGATAAAAATAGAGGTAAAATTTATTATTTAAAAAAAAAAAAATTATATGGAACAAGTATATTTTCATATTCAACATTATACTCAGGTGGATCTATCATTGTCTACATTTAAATAAACTGGAGGAAATAAAATTAGACGGTAACAAACCTGCTTTAATGATTATTGTTATAATCAAGTAGTATATATAATTTTTTCTGTTGTGCATGAAAGAATTTGCATGGTGTGAGATATAGATATAGGAGTGTTTTATATAGAAACAATTTGAGCACCCACATATTCGATCGTCACAATTCCATGCAAAATTCTGGTCTAACCATTTAGATATGAAATTCAGACCACAGTCCTCGCCTTTCGAAAGGGTCGTGGTGACAGACACATTGTACACACGCAAAAATGGGAAAGGTTACACTACTCGTCCACGCACAATGTATAGAGTCCTAAACGGGAAGCACAAGTTAACATTATTCGCTACTCTTGGTGCTTTGAGGTCTAATATCGTACCTTGTATTCGTTCTCCTTATGCAACGAATTCTCCTCCATCCATATCCTGAAACCAGGTCACCAATTCTTCTCGAAAGAATAATGAGGATTTATAGGCCGTCAAAAGCACAGTGATAGAAGATAGAAGAGAACAAAATTCTGCATCGTTCATGCATTTTCCCAATGTCAGAGTCACATCTTTGAATTATTGAAGCATTATGGGGATGATGCCGGCGGATTGACTTTAAGCCTAACGCATCTTTTCATATGCGGGGAAACGAAATTGATTACTTTGCTTTTGAGATGCGGAGGGGAAAGCACTTAGATTCCATTTTAAATGTTTGGTGAGAAGATTTCTTTGAATATATTCGCTTTTTCGATTACATGGCCTTTCAAGCCATTATAAGTCCGTCCCTGCCTGGTCATTAACTCTCATTCTTGGATTGAAAACATTGAAATCTCATGAAGATGGTGTTGCATGAAGAGGTAGAGCGTGTTACTCAGCCAAGAATGACTTGCCCATATCCTATTCTCAAATATAGAAGTTATTATTTTAGTTGTGGTAATATGGGCAAGTCATGCTTGGCATAGTATGCGCTTTGTTTCCCATGCCACACCCCACATGAAGATCAGAGTGCACTAAAATGGCTGGAATTGCAGGCCAGTTTCATTGCCGTAGTTGTAACAAATATGTATATGACTTCATGAAAAATCATGCTTTTCATTTAACGAGCATCCTCTTATGTTATGTATTATTTTATTTTAACAATCTCCTTCGTGACGCAGGCTAGAAATCTAGAACCTTATGAACAGGAAGGTTACTGGTTTTTTCTCACCTGAGCTGTTGTACAGTTGAGCCACCGCCATTCAAGACTATTTAGTATCAATGATGATCAAGGTTGGTTCAATGTATTTGCTTTATTTTTGTCAACATGATGTTACTTACTCTCCTTACACTGGTCGCTCCACATTATACTTTCTAAATGACAGTACGTTGCTTGTCAAATTATTGCCTGTACGGTATTACACTTTTCACAATTTTAGAGGCTTATCATGATATCAATACCGGAAAGCTTTGATTGGTAGATTTTGATTACGAGATCAATTTTGTCGGTTTCCTTTGTTACTGTAAATGTGTCAGCGGATACATCTCCTAATGTCAATGGTAACTTCCTTTAAAAGGAACAAAGTTCCCTACATAAAATGTAAAGTTTGTTACCTGTTATTTTAAAGGTGAAAAGTGGGGAAGAGTTCCTGCAAAGGGTGTGGTAAATAAAGAGGTCAGTGTCACCGTGCGTCTGTGGCACACTATTTCGACGATGGAATTTTTGTTTCATCTTAATAGGTTGCTTTCCTAGTTGTTGAATTAAGACTTCCATATGGATTTCAATTATTGAAACGAGGACTCAAGAACATTTATAAGATCTATAAGATCAAAATCGAAACCATGGTAAAGTAACAACATAATTAATTAATTAATTATATATAATTAATTAAAAATAAATAAATATTATAAAATTATTTTTATGTTATGATGTAAAAAAAACAATTTAATTTTTACTTAATTTATTAATAAATAAAAAATAATAATAATTATAATGTATTTAAAAAAATTAATAATTAATAATATTTTAAAATTTAATAATTAATAATATTTCATAAATGCTTACTTCTAAAATGGAGGTATATCTTAAGAAATCATATTATTGTTTGTGTGTTTTTTTGGTTTTAAAGTAAAAAACAACTTTATCAAATATTATAATATTTGATAACATGTTCAAATTATTGTGCATTACTTTAAAATAAATATCATTACGTATTTTTCTTTATATCAATTTTTTATGTAGGTTATGTGTTCTTTTTTTTCAGGAGAACCTTTATAAATTACATTAACAACCACTTTCAAAGGTTTGAACACCAGACCACTTAAGAAACAACCACCATCTTTAAACACAAGACAACTACCTGTCGACAAAAAAGTTTGAATCTATGACCTCCAATATTGAGCACCTTATGCATACCTCTACTAGCCATAAGAGTGTGTTCTTTTCAAATGGATTTTCGTTATTTCATCTACTAAGAACTTCGAATAAGGTATATATGTTTGAATCATTGTGCGTTACTTTAAAAAATAATAGCTTTTCTCACATCATTTATTCCTTTCATTCTATTTTTAAATAAATCTTCGTTAATTAATATATTGATAATTTTTAATAAAAAGAAAATAACGAGGGTCAAGAACTATATTATAATTATCAATGTTTGGCGAGGAAATTTCTTTGAATATATTCGCTTTGTCGATTACATGGCCTTTCAAGCCATTATAAGTCCGTCCCTGCCTGGTCATTAACTCTCATTCTTGGATTGAAAACATTGAAATCTCATGAAGATGGTGTTGCATGAAGAGGTAGAGCGTGTTACTCAGCCAAGAATGACTTGCCCATATCCTATTCTCAAAGATAGAAGGTATTATTTTAGTTGTGGTAATATGGGCATGTCATGCTTGGCATAGTATGCGCTTTGTTTCCCATGCCACACCCTACATGAAGATCACAGTGCATTAGAATGGCTGGAATTGCAGGTCAGTTTCATTGCCGTAGTTGTAACAAATATGTATATGACTTCATGAAAAATCATATATTTCGGCAACTTGTTTCAATTCACACATGTTCTGTTATGTATTATTTTATTTTAACAATCTCCTTCGTGACGCAGGCTAGAAATCTAGAACCTTATGAACAGGAAGGTTACTGGTTTTTTCTCACCTGAGCTGTTGTACAGTTGAGCCACCGCCATTCAAGACTATTTAGTATCAATGATGATCAAGGTTGGTTCAATGTATTTGCTATATTTTTGTCAACATGATTTTGCTTGCTCTCCTTACACTGGTCGCTCCACATTATACTTTCTAAATGACAGTACGTTGCTTATCAAATTATTGCCTGTACGGTATTACACTTTTCACAATTTTAGAGGCTTATCATGATATCAATACTGGAAAGCTTTGATTGGTAGATTTAGATTAGGAGATCAATTTTGTCGGTTTCCTTTGTTACTGTAAATGTGTCAGCGGATACATCTCCTAATGTCAATGGTAACTTCCTTTAAAAGGAACAAAGTTCCCTACATAAAACGAACTCGTGAAAAGTGGGGAAGAGTTCCTGCAAAGCGTGTGCTAAATAAAGAGGTCTGTGTCACCGTGTGTCTGTGCCACACTATTTCTACGATGGAATTTTTGTTTCATTTTAATAAGTTGCTTTCCTATTTGTCGACCTAAGACTTCCCTAAGACTTCCCTATGGATTTCAATGACCGATTAATTCCATCTATAGCAAGTGATTTAGGTTAACCTTTTATTAAATGGTTGAAGTTATTATGAAAAGAGCAAGTAGTCAAGAGGGATTTATTTTTAATTGAAACGAGGACGCAAGAACATTTATAAGATCAAAATCGAAACCATGGTAAATTAACAACATAATTAATTATTTAATTATACATAATTAATTATAAATAAATAAATATTATAAAATTATTTTTATGTTATGTTGTAAATTTTTTTAATTTAATATTTAATTAATTTATTAATAAATAAAAAATAATTATTAATATAATGTATTTTAAAAAAAATAATAATTAATAATATTTTAAATATTTTATTACAATCAAAATGTCTTATGAAAATGCTATACATAAGATTATGAATATAATATTCTATAGAACCGTTTGTTTTACTTCTACTTGCATGAACAATATAGTTAAATCTGTATGTCTGTATGTATTAAATGCTTACTTCTAAAATGGAGGTATATCTTAAGAAATCATATTATTGTTTGTGGTTTTTTTTTTAAGTAAAAAACAACGTTATCAAATATTATATTTGTTAATATGTTTGAATTATTGTGCATTGCATTACGTATTCTTCTTTATACCATATGTGTTCTTTTCAAATGGATTTTCGTTATTTCATCTACTTAGAATAAGGTATATAGGTTTGAATTATTGTGTATTACTTTAAAAAAATAGCTTTACTTACATCATTTATTCTTTTCATTCTATTTTTTAATAAATCTTCATTAACTAATATATTTATAATTTTTAATAAATAAAAAATAAAAAGAAAATGATGACGGCCAAGAACTATATTATAACTCTTTTCCATCGTATACAAAAATACGAATAAAAAAAAATTTGATTCATATGAAAGTGGTATAGTATAAAATATAGAATAAAAAAAAATTTCTATTTATTAATATGAATTAAATAGAATAGAATAGAATTTTGGTTATTTCATTTACTTAGAACAAAGTATATTTGAATACTATCATGTAATTTTTTTGGTTGGTTAGTGTGAGAAATCCCTATGACTAACTTCCCAGGTTGAGCAGTGTCCTCCCAACCATGATTCTTGGTAAAACTACGCGGGTTGACCAGTTTCTTCCCAACCATGATCACCAGTTTCCTCCCAACCATGATCCTTCGTAGAGCCAAAATCTATACTTATCAATAGGGAATTTAACACACACCCACAAACCCATCCCCTCATACATTCGCCCATATCGCAGTTTGAACCTTGGACCTTCTGAAGAAGAGCCAAAGCCCAAACCGTTCCGCTATCCCTCTAAGACTAAACCTTATGTTAAGGAAAACTATTCCCAATATTTCTTCGTGGTAGGACTTTTCGTTCCATGGAACCTATTCCATCCGGGTATACCCCTCAGGCTAGCCCAAGGATTTTTGTATCCGGTGCAACCGTCAAGCTTGAACCCCATATCTCCTTTCGAGGATTAAGAAAACTTTCCAGTAAGATACCTGGTGTGGATAAAACCTTGTGTTAAGGAAAACCCTTCCTCGTATCCTCTATGGGCATGAGTTTTCATTCTTTTCGGAGAGTTTTTTGTACCTAATGAAGGCCGTTAGGCTTGAACCCTGAATCTCCTTGAAAAGAGGATTGAAAAAACTTATCAATAAAATATCTGATATGAATATAATTTTAATTATTTAAATTTTATATCTCATAAAAATAATATTGTAATACTTAAAAGAAAAAAAATAAAAATTCAGAAAGTATAAGTTCATTGTAATGTAGTCGTTATAAACATCACTTATGCTATCTTTGACACACTTGCATGGATTAGTATTACATATTAAATTATAATTGGTTTATTAATAATAGATCTATGAATATTCAAAGTGATAATGAAACCTTCAAAACTTTAAAATATATTTTTAAAATACATACCTTAATATTATAAATGTTATTTATTATTTATTTTTATTTTTGATTAACCTACAATGCACACCATTATGATGAAATCATATATAAGAACCAAATCTTGAACCACACATAATTGGACCCACACATGCACACTATAGTTTGAACCTTGAAGCTCCCAAAATGATTTTTTATGATATATACAAGAACCAAAACTTAAACCACACAAAATTACACCACACAAACACTCTATAATTTGAACCTTAGACATTCCAAAGAAAAGTCATTGCATTGTCCTTATTGTATTATTTGCTATTTATGGAATTACATGCTTTATAAAAATAACCTTTGCAACCACAATGAAAATATAGATAATAGGTCTATCTATCTAAGAGATAAATCTAGATATATCTCTTATATGTATGTGATAAAGATTGATATAGTATTATGATCAATCAAGATCATGATTCATATTGAACTCATTATAATCACCTGCCCAACACGATTGGGCCAGATTTGGTTAAATCTGGAGAGATAAAATTGATATAAATTTATTTTTCTTATTGAACAGATGGAATCTGAATATATCCATTATATCACTGATAACACAATTATTGATTTGTTTTATATTCATAATATCTCGTTATTGCCCATCGTTTCGTTATTGGCCATATATTAATTAGAAGATCTTATCAAAATGATACCTTTTTACATACTAACTAATGGGAGTTCTTAGATCCAATGGCAAATTTAGTCAAAATTTATGATACATGTATCGGTTGTACCCAGTGTGTACGAGCTTGTCCCATGGATGTATTGGAAATGATACCTTGGTAAGGATGTAAAGCTAAGCAAATTGCTTTTGCTCCAATAACAGAATACTGCATAGGTTGTAAGAGGTGTGAATCCTCTTGTCCAACGGAATTCTTAAGTGTACGCGTTTATTTATGGCATGAAACAACTCGCAGTATGGGTCTAGCTTACTGATCTATATGCACAACCAAAATGGTCAGATCCATCCCATACCAATTTTTAATTCTCTTTTTTTTCTTTCATTGATCAAAACCCATACTCGACCAAAGATCTCGAGCATGGTTTTTGATATCGAAAGTCTCTTTGCTTTCCATTATGAGCAATTTACCTTGGTTAACAATAATTGTTATTTTGCCCATATTTGTAGGTTTCTTAATCCCTTTTCCCCATATAGGGAATAAGATGATTCGATGGTATACTCTAGGTATTTTCTTATTAGAGCTCTTTTTAATCACCTATACATTCTGTTATCATTTCCATTTTGATAATTCATTAATCCAATTGGAAGAGGATTCTATCTGGATAGATCTTATTCATTTTCATTGGAGACTGGGAATTGACGGACTTTCCATTGGACTTATTTCATTGACGGGATTTGTTACTAATTTAGCTACCTTAGTTTCTTGACCAGTTACTCGAAATCCGTGATTGTTGTATTTCTTGATGTTGGCAATGTACAGTGGCCAATTAGGATTATTTTCTTCTTGAGATATTCTACTTTTCTTTCTCATGTGGGAGTTGGAACTAATTCCTGTTAACCTACTTCTATCCATGTGGGGGGGAAAAAGACGTTTATATTTGGCTACAAAATTCCTTTTGTACACTATGGGTGGTTCTATTTTTATCTTAATGGGAGCTTTAAGTATGGGTCTCTATGGATCTGATGGACCAAAACTCGATTTAGAAATATTAGCTAATAAATATTATCCAATAACACTCGAAATAGTATTCTATTTAGGGTTCTTTATCGCTTATGCCATCAAATTGCCAATCTTTCCTTTACATACCTGTTTACCAGATACTCATGGAGAAGCACATTATAGTACATGTATGCTTTTGGCTAGAGTTCTATTGAAAATGGGGGGATATGGATTGATCCGAATCAATATGGAATTGCTACCTCATGCTCATTCTCTATTTTTGTCGTGGTTGGTAGTAATAGGAGCGGTTCAAATTGTCTATGCAGCTCTAACTTCTATGGGTCAACGTACTTTGAAAAGGAGGATAGCCTATTCATCAATATCTCATATGGGTTTTGTAATTCTAGGAATTGATTCTATGACAGATACAGGTCTCAAGAGAGCCATTTTGCAAATGATTTCTCATGGATTAATTGGTGTTGCACTTTTTTTCTTGGTAGGAACAAGTTACGATAGGATACGTACTCTTTCCCTTTATGAAATGGGAGGAATCGCTATACCAATACCTAAAATATTCACTATGTTCAGTTGCTTTTCAATGGCTTCTCTCGCATTTCCAGGAATGAGTGGTTTTGTAGCAGAATCTATAATATTTTTAGGAATAATTACCAGTAATAAATATTCTTCAATTTTTTTAATTATTATTACTGTAATAGCATCAATTGGAATGATATTAACTCCCATTTATTTGTTATCTATGTTACACCGAATGTTCTACGGATATAAGGTTTTGGATGTCCCGAACCCTTATTTCATGGATTCTGGACTACGCGAAATTTTTATTTTGATATGTTTATTTATACCAATAATAGGTATTGGTCTTTACCTCAATCTAGTTCTATTTTTATACAATTATAAGGTAGAAGCTATTTTACCTCGATCTTTTTATGAATAGTAAAATTTTTCTTCTAGATGATTTGTCAGGTATCTAGTAGGTCTAGATATCTTCTTTTCTTTACGAGATATTAATAGAATTAAATATAAATAATTTCTATTTCTATAGAATAAAATATAAATTTCAAGTTATTTCAAGTAGTGATTCTAGAATCGTAGAATAACTACTTGAAATAACTTGGACGAACTAACTATTTATCTCACTTAGCAATAAAAAATAAATAAATAACTGTATTGAGTCTATCCTATGGGAATTCATTCCATCCATTTATGGTTCTATGCTAAATCAACCATCCATAGCTGTGTAAACCTATTCCTAAAAGGTCAACCCCCAAATAACAGATCCAAACTAGAAAAAATCCTAGAGAAGCCACAATTGCCGGTTTCTCACCTTGCCAACCCCTATTGATTCTAGTATGTAGATAAATTGTAAATACGGTCCAAGTAATTAATGCCCAGGTTTCTTTTGGATCCCAGCTCCAATAAGATCCCCATGCTTCATTGGCCCATACTGCTCCAGAAAGAATACCTATAGTTAAAAGAGAAAACCCTAGACCAATGGCACTATAACTCCATTGATCTAATTGGCTTATCAATTGACATTTACGAAAATTTGTGAATGAAAAACAAAAAGTGTCTTGCAAATCATTTTTTCTTGGTCGTACAAATACCAATTCTTATTGGTAAGGAAGGACTGTAAAAAGGAATTGCTCGCGCTAAGAACAATTTTTCTATTTATTCTAGATGTAATGACAAAAAAAGCTATTGATGATAGGGATCCACATAAAAGAGTTGCATAACTGAGCAGTATCATACTTACATGCATCATTGACAAATGAGATTGTAAAGCAGGTACTAACATTGCAGATTGCTGCATTTTATTCAGAAGACCTAAAGTAGCAAAACCATGGGTTAACATGGCACATGGCGTGGTGATTGCACCTAACCACCGGGAATCTTGGCTCCGTACTTCTAGAACTATATGAATCACGGATGAACTCCATGAAATGAAAATGAATGACTCATACATATTACTTAACGGTAAATGTCCTAAATAAAGTGAACGAGTAACTAATAATCCGGTTATACAAACAAAAGTAACTATCATGCCCTTTCCTCCCAAACTAATTAATCCTTCAATTTACCCAATAAATGAGAGTAACAACAAAAATCAGAGAAAAAGAGACATGAGTTGATATATGTTCTAATGTGATTAACATAATAATAAACCCATAATAATAATAACATGCAATAGTTTTTGAAAACCACAATGAAAATAATAATAACATGCAATAGTTTTTGAAAACTAGCACTATGCTAGTAAAACCAATATTTTATATGATAAATTTTATTCCACTTATGTAAGTCTCACTTGTTTTCTAATTTTTTTAATCCATTAACTATATAATTATTTAACTCATTATATTATTATTATCTTGAAAGTGATTTGGTTTATTTTGTAGGTTTTCATATTGATATTTTTATGTTACTATTATATGCCTCTTATTTTTCATCTCTTTAAAATTTTAGTTGTTTAAAATTAATAATCCTAATTATAATTAAATTAATTAATATGTTGGGATTGCAACAAAAAATAATTAAAAAATGTTTTTTGGATAAGAATATGAAGGTGGGTCGAAAGAAGGACCAGGATAAAATTAAGTTAATGGGGGAGACTTTGGTGGAGTCGGGCTTGGTGAGAATATTGGACTCTCATTTTTATAACCCCCAAAAATCATTATCCTCTCATGGAATGTAAGGGGATTGAATAGCATCCCCAGAAAAAAAGTTGTTCATGATTTGGTTCATGTGCATTATCTGGATGTGGTGTTTATTCAAAAGACTAAATTGGTTATTGATAGTATGTTCAATATTACTCCCAAGTTGTGGAGAAGGGGATAATGCTAGTGTATTGGTGCATGTGGATATGCTTGTGGTGTCACTTGTTTATGATATCCGATTAAGATATCCCCTATCACTTAGATTTCCAGTAGATGGTCTATTTCAATGGTCAGGCATGATAATGAATCTGGTGAAATCATCCTCCTTGCAAATGTGTATTCTCTTGTTGATTACAATGGTAAAGTGAATTTGTGGAAGCACATTTGCTTTGTGAGAAGTTTGGTTCCGCTGTACCCATGGATTTTGGCTAGAGACTTCAACTCTATCACTTGCATAGAGGATAAACGTGGTGGGGTGGACCATCTCGAGCCTTTTTCTTCTGTCTTTAGTGGTCATATCTAGGCCCTAAACTTGGTTGATATCAAGCCAGATAATAGTATCTTTACTTGGCACAATAGAAGGTGTGGGGAACCTTTCATATTAGAGATACTGGATAGGTTTTTGATATCCAGTTATTGTATGGGTAATAACAGAGGTGCTAGTTATGTGATTCTGGAGGGTAGGGAATCTGATCATTGGCCTATCAAAATCTCTGCTTTGGAGTTAGGGCTAAAAAAGAATCCCTCCTTTAAGTTCAACTTATGTGGATTCGTGATGCTAAGCTTCATGATTTCATGTGAGGTTGGTGGACCACTGGTAAACCTCCTCCTGGCACCGCTATGTATTCCTTTATGAAGTGACTACAATTTGTAAAATATAAATTGAAGAGATGGAATAGACTGAACTTTGGGAACCTTTCCTTGGATAAGTTGGCAACTCTTAAGAGGATGGAATAAGCTTCAAGGAATATTAGAAATCAGAGATTCACGAAGGAGCTTCCTATTGAGGAATCTGAGGTTGTGAAAGTCCTTATTGAATGGGAACTGAGGGAAGAAATTTTTGGAAATAAAAAGCTCGAGTAGATTGGCTTGAAGAAGGGGATAGGAACACAAAATTATTTTATAACTCAGTTAAGGCTCGTCGTAATGGTAACCTAATTACCTCTCTTGTGAATTCTTAGGGTGCCCTACTCTCTTCTTTCAGGGATATTTCAGAACAGACAAAGAGGTATTTTTCCTCTCTCTTCAAGGAGGACTCCCTATCAGATGATGAGAATGAAAACCTTATTCTAAACTATATTCCATCAATTGTTTCTAGAGAGATGAATGAGCACTTGATGGATCCAATTTCCCTTGAGGAGTTGGAAAATATTGTATTCAAGATGAAAAAAGGAAAATCCCAAGGTCCAGATGGATTCCTTATTGAGTTTTATCAATATTTATGGGATTTAATAAAAATTGATCATTTGGAGGTGGTCCATGAGTCCCAAAAGAACAAATAGATGCTAAGGACTCTAAATGCAACATTTGTGGTACTTATACCCAAAAAAGAAGGAGAAAATTCCTTGGATATGTTCATGCCTATTGCTCTCTGCAATTTTGTGTATAATATCATCATAAAAATTATCGCTAAGAGGCTAAAGATATGGTTGAGCAAAATCATATCTAAGGAGCAAGGAGGGTTTTTTGTTGGCCGACAAATATTGGATGGCGTTGTTATTACTACAGAAGCTATTCACTCGATGGAAACTTCTAAGGAGAAAATTGTGTTCATTAATTTGGACATGGCCAAAGCCTATGATCAGGTTAGATGGTCCTTTCTTCATAAATTTCTTGCTAGTTTTGGATTTGAGGAGGAATGGATTAGTGATGCAAGAGCATCCGACGACAGCAGGACAATCTGGCATCAATCAAATTTTCTAAGTAATTCATTCTGTTTCT
The DNA here is from genome assembly GCA_028583015.1 of Wollemia nobilis. NCBI lineage: Eukaryota > Viridiplantae > Streptophyta > Pinopsida > Araucariales > Araucariaceae > Wollemia > Wollemia nobilis. The sequence goes on from JAQPPZ010000925.1 coordinate 4,004,309, forward strand.
TTTCTTTCCCAAGGCAGAAGTTGGGGGGGGGTCACGAAATCGTGACTCCAAAGGCTGCGACAAGGCGAAGGCAGGTTTTGTCACGATATCGCAACATTGCGATATCGCGACATCGCGATATTGTGAAGTCGAGATATCATGATGTTTTCGAAGGCAAAGGCATGGAGGGAGTTTTCGTCGCAATATCGCGACGTCGCGATGTCGCGACATTTTTGTCGGCAAAGGCACGGAGGTAGTTTTCATCGCGATATCGCGACGTCGCGATATCGCGACGCTATTTTGGCAAAAGTGAAGGTGGAGTTGATGAAGGGTTCGAAGAAAAATGAAGGCGGAGTTGACGAAGGGCTCGGCGGAGAAGAACTAAGGCAAGGCGAAAAATGATCGCGATGTCGCGACGTTTTTGTAGAGGTTTTTTGTCATGTTATCACGACGTCGCGATATCGCGACGTCACGATGTCGCGATGTTTTTGTAGTGGAGTCATGGAGGAGGTTTTCTGTCGTGATGTCATGACGTCGTGATATCACGATGTTATTTATGAACTAAGGCCCAGGGGCATTTTGGTCATGATTTCGCTATGATTTTTGTAGACGAAGGCAAGGCGACAGTTTGGTCGCGATATCGCGACATGTCACGATTTCGTGGTCGACTAAAGACAAATTAAATTTGGACACGTGGACAGGCCACACACGCGGGAAAAGTGATAGCAAGCATGGTTAAAAGTTCTTACAAGGCAACAGTTCCCGAGGGACAGTCTGGAAAACGGCAGTTGCAGGTCAAGGTTAATGCGTGCTTTCATGGAGGATCGGGGGGTAGTTGCCCATTGATGGAAGTAATTTTGAAAACGTAACAGAAGAAGCGTACTTGGAGATTTTATAATTCGTGCAGGTGGGTCTTTAATTTCCTCGAGGGCCGAGACCTCGATAAAAACTTAGGAAATTGTAATAGATCGGTGGTGGATGGAGGAATGCTTTTGGAACGTAGAAGTGAGAAGTGGAAGACCAAGCCGAGCACTGGTCGTTGTAAAGCCTGCGAGCTATTTTTTTGCATGTATTTTCTAGATTTATTAATGAAAAAAAAATGGGGTTTGTAGAAGAGTATTTTTTCGGTCTGCCGTCAATGGTGATGTAGGAGCATCCAACAGCACCTGCAGTAGAAGCATCCAGTTGCGGGAGGGCCACTTCTGAAGAGTCGGCTCAAGAAGAAGAAGAAGAAGGCATGAAATTTTTTTCTAAGGCAAAGGAAGAAGAATGTCGCGATTTCGCGACGTGTCGTGAAAACACGACAGAAAAATGCAAAGGAGGCGTAGTGGGAAAAATGTTGTGATTTCGTGACATGTCACAAAATCGTGACATGTCGTGGAATCGCGATAGCGGAGAGGCAAAAGCATATAATTGTAGCAAAATTGTGATGTCGCTATATTGCGACGTCGTGAAATCGTGACGTCATAAAGGCAAAGGCGAAGGCGGAGGTTTGTGTAGTGAAATCGTGATGTTGTGAAATCACGTCAAAAGAGAAAGCAGTTCAAGGTAGAGGATGATCGCGATATTGCGATGTTGCGATATCATGACGTCACGATGTCACGATGAAATTGTGAGCAGAAGGCTGAGCGGTGAAATGGTCACGATATCGCGACATTGCGATATTGCGACATATTTTGAAAATGAAGGCTCGAAGGCTGAATGGTCGTGATATCGTGACATTTCGTGATATCGTGACCAAAACTACAAAGAAGCATAGGGAGTCCATAATGGCACGATATCACGACATGTCGCGATATCATGGCAGAGAGAGAAGGCACGGGAAGAGAAAGAGATGGCGGGAACCGTGGTAGGCGGTATTTTTGAGACCATTCAAAGAATGACACGTGGCACAAGGTGCAGTAAAGGCGGACAAGATCAAGAAGCACGGGGAATGAAGAGGATGGACGCGCAGAGTATCCTGATAGGAAGCGGCGGTGACAGGGGCCGTGCGGAGTGGTGCCATAAATCGGGTTGGTGTCGGTTTATGTGAAGAATGTTTCAGAGGGGGTCATTAATCGGGTTGGTGAACCCATTTTTTGAAGGCTATTTTTAGAGGGTCGGGGCCTCTATAAAAACCCAGTTTAATGTAATGTGCGGGTGGTGGATCGAGGAACGCTCTTAGAACGTAGAAGTGAGAAGCGGAAGACCAAGCCGAGCGCTGGTCATTGTAAAGCCTACGGGCTATTTTTTTGCATGTATTTTCTAGATTTATTAATGAAAAAAAAAGGGGGTTTGCAAAAGAGTGCTTTTTTCAGTCTGTCGTCAGTGGTATCAGAGCTGGAAGTTCCTGAGTGTGTAACAGATCACCGAACGTGAGGCAGTTACACCAAGATTTGTGGTAGGGTTCTGAGAGAGAGAGAGAGTTAAGATCCCAGAGTGTGTTAGCAGATCGCTGGTAGTGAGGTAGCTACACCAGGATCGATTAAAGCTTTATGAGAAAAGCTGAGAAAAATGCATTTTTGAAGAAACCGAGACAACAAGGAAGATATGGTGACAGAAGAAGAATTCATAGCTTTGTAGAAATAGTTGAAGGCCCTGCAAGAAGAGTGGCTCCAAATGAAATTGTGGGAGCAAGAGGAGAAGCGTAAAAGGCATGAGGAGAGACAGAGAAAGAGAGATGCGGGAGTGCATCGGAAGCTGAAGGTGCAGGCTGCAGAAGAGTGCAGCAGTGACAGGATCTGCCTGGAAGAAGGCAAAAATTTAACTGGCAAAGAGGAGGAGATGGAGCAGGCTGCTGAGGCAGAGAAATATCTGGAGGTGTTGCAGGAGGCAGCAACCAGACCATGCAAAAGTGAAGATCACTTCTCCACTTACCCCGGGTGTCTGATCTTTGGAGCATCCAGTAGCACCTGCAGTAGAAGCATCCAGTTGCGGGAGAGCCACTTCTGAAGAGTCGGCTCAGGAAGAAGAAGAAGAAGGCAAGAAAATTTTTTCTAAGGTAGAGGAAGAAGAACGTCGCGATTTCATGACGTGTCACAAAATCGTGACAGAAAAATGCAAAGGAGGCGCAGTGGGAAAAATGTCATGATTTTGTGACATGTCATGAAATCGTGACATGTCATGGAATCACGACAGCGAAGAGGCGAAAGCAGAGAATTATAGCGAAATCACGACATCGCGATATCGTGACATCACGAAATCATGACGTCAGAAATGCAAAGGCGAAGGTGGAGGTTTGTGTAGCGAAATCATGACATCACAATTTCATGACATCGCAAAATCGTGACGTCAAAAGAGAAAGTAGTGCAATGGAGAGGACGGTCATGATATCACGACGTTGTGATATCGCGACGTCGTGATGTTGCGATGAAATTGTGAGCAGAAGGCTGAGCGGTGAAACGGTCACGATATCACAACATATTTTGAAAATGAAGGCTTGAAGGCTGAATGGTCACGATATTGCGACATGTCACGATATCGTGACCAAAACTACAAAGAAGCGTAGGGAGGCCAGAACGTCGCGATATCATGACATGTCACGATATCACGGTAGAGAGAGAAGAAGGCGTGGGAAGAGAAAGAGATGGCAGGAACCGTGGCAGGCGGTATTTTTGAGACCATTCAAAGAACGACACATGGCACAAGGTGCAGTAAAGGCAGACAAGATCAAGAAGCACGGGGAACAAAGAGGATGGACGCGCAGAGTATCCTGACAGGAAGCGGCGGTGACAGGGGCCATGCGGAGTGGTGCCATAAATCGGGTTGGTGTCGGTTTATGTGAAGAATGTTTCAGAGGGGGTCATTAATTGGGTTGGTGAACCCATTTTTTGAAGGCTATTTTCAGAGGGTCGGGGCCTCTATAAAAACCCAGTTTAATGTAATGTGCGGGTGGTGGATCGAGGAACGCTCTTGGAACATAGAAGTGAGAAGGGGAAGACCAAGCCGAGCGCTGGTCGTTGTAAAGCTTGCGGGCTATTTTTTTGCATGTATTTTCCAGATTTATTAATGAAAAAAAAAAATGGGGTTTGCAAAAGAGTGCTTTTTCGGTCCGCCGTCAATTAGATGGGTGATGAGCTATGTTTCTTCTTCCTCATTCTCTGTTCTTGTTAATAATGATCCATCAAATATGTTTGAGGCCTCAAGGAGATTGAGGCAAGGAGAGGCCTCAAGTCATGCAAGGTCTCATCCAAGGGTGGAAGTGGAATAGTATTTTGCCACCTCTTTTCCACCTTCAATTTGTTGATGATACTGCTTTGTTGGGAGTTGCCACTATCAGGGAAGCTGGAAATATTAGACAGTCTCTTGACATATATTTGGGTTCTTCTATACAGTTGATTAATGAGGAAAAGTATTATATTTTCTTCTTCAATACCCCTCCTCTTATTCAAGCCAGGATTGCTCATATTCTAAGATTTCAGGTTGGGACTCCCCCCTTCATTTATCTTGGTATTCCAATTTCATCTCACCCTCTACCTAGATCTTCTTGGCAGTCTATGTTTAATAAGTTTAGAAGGATGGTGAATCACTGGAATTTTAGATGGCTATCCACTACACGTAGAGTTTTGATTTTAAAATCTGTTGTTCAAGTTTTACCCATTTATATATGTTTTGTACAAATAGCTCCCTATCACTTCATCAAGGACATGGATGCTTTGTCAAGGCAGTTTTTATGGTCTGGAAAACTTGATCAATATAAATGGAGTTTGTTTATGTGGGATTCTATATGTAGTCCGATGCAAGAGGGAGGCTTTGGGTTACGACAGACAACTCTTTTTGTGTAGGCTTTGGCTGTAAAACTTTATTGGAGATGGTGTACCTCTCAAAATCAAATTTGGGTTAAAATATTATCTTGTAAATACTTGAGAGGTATTTTTGAGGCTGAAATCCCTAGAGTCATCTTGGTTGGGAAAGGTTCAGTTATCTGGGACACTCTAAAAAGAGGAGCTAATTGTATCAAGCAGGGTTTGTTCTGAATTTGTAGTCAGGGATCAAATGCTCTTTTTGGGGAGGATTCTTGTGATGGCCACCCTCCTATCTTGAATCAATATCCTAGGTTACATTCCCTAAGCATTTTTTCTTAGAAGTAGGCTAGTCTTGTGTGGAGGACTTTAAAAAAATTTAGTCTTTTGGAAATATGGAGATGTATGGGTGGAAACATCCGCAAGAATGGCCCCAGGGGGGACTGGACAAGGACAAAGAGGTGCTTTCTCTTATTCTTATGGGGAGTCCTTGTTCTTCATTGAAGGGTGAATATATTCTTGCTTGGAACCCTAATCCCAAGGGAACCTACTCTGTAGCATATGGTTATCAGGTTCTTGATAAGTAAAAGTATGGGATTTTTCTTGTCACTTTGTGGAAAAAAGTGTGGAAAAAATTTGCCTGGCCAAAATGTAACTTCTTTCTCTGGTTGCTAGCTCATAATAAATACCTCACTTGGGATAATGTGAGGAAGAGGGGATTTCAAGGTCCCTCTTCTTGTGTCCTTTGCAGTAAGAATGAGGATGACTCTTCTCATTTATTTTTTCAATGCTCCTTTGCCAGAGACAATTGTCACCATTTTTGGAGCACCTAGAACCATCCATGTTTTCATGTGCTATCCTTGGTGGATTTTTGGAGTAGTCTGGGTAGACCTCCGGCCAAGAACCCCTTACTTTGGGTGGCTTGGAATTTGGGCCCTTCTTGCATCATCTGGAAAATTTGGATCGAACATAACTAGCGCATATTTTTGGGCACTTATTTGGCTATTCAACAGATCTAGCAAAGGATCATGTATATGGTTCAGGAAACCATCCATAGCAAATTTTATGTGTATGATTTTTTGTATTCTAGGGAGGAGAAGGTACAACAAGTCCTTGGTATATTTGGGGATGGTGTGTACTCTTCTAGCCCTAGTAGGGTTCCTCAGCTCAACAAGAAGTTTAGGAGAGATGGTAGGTGGAGGCCACCCCCTAGAGGAGTTTTAAAAATTAATACCGATGGATCATCTAGGGGTAATCCTGGACATGCTGACATTGGCGGTGTTGGGAGAGATTCTACTAGTGGTGTCATTTTTTTTCATTTCCATTTATAAAGGTGTTCACTCCAACAAATTTATGAAAGCTCTTGCAATTCTTGAGGCCTTTCAAAGTGGGTTTTCTCTTGGCTGACATAAGATTATTTGCTAGTTTGACTCTCAAATTGTGGTTAATATTTTAAACAATAAAAGGTGGAGGAAGTTAATTGGCAGTTAGCCTCTGTAGCCATTCAAATTCTCATAATGAGTGAAGAGTTCAAATTTATATCCTTTGTGCACATTCTAAGGGAATGGAATGTGGTTGCTGATTACCTGGCCAAAAGGGCTTCTGAGTTGTTGGATCCTTGGAGTATCGATAATTGGGAGAGTCTCCCATATGGGGACTCTCAACGCCTGTGGGAGTTGATCCACAAGGATGTACAGACTTAATGTGGTTTATTCTTGTTGTCTTTTCTAGGTGTCATTCTAGTCTAGTGGTTTTAGCTTGTTTGGTCATTTATTTGAGTCCTGGTTGGAAGATCAATTGTACTATGTAATCCAGACTTTTTATCAATAAATTTTTACCCCTTTATTTAAAAAAATATATATTAATTAATATGTCATATTAACATAGTTTTCCACATATATTCATTTTTATTTTCTTATCTAATATCATAGTTTTTTAGTGGTATATTTTTTAATATACATTGAAAATTGATAATATTGGACAATATAAGTAGTGTACATGTGTATTTGAAAATATAATCTCTAGTAGTATAATTTTATTTAAGAGTGCACATGATATTCCTTAAGTAGTCTTGATAATGAATGATTTTTTCATTTATTTTATTTAATGAATAAATTTAAGAAAATATTTGGTTCACTCTTTCTCTCTATCTATATATGTTGGGCATATAATGGTTCATTACAAAATATGACTTAAATCATGAAAATAAAGTACATAAATATAAAAATATTAGAGGCAAGAGGACACCCTACTCCACATATGTATTTAACATGAGATCCTTAAATTTTCACTAAAAAATAGCATATCAATAATAAATATGAGTAACTTATTGAATCCCTTATATAACATGATCCTTATGGTGACTATTATTTACTTGAATTCCTCCTTAGATATGTTAAACTTATAATATTCTAGATTTGAACATATTAGAGAGCCAAAAATATATTTTTTTCCTCACATGTATTTCACATGAAATCCATATAACCCTTTAAAACCTAAAGTACAAATCCATGTATCAATAATAAATGTGATCAACATAATTAATCCCTTGTTTAATGTGATCCTTATGGTGACTACTGTTAGCTTGGTTTATCCTTAGATATATCAAACTTGTATTATCATCTATTTCTACTGGTATGCATAGATTTTATGTGATAGATCTAAATTATGGTATAGGATAAAACTAAAATAAAAAGAGAACCATAATTCATCTAAATTTTGATACTATTTGAACTTATGGAGTGGTAGTATAATGAGTAGAGATATTGATTTTAACTCGACATATCTTTTCTTCCTTGAACATAGACATAGAAAGACTATTAATAGTAGAAAGGAAGAAAAATTTGATAAGGGAAGGAAAGACTAACATGAAGGGTCACTTGGTGGATCCTTTGTGAATATTCACTCTATCACCTTGAGGATAGGATTAGTTTGTGAGATTTGATTTTAGCATTCAATGGATGAGATAAAAACATCTACATTTTCCCTATGATGCATATTTTTCTAAGCTTAACCTTAATCTAGCCTTGATGGAACATACAAATATAATAGGAAGACCTAAAGCTAAAACGATTTTTATTTTTATGAGAAAGTAAATGATAATTTTCCTTTAAGATGCAATTGTGTAAGAAGAATACAACAAATAATCCCTGGAAGTAGCTATATATGATTTCAATTCAATCCTAAAGCTTGAATATTTAGTTCATCCCTTATGTAATTAAAATAAAACTAGGTCCTTATTTCCCTTTTTCTTGTTTTATAAAACAAAGTGATAGAAATTATTCTAACTAGATAGCAAACAAGACTATGTCCTAAAATTATTTAATGAAAGGAATCTAAATAAATAAACCTATTTTTTCCATAGAAATAGAAGCACCATCGACACTTTTAAATGGGATTATCTAGGCTAGCAAAGAATGTTGGACTCCATTGGACAACAATATAGCCAATATTTAGAGATATGAGAAGATAGCAGCGGTAGACCTACAATTTGATAGGGCTTTCACTTTTGAAATCATTAAAGTAAAATTAGATGTAATATGAGCTTATTCAATTCTTTGAATGGTGAAGGTGTATGATATGGTAGTATAGATGCTATCAAACAATAGAAAAATGAGATGCTAACTAGATACAAATACAATATGCAAGATTGGTCAACATGCAATATGATGAAAACTTAGAGCTACAAGAAAAACAGAGTGCATAGAATTAGAAAAAGTAAAAAGCATATTCCAAGATGCAAGGTTTTTCCCCTTGTTTGAGGAAGATTGTTGAAATATTGCTAGCTTGTTTATGATTACTTGAGATATTGAGCTTAGAGGCTTGAATGGATGATACTTATAGAGGGACTGAATACTTATATGCTTGCAAGAACAAAATATTGAATGCATGTAAGGATGACCTCCATAATATTTTGGCATAATATTGCCATAAAAAATGATAAATTTATGTTATTCTAGAGATATTTTAGAAGAACATTATTGCTTTCAAAATACTATGGATTGAGATATCTTAAGTGTTGGTATTATAGGAAGTGATGGTTCCTTGGTGGAAGAATTGAGTTGAAGGGAATAGGATTTGATATGGTACAAATTTGAAAAGATATGAAGATGCAAATAATGGAGAAATATTAAGAATGAAAAATATTTGATTTACGATTTCTATTGGGATTTATGAATCTAATCTTAGGATCCCATCCATTAATAGTAAGTGTCTTGGGGGGTACAAAAATATAAGTTTCATGACTTTGATTTATGAAAGTAAAATGCACCTAGATGGTGAAAGAATCAATAATAATTTCATGATGGAAATTTTACCATCATGACCATTTGAAGTCAAGTTTGGGTAAGAGAGGTTAAAGTCAAAATATTGGAAAAATAGTCATCAGGGTTGAAATAGTGCCAATAGTGTTATCATTCATGCCATGGTGCTCTTGCTTTTGGAGCAATAAACATTCTAAATTTAGGAATAAGGAAAGTTAATTCAATTTTTCTGATTGAAAGGTTAACCAATGAAGAGATTAAAAAACATGAATATTGGCTTGGCACTCAAGATTGAGTTTCTACATTTCCTTCTATTTGATGAATTTATTGCATAATAACTGCATAAAAAATAACATAGAAAGCCCAATTTAAAGATATGGAGTTTTTTTTTTGCTTATGATTAGTGATGTTAGATGACTAATGATTTTATTATTTACTTAGAAGTGATCTTAAAATTTATATTTTGGATAGCATTAAATGTTACCATACCCTAGTGTGACCTCTCAAGATTTAACAGGAAAATCAAGTCGAATTGCTGAAAATTGAATTGATTACAATCCACATTGGCTTAGTAATTAGAAACAAAGGGTAGATAGTGGATATCAACTAAGAATTCTAGGGAGTAAAAATGAATTCATTTCTACAATGGATAGGGAGAAAATAGATCTCTAGAGAAATGAAGGTGACCTCTTTTTTTATGGATTAGTAAGAAGGACTAATAGAATGTGTAGAATTTCTTAAAGCACTTGAATAGAATTTGTAGCCTTAATTACTATTAAAATTAAGTTAATTTCTTTTAGTGTTGGTTCAGAAACCATACCTAAAGAAAAATATTTTTCTTGTTTATAGTGATAGTGCTATCATATGATGCTTTTGCATTTCGTTGGTGCTTTCACATATTGATAGTGCTTTAATCAAGTGATGGAACTTTTACAACCAAACAATTATTTCATTTCCTAGTGGTACTATTTTCTAGAAATATTTTGTTGTTGTAGGGATTCTTTTGCACCTACATAAAAACTTTACACTTTTTTCAAGTTTTTGCTTACACATTTTGATACTAACATAGGAATTGGTTTGGATGCAAGTTTCACTATAGATATTGGAGTGTCAAGATAGATAAATCCATTTATTAGAGATCATCCTAGGGCTATTAGACTTTCATTAATATTGTTATTTTGGTTGTAGTATAGCTATACCAACTAGCCCTCTTGCCAAAGGTGGAATTTGATAGAAATATCTTGATAGCACTGGTGGAGCATTGGTATTTAGAGATGAATAGCTTCTAGTTATCCATGGAGGAGATGAATATGAATCTAAACGATGTGTGAAATATCCTTAAATTTTTGATCAAGTAATTATATTCATATATGGTATAGGATCACAGGTGGTCCTTAAAGAGATTGATAGAAGGTGCTAACTTTCAAGTTATTAGATCCAACATTGATATCAATGGTGCATACTTTGAGGGTATTCTAGATAGGTAGAAAATATTTTGTGTGCCTTAGCATGCAATTTATTGCTTGGTGATATGAGCAATAGGGTGCTCCACTAGGGGTTGGTTGAAATGGTGGTGGATATGTAGGAATTGTAGGTGGTCTTTGCATGGATTTGATGGTTTTGACAAACCTTTACCATACTCAACTAGATATTTTACCTAGAATAAATGACCCTTAGATGATACACATTTTTCTAGGTGTGGTTCTAAAAGCACATCATTATGATGAGGCTATCAATATTGTTAGCGAAAATGGATGATCAAAAGGTATTTATGACCTATAGGTTGGGCTAACACGTTGAAGTGATATAGGGTAGACCACATAGAGGGGTATTGGTAGATGACCAAAGGGTGATAGATTATAAATTGGCTAGGTAGATATTTTGAAGATAGTATAGGCATAGTCTTGAATGGCATGATGATACCCACCATCGAGCTCATGTTATATGAGTTATATGGTTAGTGCAACCATAGGAGGACTAGGATATATATTATTTTGACTAGGTGATCCATGATGGGGACTAGAGTTATGCATAAGGGTTTAGCCCCTAAATATATTTATAAAATCAAGGTGAATTGTCTCGGAATTCTGGTGAATTATGTAGAAGTATACATGGCAAATTACATTTATCTGTCTCCAAAAAAAATTATACTGTGGCAAATTTTTTTGTGTTGGGGGCTATGAATATTGGTTTACAAAATCTAAAAATGTATAGCAAAATTAAAGGATTTAGACCGACATGAAAGGATTTTAGCCTTTATGCTTTATGATGATAAATCTGAGACATGTATGACAATCAACTATAGACATGACGATCGATTGTAGATATGACGATTAGCTACAAACATGATGATCGGCTGTAGATATGATGATCAGTTACAAGTATGACAATTGGTTGTAGGTATGATGATCAGCTACATATATGATGATTGGTTATAGGTATGACAATTGAATACAGGTATGATGATCGATTGCAAGCATGATGATCGGTTGTAGGCATGATGATCTGATGCAAGAGCATCTAGCGTTCTGAGAGTGATCTTGCATCACCCAAAAAAATTATAATTTTTTAATTTTTTAAAACTAGTAAAACTACTTTAACTTAAAAGATATTTTTGAATGTCTTAGAGGTCGAATTTGAGGATTTTAGGCTAGATGAGGGCCTTGGCACTAATAGGAAAGGACCGCCCTGCTTATTTCATCTCGTGCCCTTTTTGAAAACATGTTGTAATAGTCAGTCGGGTAAACGAGCACATTGGCAAGTTGCCCCTAAAATTCAAATTTGAATTTTGATGGTTTTAGGTGGGAAAAAGGGAAAATGAGTTCAAAAAGGAGAAATTTTGAATTTGTAAGGGGTTAGTATCTGAAGGATATATCTTGGTGGAATATAATGCAAGAAAGCTTTGGCTCATTTGTGATTTTATCTATCTTTTATGTATTGTATGTATTTTTTTAATGTAACTCTTCTTCAAGTGGTATCAGAGCGAGAGTTCCTGAGTGTGTAAAAATATTGTCAGATGTGAGGTAGTTTACACCATGATTTATGGTTAGGGTTTGTGAGAGAAGTGATAAAAATGCCTCCATGAAGAAATTATGGTTGTGGGAGAAATGTGGTTCTAGAAAAATATTTTAGAGCTTTGTAGAGGTAAGTTCAGGCTCTGCAAGAGGAGCTGCGTAGAGGGTTTGAGACAAGGAGAGAATATGGTAGTGAAGATGAAGTTGAAGAAGAAGAGGATCAGTTCAAGGAAGAAGAAGAGACGGTAGATCCTGCACAAGCTAGGTTATACAAAGCCATATCTCAGATTGAAAAGAGCCTGAAGATGGAGGTTTATACGTATTCTAGAAATCTTGATCCAAAGGAGTTGATTGACTGGATAAATGATTTGGAAGAATAATTTGAGTATGAGGAGGTTTAATATCCTGATAGGGTCAATTTTGATAACACCAATCTAAAGGGTCATGCCAACAAATGGTGGAAGGGAGTGCATCTAGATAGAAACAAAAGAGGAAAAGAAAGGATAACAAAATAGAAGTGAATTTTGGAGAAGTTGAAGAGGCAGTTCATTCCAGCTAACTAAGAGTTGGATCTACTAAAGCAAATGCAAGTTTTGATACAATCGAGTAAGTCTATCAAATAATACACATAGGAGTTATATAAGATCCTAATTAGAATAGGTCATTCTGAGGCCAACAAGGAGAAGATAGCCCATTATGTTAATGGGTTAAGAGCAAGTATTCAAGAGGAGTTAAATTTGGTCAATATGACCACCATAGAGGATGCTTATCAGTTTTCCTTGAGGGTTGAAGAGAAGTTGAACATAAGGTTTGAGAGCAAGCAAAAAAGAAGAGGTCATGGTGGAAGAACTAGTGGAAGAACAAATGGAAGATGCAATGAAGATCAAAAGAAGAATGCAGAAGCCATCAATAGTCAGGACCAAAAGGGGGATAATGCTTACCACCCTTGTGATCAGAACAATGGTTACCATAGAGGAAGAGGAATGTATGTACGAGGGTTTGGAAGAGGAGGATTTTTTGGAACCTTTTTCCACCATAGAGAAGGAGATAGAGCATACGAGTGTCCACAACACCAAGAAAGGACAAATAAGAGGATCGAAAGTAATGATTGAGCTGCGTTTGTTGATGAAGGTGCTAAATATGAGCACTTTGAAGAAGCGAAAAGAGGAGAAGTTTTGATCACAAGGATGGCATTTTTGAATTAGGAGAGAGATCCAGATCAGAGGAAGAGCTTATTTCACACAAGGTGTAAATGTGCAGGTAAGGTCTGTAATATTATCATAGATAATTGTAGCACAAAAAAGTGACTGATTCGAGAGATCTCGAGTCCATGTGTAGTACCTATAGTACTAGCACCAAAGAAATATGGAGAGTGGAGAATGTTTTCAGACTCCTGAACTATTAACAAGATCACCATCAAATACAAATTTACATTACCAAGGATGATTGACATTATGGACTATTTGAGTGGGACCAAGTACTTCACAAATATTTACCTGAAGAGTGGATACCATCATATTCGTGTTAGAGAAGGGGATGAGTGGAATACAACCTTCAAGACAAGAGAGGGTTTGTATGATTGGTTGGTCATGCCATTTGGGCTAATCAATGCACCAAGCACATTCATGTGGCTGATGAATGAGGTATTGAAGGCATTTTAGGAAAATTTGTCATTGTCTATTTGGATGAAATTTTAATGTTTAGAAAGAACTTGGAAGAGCACATGATGCATATTAGAAGGATTTTTGATAAGTTGAGGGAGGAGAAATTACTGATTAATTTTAATAAGTGCAGTTTTGTGAAGGAGTTAGTGTATCTGGGATTTGTCATCTCAGTCGAAGGTCTAAAAATGGACCCAAAAAAGGTGAGGGCTATCATTGAATGACCTACTCCAAGGAGCATAACTAAGGTAATATCATTTCATGGTCTAGCAAGTTTTTACAGAAAATTCGTTAGAAATTTTAGCAGTATTTCTACACCTCTTACAAAAACAATGAGGGGGGGTAAAAAATAATTAAAGTGGACCTTAGGAGCAGATAAGAGCTTTGATATGTTGAATAAGAATATCACAGAGCAACATGTTTTGGCACTTCCTAATTTTAATAAGGTATTTCAAGTAGATTGTGATGCTAGTGGTAGTGCCATAAGATCTATATTGAGTCAAGGAGGTAAACTTTTTTCTTATTTTAGTGAGAAACTCAATGATGCTAGGAAGAAGTATTTAGTTTATTATCAAGAGTTTTATGCTATAGTTCAGGCTCTAAAGAAGTGGAGGCATTATTTGTTGCCAAAAGAGTTTGTTCTATATACTGATCATTAGACCTTACAGTATATTAATAGCCAAGGGGAGATAAATTAGAGGCAGTTGAAGTGGGTTGAGTTTCTATAGAGTTATACCTCTATGTTGAAGCATAGAAGTGGAAAATCAAATAGATTTATAGATGCCTTAAGTAGAAGACAATGTTTATTGACATAAATGAAGGTGGAATTTGTAGGGTTTTATGAACTTAAGGGTTTTTATCTTGAAGATCCTAATTTTGTAGAGGCTTGTAGAGCTTGCTTAGCACCTGTTACATTGGATAGGACTAAGTGGTTGAATTTTCTAATCCAAGATGGAATGTTATTCAGAGGAAACCAATTATGCATTCCAAGGAGTTCAATGAGAGAGAAAATGGTCAAGGAGAAGCATTATGGAGGGTTTGTTGGACACTTTGGTCGAGATAAGACCATTGCCCTCATTAGTGATAACTAATATTGGCCACAGTTGTAGCAAGATGTGAAGAGATTTGTACAAAGTTGTAGAGCATGCCAGATGGCCAAGGGTGTGAGACTGAACACTAGATTATATCAGCCATTACCTATACCAGAGAGACCATGTGAGGACATTAGCATGGATTTTATTCTTGGTCTACCAAGGACATAGAGGGCAAATGACTCCATATTTGTGGTGGTTGACAGGTTTTCAAAGATGGCACATTTTATTCCCTACCAGAAAACTAATGATGCAATTCATGTTGCAGGTTTATTTTTCAAAGAGGTGGTATGATTTCATGGTCTACCAAAGAGTATAGTTTTTGATAGAGATACCAAGTTTGTTGGGTATTTTTGGAGAACCTTGTGGAAGAAATTGAAGACATATTTGAAATTAAGTTCTGCATACGACCCACATATTGATGGAAAAACAGAGGTGGTGAAGAGAAGTTTTGGTAATCTACTAAGATGCTTGGTAAGAGATAAGCCCAAGGGATGGGATTTGGTTTTGCCACAGGCTTAATTTTCATAGAACAATTTTATCAATAGGAGTACTAACAAATCTCTATTCCAAATAATATATGGGAGCAGTCAAAGAAATTCTTCTGAGTTGAGGAAGATGGATACAAGGTAAAAGTGTAGTGTTGAGGATGAGGACTTTGCAGAGCATCTGAAGAACTTGCATGAAGAAGTGAAGAATCATATTATTAATATGAATACTCAGTACAAGACAAGGGTAGACCAGAAGTGATGATTTAAGGAATTTTAAGTGGGAGATGAATTTATGGTCCATATGAGAAAAGAAAGGTTTCCTACTAAAACCTATAAAAAGCTAAAAATGAAAAATTTTGGACCATGCAGAATCATAGAAAAATAAAATTTAGACAATGCATATGAAGTGGAATTGCCAAGTGGGCTTAACATATCACCTATTTTCAACATTTCAGACTTTACAGAATACCATGAACGAGATAATGGTGAGGAACCAATAGCAGAATTATGGAATATTCTAGCATCTACTCCAGATACAAAAGAAATAGAAGAGATATTGGATACCCGCATCGGAAAAAGTACTATAAATAGGCAGTATGCAGAATGTTTGGTTAAGTGGAATGGCAAACCTATTGAAGATTCATCTTGGTTGTTGAAGGTTGAGGTTGAACGCCTTGGTTTTCTTCCAATAATAGAGAAGTGAAGGTTAAGTCTCAAAATTTCCTAGAATTTCTGATGCAGGAGCATCCAGTGGTGTAAGATTGATCTTGCATCACCTAAAAAAATTGTAATTGTTTAATTATATAAAACTAGTAAAACTACTTTAACTTGCAGGAGATTTTTGAAGGTCTTAGAGGTTGAATTTGAGGATTTTTGGCTAGAAGTGGGCCTTTGCACAAATATCTAAGGATCACCTTGCTTATCTCATCTCGTGCCCTTTCTGAAAACATATTTTAATAGTCAATAGGGTTAACGAGCGCAAAATTTTGACCTCAGCAAGTTACCCCCAAAATTCAAATTTGAATTTTGATGGTTTTAGGTGGGAAAAGGGAAAACGATTTCAAAAAGGGAAATTTCAAATTTATAATGGGTTAGTCTCTTAAGGCTCTATCTTGGTGGAATAGAATGCAAGAAATATTTGGCTCATTTGTGATTTTATCTATCTTTTCTGGATTGTATGTGTTTGTTTAATGTAACTCGCTTCACAATCGGATGCAGGTATGATGATCAACTACAAGCATGATGATTGGTTGCAGGTATGATGATCTCTAGAACCGATTATTTTATGTTGATCAAGTATTATTTAAAATTGATAGGTATATGTCGATCGACACTCCTCTCTAATCGATTGGCTTATTCTGATCATCTTACGTTGATCAACACTTATTTATAATTGATAGTCATACGTCGATCGACACTCCTCTACAATCGATTGTCTTATGTTGATTGTATTACATCGATCGAAAATTCTCTGCAACAAATAGTCATATACTGATCAACACTCCTCTGCAACTGATCGGATTATGTCGAAAAACACTTCTCTACAACCTTGTCAAGTTTTTCATTATTTTAGAGCTATTTTTGAGTTAGAGTAATGTATATGTATGTGTATCAGTACCCACTATAGTATATATATGGGTAGTATATGCGGTGAATTTAGTAGGAAAAACAAAATCATTTATAATTTGAAGGTGAATTGTCTATGGAATGGGGTAAAATTGGTTAGTGAATTAAAATGAAAATAGGAAAATTATTATCAATAGCAGGAAAATTTACCCTAAAATAAATTTCACCACATAAATTTTGGGCAAATGGGCCCCAGTGAAAGGATCCAAAATTAGCCAATTTAAAATTTTGAAAATCCTAAATAGAGCCAATTTAGGATATTTCACGCTTATGCATAACCCTGATGGGGACCCAATTTATCTAATTTAGTATAGTTTTTACACCTCTTTTGTGTCATTTAACCTTGGTTTAAACTGTAGTTTAGCTTAATATTATATATATGAATAAGATATAAGAGACATATATCACTATGCTAGATAGGATATACTTACATGCTTTTCAAATGTAGAATGTGAGAGCTAGATCATAAAAAATGGGTCTATTAGCTTGGAAATCATAATTTATTTTTGTAGGACTAGGGAATGATCAACATTAGATCACCCCTATTAAATTGGAACCAAAGCATGCACCTTCAATGAGTAGGCATAAAAATGTTTCTATTGAAATAGCACCAAATACTATGTTGATGACATCAATGAAGCAATAATATTATCATTCATCATGGTGTAACAATTGATCTAATTTTTTTGGATGATAGTGTGAGGCTTAACAAAAATTACACTAGATAAAAATAGTGTGCTAGCTAAACTAGAAACCTGATTATGGGAACTATTACCATAGTAGGGCAAATCAACCATTTCCAAACACATGGATTTTGGATCCAATTCAAGAGATATTGTTATGTCATATTTTAAGCTACTATTGTATATATGTCTTTCATTTCTCATCGTAAACCATAATTATTGATGTTCATTGTGTGAGTTTATGATTATATGTAGTTGTGTATTTTGTTTAAATATTTGGTTACCAAGTTAAATAGCCAAATTAAGGAAATGTTAGAGAATATTTGCATTATTGGGGAAAAAAATTGGTTAATTTCGTGTTGATGTCACAGCCTTTCACTTAATTGTCAACCCAAGGATACTCATAAACTTGTGATGTACCAGATAGAAATTACCTACAATACCTCTAAGATGAGTCCACTAAATTCTATATTTTTGGGGGTGTTGTTGCATAGAATTTATTTCAATCCCAAACCACTTAATCTAAAGAAACTAAATTGTAGGAAATAAAATCACACCACACATTGTTGAAATGAAATAAAGAAGTAAATAAATCAAATTTCTGAAAATAAAAAAATGCAGGAAAATAGAATAAATACAACTAAAATAAAATTACAGAAAATTAAAGGAGATGGGAGGAATACCAGCAAGGAGTGGGCCCAATATCCAACGTATTTTTCCTGGTTAAATACGTACGTTGAACTTAAGAGAAATTTGAATGAATTTTATTGCATAAATGGAATTACATTATAATCTGGTTCTTCTGCTATTTTTCTCCCCCTTTCAGAGAAGTCTTGTGCATTTATATATCGCACAGGTTTCTCTGTTGTAATATTTAGATTGTTGTTACAATAACAAATATCTACTAAAAACGTAATTACAATAACAACACACCAAATTAGAAAAATTCGGTGTATTCAGAATAGATTTTGTTTGTTGCATCATTTATCTATGATCTAGTTAAATCAAATAACTTTCGGTCTTATCTCGTCATCATCACTCATGTTCTACCTTCAAGAAGTTGTTACTCTATTTCATACAAAAATAGAGTAGCTAACGTGTTCATCGATTAATGGGAGTTAGGCACCATCAGGTTGGGAGTTAGGTGCTTCATTCTGCTTACATGGAGTCAATCATCTTTGACTTCATCAATAAAAATAAGGTGCCTTTCCATAAAAATATGGGAGCAAGGCGCCTTCCCATCGAAGACGGGAGTAAGGCATCTTGTCATCAAAATACTAGAGTAAGGCACCTTCCCATCGAAAGATGGGAGTAAGGGCATTTCTATCAAAATACTAGAGTAAGGTGCATTACTATAGAAAGATAGGAGTAATGCACTCTTCTATTTCATGGTCAAACTCCTTCCTTAGTATTCATTGAACTTATTTGAAAATAGATGATGCCAGGTCCAAGTGGGACCTCGATGTAGTTATGTAAAAAACAACTAAAATGATCAAATCTACACACAAAGCACACTTTTCACACAAGTTAGGCAATATACACAATTTACCATTAAATACATATAAACATTCATAAAAAGTACAAATATGATATAATAATGCTGCACAAAACATTAGAAACATATACAAAAATATGAGTAATTTTAGTGCTCATCATCCCCCCATGCCTAAGGATTATCATGTCCTCGTGGCACCTTGTATTGGTAGTCCCCAATTTTTTTGAACACCTCCTAGTAAGCCTTATTCCTCTGCTTCCTCTTCTTGGTGGTGGCCTTGTCTCTTTTCTTATCCCTGGGCTTCCTCTTCTTGGTAGTCTGTGGGGTATTGGCCTCTTGCTGTGACTTCTACTAGCGTGGGCTACGCCTAACTATTTTGCTAGGCCCAACACTTGTGCTTGGTGGATTTGTGATGTATGTTTTTTATCCTACTTTTTCTTGCATGTAATATCCTATAAAAGTAGTGGCCCCTTTCTGGAATGCAGGCTCTACCTCTTTCCAGAGTTGATGATATTGAGGTAAGGGCTTTATGTTTGGGATACCTAATTTTTCCCATAAAGGGATTTAGGATTCCTCCACTACTTTGACCTTATGTGACTAGGCCACTTTAGGAGGAAGCTTAACATCTTCAGGTGGTTTTGTACTTCCTTCAAAAAGTGGCTTCTTGTTGGCTACTTTACCCTGGGCTGTAGCTACCTCTAGGCCGAATACCCCCATCTCTTATAGGTATCTTTTCATTTTGGAGGGCTGATCTCCAATAGACCCATATATCTCCTAGTGCTTCTTAGGAGTAGGATTAATACTAATCCCAAGCTCTCTAGTCACCTTTTTGAAGGCCTTTCTTACCTTCTTTCCCTCCTTAAACTCTTCTTTGAGCTTATCAAACTGCTCCTATTGTTTGGTAAAATCCTTTAGGGACCCAACCCATTCTTCATTTGAATCAAGGGTTGGCTTGGTTTTTGCTTTTGCAACACTGGCCCTAGTTCTAGGCTTATTTACTTTTACAAGTTCTAGCCCTGGTCTTAGGCTTTTGTGTTTTTACAATCTTGGATTTGGTTCTACACTTCTGTTGGGGTGCCCTGGTTGCTTTCCTCTTAGACCTCAACTGCATCGAGTGCTCCAGGGTTGTTGTGTGAGGGGGAATTTTATCCTCAAGTGTAGGTGATGTTGTTTCCCTGACACTAGAGGGTTTAGGTACCTGATCCTCTAGTTTTGCCTTAGCAAGCATCTCTTCAGCTTTCTACTCAACTACTGGTGTTTCTTCAGTAGGCATTTTTGGCACTTCCTGCTCAGCTATTGGTATTTTGATAGGTGATTGGCCTACTGATTTCTCTATAGAGTGTGTTGATTATTGAGGTTGTGTTGTCTCTGCATCTGCTCCCTACTTCGTCTCCTCTCTAGGTTACTAATTGTGGATTTATTTCTTAGCCTCCACTTCCTACTCCATATCTTCGTCGGGTTGTTGATTATGGCCTGATGGCTCACCCTCATATTCTGAGACCTCAATTATAAGGGGCTCTTTTTATAAACTAGGGGGTCCCCTTATTTTTCATCAGATATTCTGGTAGAGGTGGATGAAAGTTCTCCTACCTCAACTTCCTCATTTCTAGCATCTAACTTGAATGGGCTAGAAGAAGTAACTTTCTCCATAGAGTCTAGAGAATTTGTGGGCACTTCCATTGCCTAGTATATTTGGGTGGAAGCATCCATCTTTGTTGTCTAGCTGGCCTTCAGCTATTGGTTTTTCTATTTCAGCTGTTGCACAGTTTGCCGTAACTGGTGTATGGTGCTTCCCAATTCTAGATGCTTTTCTACAATTGCTTTCCTAGACACTTTAAAAGATGTCTCCCCCCCCCCCCCCCGCCCCCTCCTTGTTGGATAGATTGTGGGCGATCAAGGCTACTAACTTCTTCATCCTACTCCTAATTCTTGGGTAGTTAGCTATCTGAATAAGGCTAGGGATTCTCTACCTAACATCTTCATTGAATTGTAGAGAGGCAATCAATGAGATTTACCTTACTTTCCCTTCGACTAGGTCATCTTAAAAGTTGGGTGTTTGTTTTGTTATAGGCTCCTCTACAGTTGGACATTTTTGGAAGTTAGGTGCCTTGAAAATCTTCTCCTCTACCTCTAGAACTTCTCTATGTACCTTTATAACTGATTCTTGTTGGGAATTAGGTGCCTCAACCCTCTCCTCCTCTACCTTTAGCACTTCTCTGTGTGCCCCTACAATTTATTATTATTGGGAGTTAGGCACCTTGGCCCTCTCCTCCTCTACCTTTGGCACTTCTTTATGTGCCTCTACATATTGAATTAGGGCTGAAATTAGCCCATGATGTGCTAGGATAGACGTCATTCCTTCCTGGTATCACATGGCTTCATCTTATAGAGCATGAGTTAGGTAGAACATGATGTTAATATTTACTCCATGTAGTAGGTGGCTCAAGAACCTCATATGGTTGGTGTTCAGGTGTGTATACTTGCCTGTGCAAGTAAATAACCTAGCCACTTAGTCAAAAATCTACTACTAGAGCCCTAAGAGGTCATGTTTCGGCAACCTCAAGCATGTTAATTTTATTGGTGGATGTCCAAGGAGTTTTTTTGCATAATCAACCAGAGATTATGGAGAACGGTTACAATTGCAACATACTCCTATATGACTAGAATTTCTAGTCTATGTAGTTGAGCAACTTCCTTGTCCACAGACACAGCAAACTCCTCTACTACTTCCAAGTCTTAGTTCTGGCTGACCAGGCGACAATAGTCCATCCACATGACAGCTTTGAATTGGGCTTGAACCTCTTTATTAATTCCTGCCACATTACAGGGTTTACTTTTCTTCTAACTATGGTTCATAGATTTTTCTCCCATTATGGAAAATTTGATTTGTGTCTACCTCTACAACTTTTCTCTATTCTCTGGGTTTATCTGTAACTATTTTATTGTTTCACTACATGAAGGTGCCTCTTCATTTGTGGAGGTAGGTGCATTCTATTTTGCATGGAGAACTATGAGGGTGGCCTTTCCCAATCGATATTTGACATAATACTCCATATAGAGTGGGTGGTTGGATGTTTTTGCCAATGTTGTGATGACACTATTTTCAAAAATGTTCTAATTATGAAAATCATATGCATCTAACAGAAAATCATATACATACCTTATTGGTGATCCATGTGTACCAAGCATGATGATGATCATGGAGTGTTATGATTCATTATTTCATGACAACCGAAATGATTGTGTATTCCCCATGTGAGAAATTTCTTTAAACTATTCTTCTTGGGTACTTCAAAAATATTCATTCGAAATCTCATGCTGAAAATAAGAAATATCAATGATCTGTGTGGGATGACACACATCCTTGTGTTGATTGCTTTAGAATGTATTGAAATCCTCCATAGGATTTTATAATAATTTCCCATGTGAAATATCTAGCCTTTTCATCATGTGGGATGCTGACATGGCTTCGATCGCTTCCCAATGCCACAAAATTATTCATGTCGTATACATGCGCTTAAATGGAAGGTAGGTATATTTTCACTGAGAAATAGGTGCCTTAATCAGAATGTAGATAAGTACCTTACTTTAGGTACATGGGTTTCAGGTGCCTTCCTAATGGGAGTTAGGTGCCTTCCTCTAGATACATGAGAGTTAGGCACCTTTCTAACATAATTTAAGTACCTTCCTCTAGATACATAGGAGTTAGGTGCCTTCCTATTGGAATTTAGGCTTCTAACCTCGACATATGTATCGGATATCGATATCAACTTACTTGATGATAGGCACCTATCTCCAGTGGATGGAAGATAGGTGCCAATATGTCACTTTGAAAAACTCTTAAGTCAAGTGCCTTTATGGGAATTAGGTGCTCTTCCTCATATATGAGACTTTTCAATGAGAGTTAGGTGCCATTGAAGTACTTTATAGTTAGGTGCCTCCCTACAATTGAAAATTTAACATCTATTGGCATGTTCTAAAGTCAACGCTTCCTAGTTGATCAGGCCTTTCAGCACTTCCTCCTTCATGAGCTCTATCAATAGTTGCTTGTCCAAACATGTAGATGGGTATTTCTCTTCTTGCAAATATTTCACACCCGCATACATATATATATTGTGACTATCCCCTCCAGATGGGAATAATCAAGCTTCTACTCCTAGAAAACTAGAAATCATGTAGGTTCATGGATCCTGTGCTTGTTAGGCCTAGGTCTCCCAGGTTGCCTACAACATGCATTCAGGGCATCATACCTACAAAAGCTAAAAATAAAAACTAAAAAGTAGTAAGATGCAAGTTAATGGAATTTATGCCTGATAGGCCTAGGTTTCCTAGGTTACCTACAAATTGCAAAAGGCAGATACCACAAGCACTCAGAGCATTGTACTTGTAAAACAAAAACACAAGAAAAGAAAGAAAAATAAAAGAATAAATTGTTCTTGTTTTTGGGTGGACATTCCTATCCACTGACTATTGAAAATTTAAAAAATTTGATCAGATGGGGTCTCCCCCATGCCTATCTTGGACTCCATCACAATATTTTTAGATATGTGGTAAGGTCGCAGCCTATGATTGTTAACTATCAGTATGGTGTTGCTGCCATCAATAGTTCTGATGCGCACAATACCATTATTGATCTATTCAATCACTTCGTATGGCCCCATCCATCATTGCATCATATTGTATTTTTGCTCCTAAAATATGAGAATCATACAGTAGCACCTACTCTTCTACTTTGAACTACTTCAACCTAATGTGGCGGTCGTGCCATTGTGTCCTTTATCTCTGGATGACCTCTGTTCTATGTAGAGCATCTAATTAGTGTTCATCCAACTGATTTAGTTGCTGAATCCTCTCTTTTTGTGCATCATCCAGACTTAGGTTCAATTCTACTATAGTCCTGAGGGTTCTAATTTCGAACTCAATGGGCATCATTGCATTCTTTCCATACACCAATTGGAAAGGTGTGAAACCAATAGTTGTTTTCCATGTAGTCCTATAGGCCCATACTGCCTCTAGCAACCTCATAGCCCAATATTTTCTATGTTGTATAGTTTTCATGAGGATATTCTCCAACTCTCTATTGGTAACCTCTACCTATCCATTTTCTTGAGGATGATAAGGGGTAGTCTTGTTATGCCTGATTTTGTACTGTTGCATGATTTCTTGAATCAACCTTGAGGTGAATTGGGGACCCTGATCAGTGGTGATCTCTCTGGGTACTCCAAACCTTGTGAAGATGTGTGAAAATAGGAAGTCTACTATAGATTTCTCCTTGGAATCCCTCAGTGCCTGCACTTCAACCCACTTAGTTACATAATCAGTACAAACCAAAATATACCTTTTTCCTATTGACTATGGGTTGATTGGCCCTACAAAATCCATCCCCCATTTATCAAATGGTTCAATGTGAATGTGTGGTTGGAGGGGCATCTCATCTCTAAAAGTTGGTCTACCCATCCTTTGGCATTGATCACATTGATTTGCATATTTGGCTGCATCCTTGAATAGCGAGGGCCAGTAATATCTGGTCTACAATATCTTAAACATAGTCCTTTTTCTTGCAAAGTGGCCACCACAAGGTTCATCATGATAGGCTTTAAGGATTTTTGAAAACTCATGCTCAGCAACACACCTTCTCATGATTTGATCAAGCCCTGTTTTGAATAGACAACCATCAATCCATGAGAAGGTTGCACTCTTCTCTATTAATGTTCACTTTTCATGGGGTGAGAGTGTAGGGGATACTCTACCAGTGGCTAAGTAATTAGCTATATCTGCATACCATGGTGTTTGTTCACTCAGAGAGAAAATATGTTCATCTAGGAATTGGTCTTTCATAGCTGAATGGTCTGGAGGTGTCAACCTTGATAGAAAGTTTGCAACTACATTATCCTTACCTAGTTTGTCAATGATGGTAACATCAAACTCTTGCAAGAGTAGAAGCCACCTGATTATTCTACCATTAATTGCAGGTTTGTTCATCAAATATCTAATGGTTGCATGGTCAGTGTGTACAAAGACCTTGTACCCTATAATGTAGTGGTGGAATTTTTTGATGGCATGGACAACTGCAAGGAATTCCTTCTCAGTGATGGTGTAGTTGAACTCAGCCCCAGTGAGATGCTTGCTGACATAGTAGATGGCGTAAAAATCCTCACCATCCTTCTATCCCAGAACTGCCCCTATAGCATTATTAGATGCATCAGAATATATATGGAAGGGGATGGCCCAGTTTGGGCCTTGTAGTACTAGAGTAGTGATCAACTTCTCCTTTAAAATCTGGAAGGCTTGTTCACACTCCTCTATCCAAATAAACTCTACATTTTTGGATAGTAAAGTGTGCAGTGGTCTGGAAATTTTGTTGAAGTCTGCTATGAATCTCCTGTAATACCTAGTAGAGCCAAGAAAGCTCCTGACATATCTCTATGTGTTGTAGTATTGGGTAGATATTTAATAACTTCAATATTTTTCTTATCCACTCTTATCTCGATTGTAGAGAGGTGGTGCCCTATAAACGATCCCTTCTTGCATCATCATGAAGCACTTCTCATTGCTCAGGGATAGGTTGGTCTCTTCACACCACTGGAGTACATGTTCTAGGTTGGTCATAGCCTCTTCAAAGATTTCACCATAAACAGTGAAGTCATCCATGTATATCTCCACTGCTTCTCCCATCATATCAGAAAAAATGCTTAGCACTACCCTCTGAAAAGTGGTTGGTGTGTTGCACAGATCAAAGGGTAGAAATCTGTAAACAAATGTACCCCAGGGACAAGTGAATATCATCTTGTCTTGATCTTCTTCTCCAATCTGGATCTGGTTATACCCACTGAATCCATCCAGAAAGGAGAAGTACTTCCTTCCTGCTAGTGTATCAAGAACTTGGTCAACAAAAGGCAGTGGGAAGTGGTCCTTTTTAGTTGCTTTGTTCAACAATCTATAGTCAACGTAGATCTACCACTTCCTATTCTTTTTGGGTACCACCACTAGAGGTGACACCCACTCACTATCAGATATGGGGTAAATGAATCCAGCTGACAAGAGTTTCTGCAACTCTACCTTGACTATCTCCTTCATGGTGGGGTTCATTCTTCATTGTGGCTACCTGATCGAACTTACCTATTCTTCCAAGTAAATGTGATGGGTACAAGTCTCCAGAGTGATCCCTCTCATATCTAAATAATCCTAGGTGAAGGCTTGTTGATATATGGTTAGTATCTCCTTTAATGTTATCCGTTGAGTTGGTGTCAGCTCAATGTTGACGTTCAACATTTTTCCAGGATCAATCTAAATTTGTTTGACATGGTGGTCTTGGTTGCCTACCAATGGTGACTCTAGAGAGATGTGGGAGGATTCTCCATGGAATAAATTTGTAATAATTCTATCCTCATCAACCTCATTTTCCAACTCCATCAATGCCATTATAGGCTGCACCATTGATAATGTTCCATCATCCTAATTTTCCTAAATAGGTTCTCCCAATGCATCAATGAACTGTGCAAGTGGAGAGATGGTCATATTTTTAATATTTTGACCATCTAAAATAGTCATATATCCATTTTGGTAACTTATATATGCATCTTCTATTGCCAACCAAGGCCTTTCTAGGATGAGTGGATAGCCCCCAATCTAGACTTGGACTGTAGTACCAAAAAGTCTGCTGGGTATTCCCATGCATCCACCGTCATGATGATATCTTCCAACATTCCTTCTGGTGATACAGTTGATCTATCAACCAGCTGCAAAATAGTCTTGGTAGGCTTCAAGCTTGTGAGCCTAAGCTTCTGCATGGTCTCCTTTGGCATAACGTTGATGGTTGCTCCTAGGTCCACTAAAGTGTTGGCCAATGAGTGGCCACCAATATTCACAATTAGGATAGAGCTACATGGGTCTACATATTTTGGGTGGTAGGTATTTCCAAGCATCATATTAACTAGTTTCCCTACCACATTTATTATATGGGTTGGCTTATGGCCTGGCCTTCTTAGACATAGCTCCTTGATAGCCTTAGTGTAGATCGGGACATCTCTTATGGCTTGGAACAAAGGGATTGTCACTGTCAAATTCTTTAAACTTGAGAGGATATCAAATTCTGGTTGTATTGGTTTTCTTTGCTCCTGTAACCTTTTGGGAAAAGGAGGAGCTTCTTCTTTAGTCTTCTTAGTAGCTGGTTCTTCATCAACCTCTTCAACTAGAGGTGATTCTCCTACTGTAATATGTACATCCTCCTATTCTATCAAAGGAGGAGCCTCTACTCCTAATTATCTACCTGATCTCAATTGTATAGGATTGCAATTCCTAATATTATACATAGGAAACACCTCACTTTCCAATTGATATGCTTTCTGGTTTATCTTATTATTGGGATTGACTATGGGCTATGTTGGGAGTTGCATAGGCCTCACTATAGGGGGAGCTGGTAAGCTTTGCCATAGTGGATCCTGGGCTACATTTGGTGGAGCTGCATTCCACGGGCTATAGTTTCTCCATTGCTGCCCTAGTTTTTGATATGGCATCCATGGGTACTGATTAGAGAATGAGGCTCCCTAGGAGGTATTCATCCAGGGTAGTTTTCCCCACCATCCCATATTGGGTGGTTGGGCCTACCCTTGTGGCATGTAATTTTCCCCTTCGTAGGGTGGTATTCCTGCTAGCATATTCCCCATAGGAGGTTGCTGCCAGTTTCACTTGTTTTCCATGAAGTATGCTTCTAAAACTTTAGCACTCTCTTTGATAGTTGGTAGTTGTGGGCATAGTCTGGTCTTGTGATTATTTTGACAAACAATACATACCCTGATCTTGTCTTTAGGATACACATTCCTTGCATGCTTTCCTCTATATTTTGGATAGTAGTAGGCCAATGCTACCTCATTATCTTGCTTCTTCTTTGATAGTAGGAGAGTATCCATTTGTAGTGCTAGGGAAGACAACATTTCGCTCTTCAAGTCCTCCAACATGTTGCCTATCTCTATCTTTGTGACTGAGGTTGTTGACTTAGTGATTCTAGAGGTTGGTTTACCTTTTCTTAGAGAATAATTTTGACATAATTATTGGATGTCTGACATTTGGTGCTGGTAAATGTCTCCTCCAGAAATCATATTCAGCACTTCAAGAGATTCACTATTGAGTCCCCTTAAGAATATGCTTCTGAGGGACTTGTTGCTTAGCTTCGCATGGGGAGATCTTTGCAAATTGAAACTGAATCTGTCCCAATACTCCTCCAATGATTCATCTTCCTTTTGCATCATGTTTAGGACTTCCTCTCTGGAATCCCATGCTCTACCAAAATCTTGGTATTGCTCTAGGAAGAGCCTTTTCATCTCCTCCTAGGTATTGATCTACTTGTTCCCCAAGCTGATGAACCGGCGTAAGGTTGAATCATCCAATGTTGAAGGAAATAACTTCAACTTCTGGGCATCTATCTTATAATCCATAAACCTGCACAAGACATCAAACTTGAACAAAAATAGGGAAGGGTATTCTATTGGGAACTTTGAAGGTAGGAATATGGGTAGGGGATATATTCTTCATTTTTGTTTCTCCCCTGGCCTCTTCTATTGGGAAGCTAAAGCTGGTTGATGTCTCTTCTACCTCAACCATTTTTTCAAGAAATGTGGTCTCTAGATCTATTGTCCTTGAAGTAGTTTCTAAGGCCTTCCAATCACTCTGAGTTTTTTGCACAAGAATCTTCAAATTAGCTGGTGAAATGGTTTTATCCTCAATAGATTTCCATTGCAGATCCTCTTCAGATGGGATTCTTTTAAACAAAGGATTATGTATTATCTACTCTTCACTTAGGTTTGGATGATTGGGTAT
Source organism: Wollemia nobilis (assembly GCA_028583015.1). NCBI lineage: Eukaryota > Viridiplantae > Streptophyta > Pinopsida > Araucariales > Araucariaceae > Wollemia > Wollemia nobilis. Next base: position 4,033,148 of record JAQPPZ010000925.1, read on the forward strand.
GAAAGAGCTTTGTGCAAAAATTGGGTGTTCAGTCCAATGCACTAGTCGAAGTGACTATGGGGACACTATTTCAAGTTCAAAATCTACAGTTGGTTCAGAATTTACTCGTGAGTATTTTCCTTTCAAAAAATGACCGTCTGGTCCTCTCTTTCTTGGTGGACTCATGCAAAATCAGATGGAAATTTTTTTGTAGATTAGATCAAAATTTTTGTAGAACTGGGTATTGTAATGATATCTACTATTGGCACATCCCTGAAAATGGTGCCAAAATATTGGGGAAAAACATTGGTTAAATTCTACATTGATGTCACAGTCCTTTCACTTAATTGTCAACCCAGGGATGCTCGTAAACTTGTGATGGACCAGATAGAGATTACCTACAATACCTCTGAGATGAGTCCACTAAAATCTATAGTTTTGGGGGTTTCATTGTATAGCATTCATTTCAATCCAAACCACTTAATATACAAAAAATAAATTTCAGGAAATAAAATCACACCACACTTTGTAGAAATGAAAGAAAGTAGTAAATAAATAAAATTGCTGAAAATAATCAAATGCAAGAAAATATAATAAATAAAATTGAAATGAAATTAAATAAAAGTAAAGGATATGGGAGGAATACTGGAAAGGAGTGGGCCTAGGATCTAGTAGATTATGCCCGATTAAATACGTACGCCAAACTAAATTAGAGAACTTCGAATGAATTTTATTGCATAAATGGAATTACATTATAGTCCGGTTCTTCTGCTAATTTTCTCCTCCTCTTCAGAGAAGTCCTGTGCGTTTATATATCGCAAAGGTTTCTCTTTTGCAATATTTATATTGTTGTTACAATAATAAATCTCTACTAAAAATGTGATTACAATAACAACACACCAAATTAGGAAAATTTGGTGTATTCAAAATAGATTTTATTTGTTGCATCATTTGTCTACGATCTGATTAAATCAAATGGCTTTCGATCTTATCTCATCATCATCACTCACATTCTACCTTCAGGAAGTCATTACTCTATTTCATACGAAAATAGAGCAGCTGATGTGTTCATCGGTTAACGGGAGTTAGGCGCCATCAAGTCAAGATTTAGGTACTTCATTTTGCTTACGTGGAGTCAATCGTATTTGACTTTGTTAATGGAAATAAGGTGCCTTTCCATCAGAATACGGGAGCAAGGCACCTTCTTGTCGAAAGATAGGAGTAAGGCACCTTGTCATTGGAAGATTGGAGTAAGGCACATTCCCATCAGAATATGGGAGTAAGGTACCTTTCCATCAAAATATGGGAGTAAGGCACCTTCCCATCTGAATATGGGAGTAAGGTGCCCTTCTCTTTCGTGGCTAAACTCCTTCCTTAGTATTCATTGAACTCCTTTGAAAATAGATGATGCCAGGTCCAAGTGGGACCTCGACGTAGTTATGCAAAAAAAAACTAAAATGATCAAATCTACACACAAAGCACACTTTTCACACAAGTTAGGCAATATACACAATTTACCATTAAATACATATAAACATTCATAAAAAGTACAAATATGATATAATAATGTTGCACAAAACATTAGAAACATATACAAAAATATGAGCAATTTTGGTGCTCATCATGCATATAGTTTAATTCTCTACGAACAAGGTATTTTGTATGTAATTTAATTGAAAAATAATAAAATTGGTCATAATTTGTGTTTAAGTCCTGGGTTAATTACTTTTTCCACATCACTACAAAGCAAAGGCCCACTCTATGGTAAGGTGGAATATTTTTGTTTTGTATTTTGGGAATGTATGTTGCTATGATATTTTATGTTAACATGTTTCTAGTTGTGTGTAGTGTTTTATATTTTTCTACATTCATGTTGTTGTGATTATGTTAGCCGACTTCTAGGAGGAATGTAGACAATAACATAGGACTAGTTTCTAGTTTATTTAGTCTAAAATTTGTAGGATCTTTCAATTTTGTTGAAGAGTAAACTTAATTAGAGTAGCTTTGATTTTTAATTGCATGTTAATGGTAGGCCTAATTAGTTTAAATTTAAATTTTATATTTTTACAACTTGCTTTATATAAATTTTGAGAGCATGAGTGTGAATGTAACTTAGTATCATTTTAATTTCTATTTTATTTTCTACAAGTAAAAAGTAGAAAAATCCTATCAAAACTGTCAATGAGAATAATACTAGCACATGTAACCTATGGATGCCATCATAGATTGATAAAATAGAGTGAAGGTAATACTCAAATTTATCACTTTTTAGCACCATTGCCAAGGAATGCAAAATTAAGAGAATAAATCTAAAAACCTATTAAGCATCCAATATCACAACCTATTTTTTATGATATAATCTTATTGTTCATTGGGATTAATATCCAATATATATCTCCTTATTTAACCACTTTCTAGTATAAGTATTCATGGGCTTAGCTTAAGCATGGTTTCTTATTCCATGATATCCAATGCCCTTTTCAATGATCTATACCAATAAGAAGTTACTTAGCCAAAATAAAGTAAGAGATAGAGGTGCTAAGATGCAAAGGTAGAGGTATTGTGAATTTAAGAGTTTTTATATTTATTGGAAAGTTTAGGATAGAATGCATGAATAAAACTATGGATAAAAATGGTTGATTTGTTAAATGAAATGATCAAGATCCTACAAGAATTCAAAAATCACATATAAACATTGTACCAAATGATTCTAAATTTTTAATGATTCATCAAGTATAAGTGAAGGGGAAGGAAGTATAGGTAGTTCATCACCTTCTACCCCAAAATATGAATTATTTCAAATAATTAGTAATTTTTTTTGGGTAAATATGATGGCAAAGAGATAGGAATATGAGGGTGTACATAGTGATGCATACCATTTTGGGGAAACTATCAATGGTACAAAGACATTCATATACTCTTTCCATTTGGACCCTAACATGGAATTCCCCATGAAAATTATTTCTCTATCAATATTTCCAACCTTTAGGGGAACACCATCAAAAGACCCAAATTAATTTTTGTTTAAACTCAAAATTACATGTCAAACCTATGACTATGAGAACAATAATATAAAACATAAATGTTTTCCATCCATAGTTAAGGATTCAATGATGTAATGGTTCATGGGTTGGGTAAAAATAAAAAATACTTTCCTAAAAAAAAATTAAGAATATTGTCCTATCAAAAATTGAAAAGAAGAGTTATTTAGGATGAAATAGAGTGAAGATTAAACTCTTAATGATAACCTAGACAAATTCCTATTCATTGAAAGATGATTTTTGGGAAAGGATGGCACAAGAGATAATCAAATAAATCTTCTTGCAAGGGTTACATGATATCAAGGTGTGTCTTGAATCCCATAGGAAAAGGTGATGTAGATAAACTAGACCTTCATGATATCATGAAACTATGTAAAATTTATTCTTGTACAAAGGGATGAACTCATAAATATCAAGTAGAAAGGATTGGTGTCAAGATAGGGGAATTAATGAAATAATTTTACAACTTATAAACTATTATTTAATTACACCTAAAAACTACATTGGATGAATTACAGGCTAAAACTAAGTCTATTGAGTCATTGGTAATGTACTATTAGAGTTATAAGAAAAAAACATGCTCTTCAAGAATACCCCCTAAATAAGACCAATATATGCATCCTTTGTGAAAAAAGCCACCATATAAATTGATGTGACCTCTTACCTGAGATTAAATCTACCCTTGAAGGAATAATTTACCCACAAAAAAATTTAATTATGTGGATCAACAAAATAAAATTTCCTATAATCAAAACCCCCCAAGGACACCATGCACACAAATTACATGAAATATTTCATGGTACATGTCTCCACCACCACAATAATAGTGCTTTAACCCCTACTTACCACATTCAGAATGGTCTAACTCATGATGGTTTAACTAGACATGCATGAAACCAATACCAAATCAACCATGGATATCCTATAACCAATAATGGTCTAGACCACCCCAATTGAGCAAACCCTATGGAGTATAATTACAATTTCAAAATTAGTAATTGCCATTCGTATTGAGACCTACTAGTAATCCTCAACTAGTACAACCACAACCACCAAATAAAACTTTACTACCAACCAAACCTATAGCCAATACAAATAATAATCGATATGTGATACCTATCTATAATACTAAACACAATGACATAGTTAATCTCAACTCTATTGACTATAACAATGTCGAAATCTCCTCAAGGAAGGTGTTTTCTAACCTAAATCATCAAGTAATAGTATAACTAAGGGAATTAAGGGAAGAAACACCATAAATACTTGATCTATCAAATGAAGAAAATCCTCTAGAAAATAATTCCTTCAAAATATTGTAATGTGCCATATCTTGAATGTTTAGAACCTAAGAAAGAGTATTTAGAAGAATTTGATCTATTGATAAAATTATAGCACCTAAATTTTACGATCCCTTTGCTCTAAGAAATCAAATATATATCAATATTTGACTAGGTTATTAGGGACCTATGCATAAAGAAAACAAGAAGAAAATTAAAAAAATCCAAAAATAATACAAGTAGATGAAAATTTGGTTGACCGCTTAGTAGTGAAGCTCATTCCACCAAAGGATGGAGATCCCATAAACCCACTCACTATAGTATCTATTGGTACAACCAAAATACACAACATATTGATTAACATGGGGGGCTACTATAAATATTATGACCATATAAATATTGGATAAACTATCTTTGACTAATGTGTTACCTAATTCTACTATACTTCAAATGTAAAATAAATCTATAGAAAAACCAAAAGGGATAATAGAAGATGTCACAATAATAATAGAATTTATAAAATAACTTACTAACTTCATGATTCTACAACCAAGATCCATGGTAAATTGTTATCCATTGTACCTTGGATGGCCATTGTTGCCTTTATAGATTGTCATTTAGGGGATTTGACCATATCCAACAGACTAAAATCCAACAATATTTTTCTATATCCCCCAACTCCACCCTCCATGGAATTTTTTAAAAATATATGGATTGATGAACTTGATGAAAAATTTAATGTTACATATTTGGCTATGGTTACTATGAAAGGACATGTAGAGGAATTAATCTCATTTCAAGGATACCTCTTTGAGGATGAAGATATCTTATTAGTGTCATAATGTGTATCTTGTTCAAATAATAAATAGGTCACGATTTATTGATTTCTATGGATGGAAAAATGTGAATCCTCAAAACCTTTTCCACTTTTTTCTTTAAAATACAATCTATTAACTTTGGCACACGTATGGAAAAGGTATCTCCTTTCGTCTTTTAAATATCCCTTGGTAAACATTTTTCTTGAAGGAATCACTTTCAAGTAAAAAATAGGATCTTCCATTCCTTACTACCTCACCATTGTCCTTTGAACTATCTAGTGAGTACAAGGATCAACTTAGTGTAGCCAAGTACCAAGCAAATAGAGCTACAACATAGAAAACTAGTTAATATTGATAACTAGATATATGATGAGTGGGATGCTAGACTATTTGAGGTATTAAGTAAGATGTAGAAGCATTTTCTTGGAACTATAGTGATATGAAGTGGATACACCCTAACATATGCACACATAAAATATAAAAAATATGTTAGCCAACCACAAAGAATATTAAATTTTACTCTCAAGGACATGGAAAAAATTGATATCAAATAATTACCTGATGTAGGGTTTATTCATTTGATCTTTGATAGCCAATGGGTATCCCCACTAGTTATCATTCCTAATAAGAATAAAAAAATACTATTGCAATCATAGATAAATTAATAAATACATATAAAAATACCATTTTATATTACCTTTTATAGATCAAGTACTCAACACACTCATAAAGAAGAAATATTTTTCTTTCCTAGATGATATTAGTCATTATAATTACATAGGGGTGGAGCTCGAAGATCAAGATAATACCACCTGCATATGCCTCTAGGGGATATTTTCATATCAAGTCCTACCATTTGGTTTATGTAACACCCCACAATATTTAGTAGGTTGTTCTTACCATTTTTATAGATCTCACTGATGAATGTATTGAATTTTACATGGATGATATCAAGGTGTATAAATAAACCTTTGAAGAATCTGTCAACAACCTTAGTTGAGTCCTCACTCGATGTGAGACCTATAATATATATTTGAGTAATAAATTTTTTTTAATGTTGATGGACAAGGGGATTGTGCTAGGACAACATATCTCTAGTATTGATATAAAGGTGGATAAAAAAGAAATAGAGGTCATAAACCAATTACCTCAACCAAATCCCTAAATAGATGATAATATTTTTAGGGCATGTGGGTTACTATAGACACTTTATTAAAAAATTCAGTGAGGTTGTTTCCCTACTATTTTCTCTTATTACCAAAAATGTTGAGTTTAAGCACAAAATTTTTTTTATGTGGCATTTGATACTAGTAAAGAGAAATTGAATTTTGCACTAGTATTAATAAAACCTGATTGGAAACTTCCATTTCACATCCATATTGATACTTCTAGTACTACTATAGGTTTAGTAATTTTTTATTTATTTTATTTATTTATTTATTTTTTATTTTTATTTATTTATTTATTTTTTAAATTTACATGGTGGAATCGATAGCCGCCACGAATCCGGGTAGGTTGTCCAACTTTTATGGCCACCACAGTATTTTGTGTTGTTCGCCTCAGAAGCCGCCACACAGATCTTCGCACATTCCGCCCCTATAACCACCATGCCACAATCATTTTAAACCTTTTATGCCACTAAAATCACCAGGAAAGGGACAAGCGTTCAGTCCGACGAGGCTCGAGATTTGAACCTTGGACCTCCTTCCCCTTATGGGGTTTGGATGAACCAATTGGTCTACACCTCGGACCTTACTATAGGTTTAGTAATTAGGAAAGAATAAAATGGGAATAATTATGCTATTCCCTATATTAGTAAAAAAATAATTGGTATTTATACCACAAAAAAAAAAAATTCCTAACAATAGTTTATGCCATTAACAAATTTTGCCATTATATTACAAGGTGTCTAGTATACATGCATATTGACCATGTAGTTATTAGGTACTAATTGAAAAAAACTTGTCGTAAGTGGATTAGTTATCCGATGGATGTTACTATTATAGAATTTCAATATCACTATCATGGATAAAACTAGTAAGGTAAATGTACTTATTGATTGCTTATCAAGGTTAAATACCATGGGTGAAATGGAACTAGTAGATACAATTTTTTTCTAGATGAACACCTATTTGTAATCATTGTTTGGTTAAATAAATTTCATAATTAATATGAATTAAGGGATTGTTGTTTAAACATGGACCTAACCTTGTGTTACATAGGTGTATTCGAGAGGATGAATTCTATGACATCCTTCAAGCTTGTCATGATGAGCCTATAGGTGGGTTTTATTCATCCAAGGACATAGTTCAAAATATATTGGATGTTTCATGTTATTGGCCCTTGCTCCACTAAGATGTAAATAAATAAATTTATCATTATGATTAATTATAATACATGGGGACACCCACTACATATAATGAAATACCTCTCCAACCTTAACTTGTCTTAGAAACATTTAAATTATGGGGTTTAGATTTTAGTGGACCTATTGATGCACCATCCCAAGGAAAATAACATATTTTAGTCTTTATAAATTACATAACCAAGTGGGAATATGTGTGTGCTCTTGATTATGATCATGAGTAAAAGGTGACAACATTTTTATATAGTTAAATATTTAAAATATTTGGTGCTTTTTGCACCATTTTGATGGATCAAGGTCCATAATTTACATCTCAAGTAATATATGTGTTCAAAAAATATCATCCATGTATCACCCCTAAGAAAATTGTCATGTAGACCTTACCAATAGAGAGTTTGAGAACATATTAATAAATATACTATTTTCATATAGGAAATATTGGACCAACATATTATCATAAGCTATATATGCTTACAATGTCACCTTGAAGTTGACCACTATATTCACCCCATATGAACTATTTTGTGATAAGAAGCCCATACTATTTCTTGAGTTTAAGTTATAAACACTTTGTGTTGCACTTAATGTTGGTATTCAATTATCATAGTTATAATGGAAATAAAATTACAGCTAAATAAGCTTTATGAGTTACAAATGGATGTTCTTCACTAGACAAAGGTCATCTATCAACAATAGAAGACATGCTATGCTAGAAATATCAAGAATAACAAATAGAAGCTAGGTGATTAGAAATTGCTATGTAATTCTCGATAACTTGACTTCAATGGTAAGTTTCCAATGAGATATTTGGATTTGTGCAAGATTGAACAGGTTTATGACAATAGTGTTGTATGACTTCTACATATTGATGATTGAAGGTGACAAATGATAATGAATGGCTATAGACTAATATCATACAACAATCCATTGACTAAGGGAGATTTTTTTCTTATCTACTATCACAATATGACTCACATATTATGAAAGAGACATCCTTTTATACAAAAATTGATGAGTAATAGTGTCTATATAAAATAATGGGTCTAGTCCAATGGTGAAAATCCTAATAGGATTTCATTGGCTAAATCTTGGCATGAAAACTAGTTTTTAACATGCTTGTATTGCAAATAAAAACCTTATGAAAATACTTTGTGGAAGCAACCAACATAAGATAAGAATGAAAAAAATGGACCCATTTGTTTTTAAAAAGAGAAGAAAAATGGTGCATGATCATTTATAAATTTTATTCTAATGGATATAATTATCTTTCTACAATGTGCTTGTAGGATTATATTTCTTTCAAACAACTTTATGTCATCCATATTAATAATGTATATGTGTTTTTCCTATTTCAATATTTCTTAATATTAGTATTTAGTATAAACATGGTTAATTTAGATTATGGTGTACAAAATAAAAAAATTTGAGTGCAAGAGGTCATCTTGAGGACCATACAATTTTAGGCAAGGAGGTGGGTAAGCTTTGTATCAATCTATAAGTGAGCACCAAAACCTTTTGTATCTCAAGGAATTGGAGCATATGTAAGGTACAACTCTCGAATATTACAAGAAAAATAACATTTTATTTTTTTGGGTATAATTTTGGGTATCAGGCATGGTTTTGAGTGTAGTTTTAGGACATGGGATGACTCTATATACTATAAAAAAAAGTAGAAATAAATGAGACAAGGATTTATAGGAGGTAACATGATCCTTTCCCTCATGGTTGATATAAAAAATGTAGGTATTTGTAGTCTAATACCTCACAATAGAAGGAATGACCTATGAAGATCTATAGCTTCCTAAAGACCCAAAAACCCATGATGCTTTAGAGGCACCCAAGAATAAAAATGGGTATAAAAGTGTAAGACCTATCACACTAAAATAGGATTTCATTTATTATGAGATAGACATGGGATGTAATAGTAAAATCCTAAGGGTCTCACTAAAAACCTCTATAAAAACAAGCTTGAAAAGAGAGCCTAACACAATGAGAAACTATGGAGATTAGAAATTAAGGAGGAATACCCCATAATTTATAGCAAAAGTAGAGCATGTATAAGTGGAGGATCCATAGAAAAATTATGATAAGATGCTAGAGGAGGTACCTTTGGAATAATTGCAACATGCCATCACTCTTGAAGAGAGCAACTAACAAAATAAATCACATGATATGCAAGTAGAAGTTAAAGCTCTTGAAGATACTATACTGTAGTAGGATAGAGGAAAAAATAGCCCCGAGGCATTATGTGAGCATTATATCAATTTAAATTTGGAAGGGACTAATATAATTATTTTGGGCCTATAGACAAAATTTGTAATGGCTAAATATTTTTTTCTAGAGAACATATGCATAGCCCAAATATAGGACTAATTAGTAGAGACAAAAGTCTAAGAGAAAATAATCCTAGCATCCAATCCTTATAATGTACCTAGAGCACATGGATTAGGGATTAAGGAAATTTTTGACCAACCATTACACACCCTTGCATAATTAGTAGAACCCTTTGTCCAGTAGGAGGGATTGAAAAACCCATTGAACTAGATACTAGATCTCTAGAGGTACCACAAGAATATGAGGACATGTTAGAGGGGAAAGGGGAAGAAAAAAAATATATAATAGCCATCAAAGGTATCTAAATTGGTTGAAATACAAAAGGAATAGGGGACACAATTTGATCCCTAAGAATTCTCAAGGTCAATTCCACTCATTCTCTCAAATGCAGTTGCCCTAGAAAATCATAATATAAATATGATGTAGTGATAAAGTAAGTATTGTCATTTGAAATAAAAGACTCAAGTATTCAATAATTATAAGGAAGAGAACAACATCTTGAGATAAAAAATAGAATAATAATAAGAGAAAACTGCTAAATTTCTTATAAAGTTTGATTTTGCATGCCACCTTATGGATATATTTCTTGAATGTAGGAGACCAACTTGGATGTATAGGTTATTCCTAAGGGAACCATTTTATCAATGGTAACTCATGTAGCTATATTAAGGCTAGGTTCACTAATTAGAAACAATTGATTTTTTTTTGAATTTTTATAGTGATAGCAACCTAGAACATAAGAATTTGTTATGTGAATTGTATTGTCAAACATATGCTATGCCTGAGGATTTGAATTACACCCCAAATTTTGTGTTGCATATTCACAATCAAGGGAGTTTATGTTGAATCTGTACAATAAGGTTCAAAGAGAGAACAATGTGGTTGAACATGAATGTAGGAAAAGGAAGGTAGGATTATTGATGTGCTTTAAATTTCCTAGGTCTACCCTATGATAAATGATCATTTTAGTTTTGTAATCAAGTATATTTGGGACGAGTGCGAAAAATTGTTTAATCATTTCATATAGGAATTATACCACTTCTTTAATTCATAGTTTGAGGTAGCTATGTCAAACTACAATCATAGATGGGAGGAGTTGAAGGTATCTCTAAGAAAATGAGAACCCATATCCCATGAGAATATAATTTGGTAACGTTAGAGAGCTCAAGCAATGAATACCACTATTGAGAAATAGAACTCTTGGTCTAAAATTTTCCTAGACATTAAAGTGCACCCTAGACTTTAACCAAGATTGGATGACTGGGATTTCTCCAAAGTTCAACCTCCATAATAGGTTGGTTTATTATAATGCTTATAAAATTAAAACTAGGGTTTAATATTAAATAGAGAAATGGAAGGGTTAAAAAGGGGTAAGGGTTTAGAAAATTGCTTGAAAATGGATGGGATATAGCATAACAACAATGAATATGCATAGCATAAGATCCTTACATAGACAATTTTCAGTGAGTATACAACATATATTTAAGTAACTGCTACAAAGTTGACCCTCATCATGAGGTACACTAATCTATTTATAAGTTGTTCATGAATCTTGTGATATAATATTTACAAGGTTTGTTACAAGTCTATCAAAAAATAGTCTTAAAAGAAATTCTCTAGGTGCATAGGTCATCTTCATACCTTATCCTACCATGCCATGGTAGGTCCAAATTTCTTCCTTTTTATTTAGCTTAATTATGCTTTTAGTAGGTTTTTTGATCTCCAATTGTCATCCTTTGCAATTTTCTCAACCACTACAATTTTTTGTCACTTTCAACTCCAACTACCTTGGTTTTGGATAGTTGAAAAGCATATAGGAATTTATGGCTTTTAACAAGGATGATATGGGTGAAAGGCATAATTTTGGTTTTGGGTCAATGCTAGAATATTTAACAATGCTCGTGTCCTTTGGCTATTTGAGAAATTTTTTGGATCAAATGTAGATATTTGATATGGTTTTTGGTTTAGTGGATACCGCCCATGAGATGCAAATTTTGCATCCATTAACACTCTTGAGTTTGACCTTAGTGCCCTATTAAGGGAAGAAAATGCACGAGAACATGTATTGGTCTTTGCTATGGGAGTGATGGGGTACCAAAAATTCTTAGTTTGTATAGATCCCATACCTCTTTTTGTACCATTTTACCTTGGGTTAAACTATATATTACCTAAATATTTTATATAGGAATAGAAAATAGCATAAATATAACACCAAATTATATAGTATATACTTATATGCTTTGTAAGAGTAGAAAATTGGATGTAAAATCTAAATATTTGCTATTTTGGCCTAGAAAGTATGTTTAATTTTTGCAATATTAGTCAATGATCAACATAAGAGCACCCTTGTTCAATTGGAACATGAACATGCACCTTTGTTGACTTTTTATTGAAGTATGCAACTATAATGACTAGGCACTAGATTTCTTCTATTGAGACAATATCAAAAGAACTTGATAATTCAAAGAACTAGAGACTATGTCAATATGGCATCAAAGGTTATGTTATATTTCCATTGAATTCTACACTAACTAGTATTGAGAAGGTTGTAATAATTTGCTTATAAATCCCTTACATCAAAGCAAGTAGTCCAATTGATGTGAGCCTAGGGGATGCAATGATGTCAACTTGTGCCATGGTGTAATAGATAATGTAATTTTGTTGTATGATAGTGTGGAGGATTAACGAAAATCATATTAGAAAAAAATGGTGTGCTAGATAAAATAGAAACCCAATATTGGTAATTGTTATCACAAAAGGATGAATTTCCGATGCATGGATTTTGAAGCAAAATCAAGATAGATTATAATGTCTTATTTTGATCTACTTGTAGGCCCAAAATGGCCACATCCTTAGAAAATTTTGAAAATTTTAATCTAAGGCATGAAGTTCCCATTCCGCACATGTTCTAGTGTATTTTGGAGTGGATCCATGACAAAGGTTCTCAATCCACCCAACACTTGGTGTATTTTTGCACTTGGAGCAATTCTGCATGGTTTCTAATACTTTTGGAAATGGACTAGCGATGCATCTTGAATCCACAAAAGTTTTTGGAAAAATATGACATTAGTGCAAAAGAAGTCTAGATTGGGGACCGCGTGTTATTTTCAACATGTAACAAGCAACTAAGTGTTGGCAAGCCCGATTTTGGAGATTTTATAGAGTATTTTTTCATGAAATGGTGACAAGGGGTGGAAAGCAAAGGAAAAGAATGTGGATTCATGACAAAGGCTACTTTTGACTCACTTCCTTCTAGATTGGTGACAAGCGGCATTTTACACTATTTTTGGTGCAGAATGAAGGAAGAAGCTATTTTACACTGTAGTGGGTCCGGATTGGTGACATGAGTATTTGCACTTGCTTAGGTCTGGAATGGTATTCCACAAATATTTTGAAGGAAATATGATGTCAGCGACTTTTGAGTGCGGATTTTTGAATGCTTCATCGCCAATAAAGAAAAACAAAGGATAATGAGCGGATTTCATCCCGCTTCACTCTCAGTGCATTTTGTGTCGGATTGGCATTCCATAGATTTAGAGACATAAAGGTGATATCATTAATTTTAAAAAGTGGAATAGTGCTTTGGTCTTTCCCCGCCATTGTACTAAGTGTATTCCAGATCAAATCATAGCCGTGCGATGGGGAAGATCGACGATTGAGATTTTGTCAAAGATTCTGAAGTATATAAAGGCACTTTCTTGACCGAATTTGAAGCACAGTTAGTTGGAGACTGGAAGCCGAAGCATCGTAGGGTTTCAAGAAATGAAAACCAGAGATAGTTGCAGATCGACGATGATGAAAGCTTCCAAGAAAGGTTAACGGTGTAGATGCAGTATCTAACGACCTGGACTCCAGTTGACACCAACCAACCAGCAAGTTGTAGAGGCTCTAAGCTACCATGGTGGTCTACTTGCAATGGATTTCTTAGAGGCCAAACCAATAAGAAAATGCCAGCAAGAACTCTCTATTGAGCTATTAAAAATCAAATATTTGTAATGTTCCTTGTTATTTTTTAAATTTCAAACTATAAATAGAGGTCGAACCCTCATTTTTAAGGGTCAGCTCTAGTGTGTTTTCCTACACTATTGTAAATATTCCTATGAGCTAATGAAAGGAGCATTACATTGATTTTTACCTCAAATTTGTATCTTCATTATCTGGTATCAGAGGTTCAAAATTTGGAGTTGCATTTCTATTAATATTCAAATGGTTAGTTTTTGCCAGTTTTTGGACTACTAATCGCTAGGGTAATTGAAATATGCTTTTGATTAGATCTTTATTGATAGGGAGTACATTTCTATAAAATCTAAGTATTGGTTAATTTTATTATTTGGATTATCAGTGTTTAGATATTGGATTTTTGTTGTCTACAATATTTCTCTATTGTGCTTTAATGAATGAAGGTTCATTTGATTTGAGATAATGTTGATCTGAGTAATGTGCATTTAGAAATGGTTTATGGGAGCTTTTTATTATAGTGACAATGTTGTTAGCCTATCCATCCACTATTGTTCACATTTTCTAACCCTAATCTCTTTCTCAACCCTAATCCCCAAAACCCTAAGTGAGCATAATTGTGTCAACACCCTTTTAAGTTGACAAGGAACCAACCTACTCTGGAGGTTGGATCTGAAACCCTATTTTGGTCCATCCAATGTTGAGTGTTGAGCTGTAGCTATCGGGTGCATGCCTGGATAGAAAGTAGGAAGATAGACAACCACAGTATTGAGTAAAACTTGATGCAATTCAATGCCCAATAGTTTTTGGCATGCCCGATGGGACCAGTTCACAAGGAACATGAAAACCCATCACAAGAGTTATTGTTTATCTCTACCTAGAGGAATCAAGATTTGGTGAATTATCTTGTCCTTGCTAAGCGGAGAATAGTAAATTCACCTGGTGACTCCCTGGTCTGTGAGCCCAAAAAATAATCATCCCTGTAGACCAGTGCCCTTTCATGTATACCAGGTCTTTCAAGAGAAATAATCCAGATTCTTTCTTCTTTTATGAGTTACCTTACAGAGGGACAATTGTTATAAGGAGTTTGCATAGAGATTTTCAAGAAGAAGAAAATCCCACTGAAGAAGATCCTACAGTTAATCAGAACCCTCCCCTAGTAGTAACCACACCTAGAAACATGGCAGCAAATGCAAATCAAAATTAGGGAAATGCACCACCTAATCAGCCCCTACAAAAATACCCTAGCTGGAACACAACTGGTCCACTTAGATTACCCCATATGCATGCCATTCCCCAAGATGTATCCAAAGCTATACCCACTTATGATGGATCAGGGAAGATGACATATGAGCACTGTTAGGATATTTTAAATATAGTAGCAATTCATGATATAAAAAATGAGGATGTTATTGTGAGGATCCTAGCCCTATCCTTTAGAGGGAAGATCTTACATTGGTTTAGGACTCTTGAGGACAATACTATCACCTCATGGGCTGCATTAGCTGAACCATTCATAGAAGAATTCAATGAATCTATTGACCCCTTCTCCCTGCTTAATCAGTTTACTTCTATGTAGAAGGGTCCCCAAGAATTAGTCTCAGATTTTAACTTAAGGTTTAGTAGAACCTAGAAAATAATTCCCCCTACAGCTAGACCAGTTGCAAGCTTAGCCTATATGTACTATATCAGAGCTCTGGGATCAGAGCTAGGTTTGCAAACCCAAAAATCTAGAATAGAGGATTTTCCCTAAGTTTATAATGTTGCGGTTCATGCAGAGAATATTTTGATCAATGTAGGGAGATTACCCCCTAAGACTGCTTTGCCCTACAATCAAGAGACTGGCAGTTTCTAGGGTCAATCAACAACTACATCATATATGGATCCACCTCCATTGTCATCCCCATTTCCACAAATGGCCCCCATTCCTTAGTAAAATCCCACATCCACTACTATCCCTTTTCCTCCACTTCCCACTCAGGTTTCTCAAGAACCCTCTATTCTCCTAGATATCCAAAATACCTTGAAAACCCTTAGTAACAAGATGAATTCTATGGAGAAAAGAGAAATGGAGAGATCTCAGCAAAGAAGGTTCCCATATATAAATAAATATTAGAGACCTGGTCCTAGAAATAGTTTAGGTATCAAAGTAAATGCAATATATGAAGAACCTGAATGTTCTTCAGATACTACTCTTGCAAATATTTGGTGCTTGGTGTGTAATGATCCACATGATTCACAGTCTTGTGTTATGTACCAACATCATGTGCAAATGGCCATAGATCAAGCTGAGAGAAATCAGAAGGGGAGAGTGAACATGCTCTGGAAGCAAGATCAGATCATGGTGGGGAAAGAGTCAGATGAGGATGGCCCAATCATTATCATGACAAGGTCTGGGAAGAAAACCTTGCAAGTAGATCCACAAAAAATGGGACAATTTCAAGTTCCATCTCAAAAATAGGAATGACCAACTTCCCCAAAGTAGTGATACTTTTCCTATTCCTTAAGCTAAAGGGAAAGAGAAGATAGACAATCTTCCTAAGAGGTTGGAAAAGGAAACTGAAGGAGACCAGATGAGGTCTAAATATGAGGTACAAGAAAGGCTTAGATTCCCCTCTATTACAAAAAGGTAAAGAATAGAAGCCACTCAATAGTATAAAATAAAATATGGTGAGCCAAAAAGAAGGCCTGAAAGACCTACCCTAGCTAAGTCTGAGTATAATATTGTTGAAGAGATGAAAAATATTCCATCAAAATCTAGTTTATATGATACTCTTTTCATTCCTGGTCAGATAGACCTGCTTAAGGCTTCTCTCAACAAGTATCCACAGTGGAAACAGGCCACCACAATCCTTAGTATGCCCTCAGAGAAGAAAGAAATGTCTCCTACTATTTTGAAGAATAAACCCCCTCCTTTCTATATCTCCCTAAGAATGGAAGGATGGGTAGTCCAAAATTGTATGATAGATTCAGGAGCATCAACTACAGTTATGCCTAAAGCAGTTTGTGAAGAGATGGGCATGGAGTATACCCGATCTTGTCCTAGAGTGTTACAATTGGATGGGACACCTGTTAAGATAGTGGGAGTCATAAAGGATGTTTTAATGAGGCTACATAGAGCCCCTGAGGTGACAATAGTGCAAGAAATAGTAGTGGTTGATCTTGAACCTTATTTTGGTTTATGCCTTTCAAGGGAATTTACTGCAAAGTTGGGAGGATGTATGTATATGGATTATTCTAGTATGGTAATTCCTTTCAAAGGAAAGAGAATAAGGATAACACCTGAAAATCCTAGTGTCTTATCATATTGAAAGGATTGAGGAGGATATGTGCAATCTTACTCCCCTGGAAGAATTTGAGCTAGTTGAAAATTTTGAGGAGTTGGATATTGAGGATGAGTTGCCCTTCAGAGAAGATTACAGTCAGTTTGGAACTGGTATGGGAACATATAGCATTTTAGTTGAATCAGAGAAGAAGATCCTTACTATATCCAATCAGTATCTGAGAGAAAAGGAAACATGGATCATGCACTTTGATGGTGCTAAATGCAGAAATGGTGTAGGAGTTGGTGTGATACTACAGTCCCAATCAGAGGGGACAAAGAGTTTTGCCTACAGACTAACATGGTCATGTACAAATAATGTTGTAGAATATGAGGCTCTATACCTCGGACTGATACAGGTAGAAAGCATGGGCATTAATATTCTAAACATATATGGTGACTCTGAGTTAATTGTCCATCAGGTAAGGGAGAGGTGCAGTAGCAAGCACCATTACCTAAAAGTATACAAAAATAGGGTATGGGATCTGATGGAATCCTTTGATGCCCTAAACATAAATTTTATTCCTAGAGAAAAGAATACTTTGGTAGATTCCTTAGAAATGAAGGGAGCTAACTTCAACCCTTCTACAGACTATAAAATCAAGAAATACAAGGGAATCAAAATTATTTTTAGACCTGCAGTACCAGATAAGCAAATTTTTTGGCAAGTTTTTGAAAGTGATGAGTAGATAATTGAATTTTTGGTAAGAGAAGCATGTCTCTCCACTATCCAAGAAGAGAATCTAGAAGATATTGATCAACAAGATGTTATTCAATTAAGGAACAATCACATTCCTAGAGGGTTGGTCACCCTAGAGAGCTTATTTGACAATGAGGATAGAAAAAAGACCAGAGCCATGAAAGTCAATGAAAAAATTTATAAAGAAGTTGAAGTCGGTACTGAAAAGAAGCTCAATGTTGGAGTTCGATGTTCACCAGAGGAAGCAGAAGATATCAAAGCCTTATGCCTAAAATACCAAGATATTGTGGCTTGGTCATATGAAGACCTCAAGGTATATGACAAGAAAGTTATCCAACATACTATTGAGCTAGAGCCTGATGCAAAGCCTTTTAGGTAGAAGCAAAGGCCAGTAAATCCAAGGATCGAAGCCATTATGAGAGAGGAGCTCTTAAATTTATTAAAGGCTAAGATCATCTATCCAATAAAACATTCAACCTGGGTAGCCAACTTGGTACCTGTGAGGAAAAAGAATGGTGATATTCATTTGTGTGTAGATTTCAAAAATCTTAACCAAGCATCTCTTAAGGATCACTATCCCCTCCCACAGATTGATCAAATATTATAGATAGTGGTAGGGGAAGAAAGGTTCTCATTATTAGATGGCTTCTCTGGATACAATCATATTTGGGTGAAAGATGAAGATCAGTATAAAATAACATTCACCACCAAATGGGGCACATTTGCCTACCAGAGAATGCCTTTTGGGTTGTCCAATGTGGGAGCCACATTTCAGAGAGCCATGGACTATGCCTTTGGGGAACTTATCAATAAATTCATTCTGATTTATTTGGATGACATGACTATGTTTTCCCATAATAAGCATGACCACTTAGCACACCTGGAGCAAGTTTTTCAAAAGTGCAGAGAATTTGGTATTTCACTCAATCCTAAGAAATCATTCTTTGTAGTACATGAAGGAAAACTGCTAGGTCATGTGGTCTCAAAAGAAGGTATGGCCATAGATCCAGATAGAATCAAGTCCATTCTTGCTCTCCCATTGCCTACAAACAAGAAGGCCTTACAATCCTTTTTGGGTCAAATAAACTTTGTCAGGAAATTTATTTTTGACTTTGCACAAAAAGTGAGGCCCATATCTGAGTTACTCAAGAAGAATGTCAAGTTTAAATGGACTGAGGTCAGGAAGTAAGCTTTTGAGATTATCAAGCAATCCATTGCAATAGCCCCAGTACTGGTAAATCCAGATTTTAGTAAGGATTTTATCCTTTATGCTTATGGAGCTGAAGAGAGTTATGCCTCAGTGCTCACTCAAAAATATGATCAAGGTGAGGAACATCCTGTATTCTTTTGGAGCCAGACACTCCATGACTACCAGGTCAAATATAACTTTATTGAAAGACAAGTATTTGTTGTGATGAAGTCATTGAAGAAGTTCAGGCAATACTTGGTCCAGAGTAAAACCCTGGTATATGTTGTTCATCCAGATGTAAGGAGCTTTATTCTACAGGGTGAACTAGGAGATAAAAGGGTTGGTTGGATTACCAAAATCTAAGAATATGATGTAGAAATACATCCCACCAAGTTGGTGAGAGGTAGGGCCCTATGCTAGGGTCTAACAGAGGTAGCAACATTAGCAGAAGTAGTAGCTTTCTAGATAGCAGAATGGGATCAGGTTGAAGGAGTGCAGCTAGTAGACTCTGATTGGGTTGATCAGATGATTAAATACTTTCAAACTAGAGTATGCCCTCCTAACCTAAATACATCCCAAAGAAGAAGATACAGGTTGCAGGCTTTGAAATATGTATTGTTGCTAGAAGGCCTGTATAAAAGAAATTTGGATGGAGTCCTTCTAAAATGCTTAAAATATGATCAACAATAGAGGGTTATTGAAGAGTTCCATGGAGGACCAGTTGGAGGACATAGCTCAGGCAGAGTTACAACTTTGAAAATCATAAGAGCTGGCTATTACTGGCCTACTATATTTATCGATACTTTCAAGGTTACTAGGGCCTGTGACAAATGTCAATGATATGTTGGAAGGACAAGGAATGCTTCATTCCCCCTCAAGCCAATACAAGTTGAAGAGCCTTTTCAATAATGGGGGCTAGACTTCATAGGGGTCATCAACCCTCATTCCTTGGTAGAGCATAAGTTTATCCTAACTGCCATAGATTACCTCACCAGGTGGGTAGAGGCTATTCCTACAAAGAAATCAGATCAAGAAGTTGTGATCAATTTTATGGAGAACTTGATTTCAAGGTTTGGAGTTCCAGAAGCCTTGGTGAGTGACAATGGCCCAACTTTCATAGGAGCCAAGTATATTGAGTTTTCTAGCAAGTATGGCATCACTCTTAAGAATACTTCAAATTATTACCCACAAGGTAATGGACTTGCTGAATCTACCAACAAAAACTTGTTAAGGATTTTGAGGAAGTCGCTTGAAGGGAATAAAAGAAGTTGGCACCTATAGCTGGACCAAGCTTTGTGGGCAGATAGGATTACTATCAAAAATTCCATTAAAACTTCTCCTTATGCTCTGGTGTATGGCAAAGAGGTAGTGTTACCTATCCATTTGGAAATTCTAGCACTCAAGCTGGAAAATACAAAGGAAGAATCTAAGGGAAATCCAGTGGAAACAAGGTTGACTCATTTACTTCAGCTGGAAGAGAATAAAGCTCTGGCATATGAGAATTTTTAGAAGCACTCAACAGACATCAAGACATGGTTTGATAAAAAGGTAAGATTCAAGAAATTCTAGGTTGGAGATTCAATTCTCAGGTGGAATGTTGATAGAGCAAAACCGGGCAAACATGAGAAATTTGATTCCTTTTGGGATGGCCCTTTCAAGATAGTGGAGATCAAAGAGACCAATGTGTTCCAACTTGAATATCTAGAGGGGAACATACAGTCGATTCCAGTAAATGGTTTTCATCTCAAACTCTACTATGAATGAAATATAAACTCATTGTAACATATGTATATACATTGTATCATATTTCCCTTTCTTTTGCACTTTGTATTCAGTTTTTCTTTGACATGTTGAAAAAGAGAAAAATATTCACAAAATAGCTAAGTGTTCCAAAGGATACAATGAGGATCCATTCCGCACTCAAATACATGTAAAGAGTGAGATATTACTCAGAATATTCTTATGAATTTTGGAGAAAACCTAAGTTCAAGCTGGTAAAATGGCTCCAAAGGAAGTTCTCACTGAAGTATGGAAGGTTAAATCATATTTAGAAACCCATGTACAATAAACCAGGTGAGTAGCAGACATAGTGATGTCAAAAGTAAGAAGGACCTCTCTGAGGAGGAATTTCAAATTTATTTACTTCAGAGGAAAACTCGTGCGACCACAAAGCATCATCGCTATAAAAATCTTTCTTGTTCTCTTATATATGTGATTTGCTACACCATTATCTTGATTTAATCTCTGCCATAATAAAACTCTATGATTTCAATAATAGAATAGTAAAAACCCCAAATGGCAATAACCCTATTCACAATCACCTTAAAGAATTTATCATAAATTCTTCGCCATAGGGGTAAACCACCTTTATGAACCTAAACAATTTAACAAATTGACAAGCAAGTGTTTATTCCTCATTAATGACATCAGAAGAAAAGGGAGTTGTAGAGAAATGGCTTCATTTCAATTTTAAAAGGATAAGAGAGCAAGATGAATTGCCTGAAGTTCTGATTCCCATTGATGAATTTGCAAACCCTGAGCTGTTTTCTATGTTGGCCTGCATGGAGGGTTTAGACTCTGATAGAATGGTACATGGTTGGCAAATTGCCACAGCATATTGTATTTCAAATGAGAGAATGTATGAGGAAGGTGTAGAGAAAAATGGAACTAGGGTTATCTATTTTGATTGGCCAACCTTCCTTGCCCAAAGAATACATGAGCAATTGGTAAGAATGAAGAGGAGCTCTGATGCACCTAGTTTTAGGCATTGCTCAAGCCTGGTTTGGATGTTTTATGCTGCTATGAAAGATATGATGCCATGGATCCTAGTTAAGGACAAAACTAGTGATGGGGAGCCCTTGTCGGTTTATTATTGGACAAGTCACTTAAGGAGTAGTGAGTCTTTTTACCGTTTCAACTTGGAATTTCTAGGACCTGCATTAAAAATAATGTATGGAGAGTGCCCTAGATTGCCACCTCTGGCTAAGAAAATACTGAGGATAGAGGGTGCCGAAGAAGGAGATTGGTATCTTCTGACTGAGGGCACAATAATAAGATTATATGGATTCATGGGAAAGCCTTTTCTCCTACCCCATTTTGTCACAGATAGGCTATTTGCCTTGGAATATTTGAGGCAGGTAGAATACATAGACTTGAACTATGGCTCTGGGAGGAAGAGAAAATCTCTGCTAACCTACCACACTGTAGATGATATAACTATTACGAAGAAGGGGTAGAGTGAGAAAATTGACCAATACCTAGATAGGTTAGGTCTATTTTATATTCCTTAGAGATGGAGCTATGATCCTGATGATATTTTTAGCAAAAGAAATATTGCCCTAAATGGAGACAAGGCCTACAAATTTGAAAAGAGACCTAGGTCCCATTTTGAATAGGGTAGAAACAATAATGAAAATGCTCTTCTAGAGTGGAATGTGTCAAATATGGATCAGCTACCTCCATGGCTAGACTTTTATGAACAAATCATGGATTTTGATCTAGATAAGAAGCCAAAACATTGGCTGACAGAGGCTATCATCAGTGATATGGAAGAAAAAATAGGAAAAAGAAGGACCCATAGTCTCAGGATTCCATGGTGGAAGAGGTTGAGAAAGGAGAAAAATGGAATGTAGCCAAAATATCAGATTGGTGGAGAATGAGAATTGAAATTGGAAAACCGAAATCTAGGTTTGGAATGAAGATTGATAATGAATTTTCTAAGAAATATGATGAGAATATCAGAGCCTGGAGGCCTAAGGACATAAGGAACATAGTGCTAACTATGATGAAGTCACAGGCTAGGCCTGATTCCTCCTCTCCACCTACAGACCAAGAGGTTCCAGAAGATGAGCCTGAAACTCCTTTGACAGCTGCTGAAGTCCTAAAGACATTTCAGCCTACCACTGAACAAGTAGAGAAGTTTCCTAAGGGAGCACAACTTTTGAGCAAAATGTAATATTCAGATGAAAGAGTTGTCAATACTCTAGTCATAGAAGTAGTAGCTAGGCCTCAACGCTTAGCCCTGGGGGGACATCCTCTAGATACAGACATAGACTGGAGAGAGAAAGATAAAAGCTTCAAATTCATACCTCTCACTTTCACCACTACAACGACAGTGGAGTTGAATCCCATTTTTGAGCAATTTTTGTTAGAAGAAACAACACAACAAGAGGTATCTAAGGAAGATACAGAGAGAGAGGAGGTTTCCTTTCAATTGTTTCATAGAAGAGCTAAAAGAGCTCCAGAAAGAGAAGAGAGAGAGGTTTCAAAGAAACAAAGGTTGGACAAAGAGGAGATTGCTAAAGAGGTAGTTGTTTTAGCTATAGAAGAATTGACATAGCAAGAGCAACAATAGAATACAGAGATAGGACAAGAACACCCTACATCTATAGGTGAAGGTATGGTCTCTAATCCCTCTTCTCCTATTCCTCCCTCTGAATCCCCAAGGAAGTCTCCCTCCCCTTTTGGTCAAGAAAATGTGACAAAGGTACCTTCTCCCTCTCATAGTCCACCACATGTTTCATTGGTCACCACTGAGGTACAAGTCATCCCTTCTCCCCCAAAGTCACCCTAGATTCCACTTTCATCATTTGAGGTTCCCACTTCATCATCTCCCATCATTTCATCTTCACCATTGAAATCACCACCCCCATCAAAGGAGCAAATTGTTCCAAGCACCCCCACTCATCCAATTGTTAGTCTTGCTTCAATTTCTATGAGTTTACTAGTAGCAACCACAACAGTAGTTACAGAGTCCACTATTGTCACAAAAACTACTGTAACTACTTCCACACAACCACTATCAATAGTTGATTCCACCCTTGCATTCCTAGTATCTTCATCTCCCTTGGCTTCCAGTTATACAAGTCATGTAACTTTGCAAAAGGAGTAGGCAGCCACACAAAGAATCAATGATTTTTGGGAAGAAAAGTTGTCTAAGCCTTCCAACAGGATGGTTGTAAGAAGAAGAAGCATATTTGTTGATCCAGTTTCAAGGAAAAGGATATCCAGATCCATGACCCCACTTGTAAATAAGCCTAAAACTGAGATGACTGCCCAGGATTATCAAGTTGAAGAATTCATAGAAGATATTGAGAAGTTACCTGAAGAAGATGAATTGGTAATGGCCAGAGCCCATTTGGAGACTTTCTATGTGAAGAATGATATATTCAAGGAGAAGGTGGGCAAGCTGGAGAAACAAATTGAAAAGCTTCAAAGGACTATGAATAATAAAAAATAAGTGGAAAAGGCTTTGAAAAAGGAGGCTAAGAGCTGGCAAGAAAAGTTTCAAGAAGCCACTAAGCTCAAGGAGCAACTAGGAGAGCAGAAGAAGTTGAATGATGAACAAGCTAAAGAAATACAGAGTTTGAGACAACAACTTCAGATTGAGAAAGCTAAGTCTACTAGATTTTCTAAGGCTGGATTAAAGAAAGTTAGAAAATAACTGCTCTCTGAAGTCCAAGAGAAATGCTCAGGGCTTCGACTTATGATTGACTATCTAGATGATGTCAGTCGCTTACTCCTGAATGTTCAGAAATATTTAGATCAAATCACTGGAGAGCTACAACCTATGGTGATTCCAGTAGAATAGATGTACAAGTTGGTTGATAGCAGACTCAGTGATTCTGCTAAGCCGATTCCCAATAAGGAATGGAATCTTGCCAGAGTTGCTGCCAGGACTATGGTCAAGAAACACAAAGCACTTCAGAAAGCCTGGCTATTATTTGATAAAATTGAAAGAGTGATTAAGGATGTTGTGGATGTAAACAAAGAAATGATTCAAGTTGGATTTAGAGGTTTGTGGATGGAGGATCATAGCTTGCTATCTGTGGAAGAGATTTAGAAGAGCACTAATGAAAATCTGTAAGATGAATCTGAGATTGACTCTCTGGAAGAGCCACTGAACCAAGAGCAAGTTGCTCAATTGATCATAGATTTACTAGGCTGAGATATCTCATGGAAGATCTGGTGAATAGAGGGAATGCTGCTAATTATGAAGATATTGGAAAGTTACAGTATATTTACAAGCAACTAAAAGAAACATCAAACCCCTTCGAAAGCTTCCTAGAATCAAGCCTTGCAAACCTTGAAATTAATGGTTCAATTGTTTGGTGATGATTCTAGAGGAAGAAATCAAGAACAATCTTCTCCAGAAGAAGAAGTTGAAGAAGAGGTCGAGGAGGAGGCCCATCAAGAAGAAGAGTAGGATGGAACCCCAACAGGCCTAGAAGGGGCACACACTTAAGTCATTTTTTATTTTGTACATATACACAAGTTTTGTATTTTTGTTTTTTGCTCTGACATTGTCAGAAATAAACAATAAAGGCATGAGCCTAGAGAGGCACAGAGAGCAACAAATTTTGTGTGAAGGCATTTTTTGTAAGAAGGCCTTATAAGAAGAGTAGAACTGTGAAGCAGTTTTGCTATAAGGGCACAGAGACAGATTTTGGAAATAGCGGTGGAGGAACATGTGTCTATTGCATAGTCTCCATATGAGTAGTTATCCTCTATGTTGCTTGAAGCATGGTCTCGATGTGAACTTCTACTCTCTAAGAGGACTATTTTTAGAGGGTAGTGTTCATATGGAAATTATTCTTTAAAGCATATTTTTGAAGATGAGCATTTTTTGACTCCTGTAGCCCAATGGATAAGACTCTGAGTTCTACAGATTTGCAAGAAAATCCACCCGGGAGGTGCTAGAATGTAGGCCCAAAATGGCCACATCCTTAGAAAATTTTGAAAATTTTAATCTAAGGCATGAAGTTCCCATTTCGCACATGTTCCAGTGTATTTTGGAGTGGATCCATGACAAAGGTTCTCAATCCGCCCAACACTTGGTGTATTTTTGCACTTGGAGCAATTCTGCATGGTTTCTAATACTTTTGGTAGTGGACTAGCGATGCATCTCGAATCCACAAAATTTTTTGGGAAAAGATGATGTTAGCACAAAAGAAGTGTGGATTGGTGACCACTTGTTATTTTCAACATGCAACAAGTGGCTAAGTGTTGGCGAGCCCGATTTCGGAGAGTTTAT
Source organism: Wollemia nobilis (assembly GCA_028583015.1). NCBI lineage: Eukaryota > Viridiplantae > Streptophyta > Pinopsida > Araucariales > Araucariaceae > Wollemia > Wollemia nobilis. The sequence continues at coordinate 4,059,166 of JAQPPZ010000925.1, forward strand.
AGAGTATTTTTTCCTGGAATGGTGACAAGGGGTGGAAAGCAAAGGAAAAGAATGTGGATTCATGACAAAGGCTACTTTTGACTCACTTCCTTCCCGATTGGTGACAAGCGGTATTTTACACTATTTTTGGTGTGGAATGAAGGAAGAAGCTACTTTACACTACGGTGGGTCCGGATTGGTGACATGAGTATTTACACTTGCTTAGGTCCATAATGGTATTCCATAAATATTTTGAAGGAAATATGATGTCAATGACTTTAGAGTGTGGATTTTTGAATGCTTCATCGCCAATAAATAAAAACAAAGGATAATGAGTGGATTTCATCCCGCTTCACTCTCAGTGCATTTTGTGTTGGATTGGCATTTCATAGATTCAGAGACATAAAGGTGATGTCATTAATTTTAAAAAGTGGAATAGTGCTTTGGTCTTTCCCCGCCATTGTACTAAGTGTATTCCAGATCAAATCATAGTCATGCGATGGGGAAGATCGACGATTGAGATTTTATCAAATATTTTAAAGTATATAAAGGCACTTTCTCAGCCAGATTCAAAGCACAGTTAGTTGGAGACTAGAATCTGAAGCGTCATAGGGTTTCAAGAAATGAAAACCAGAGACAATTGTAGATCGACGGTGATGAAAGCTTCCAAGAAAGGTTAACGATGTAGATGTAGTATCTAATGACCTAGACTCTAGTTGACACCAACCAACCAACAAGTTGTAGAGGCTCTGAGCTGCCATGGTGGTCTACTTGCAGTGGATTTCCCAGAGGCCGAACCAGTAAGAAAATGCCAGCAAGAACTCTCTGTTAAGCTGTTGAAAATCAAATCTTTGTAATGTTCCTTGTTATTTTTTAAATTTCAAACTATAAATAGAGGTCGAACCCTCATTTTTAAGGGTCGGCTCTAGTGTGTTTTCCTGCACTATTGTAAATATTCCCATGAGCTAATGAAAGGAGCATTACATTGATTTTTACCTCAAATTTGCATCTTCATTATCTGGTATCAGAGGTTCAAAATTTGGAGTTGCATTTCTGTTAATATTCAAATGGTTAGTTTTTGCCAGTTTTGGATTACTAATCGCTAGGGTAATTGAAATCTACTTCTGATTAGATCTTTATTGATAGGGAGTACATTTCTATAAAATCTAAGTATTGGTTAATTCTGTTATTTGGATTATCAGTGTTTAGATATTGGAATTGTTGTCTGCAATATTTCTCTATTGTGCTTTAATGAATGAAGGTTCATTTGATTTGAGATAATGTTGATCTGAGTAATGTGCATTTAGAAATGGTTTATGGGAGCTTTTTGTTGTAGTGACAATGTTGTTAGCCTATCCGTCCACTGTTGTTCACATTTTCTAACCCTAATATCTTTCTCAACCCTAATCCCCAAAACCCTAAGTGAGCATAATTGTGTCAACACCATTTTAAGTTGACAAGGAACCAACCTACTCTGGAGGTTGGATCTGAAACCTTTTTTTGGTCCATCCAATGTTGAGTGTTGAGTTGTAGCTATCGGGTGCATGCCTGGATAGAAAGTAGGAAGATAGACAACCACAGTATTGAGTAAAACTTGATGCAATTTAGTGCCCAAGACTACTATTGTAACTATATCTTTGTTTATTTTTCATTGTAAACTAAAACAACTATTTTCCATTGTGTGAGTTTATGAATATATTAATGGTTGTGTATTTTGTTTAAATATTTGGTTAGTAAGTTAGATAAATGAATTGTAGAAATATTAGGAAACATTTGCATATAGTCTAATTCTCTATGTAAATGATTTTATACATGTATTTTATCTTAAAATAATAAATGTGGCCATAAGTTTTACATGATTCTTGAGCTAATCACTCGTTCCACATTGTTGTGGAGTAAGGGCCCAGTCTAAGACAAGGTGGAAAGTTTGTTATTTTTTGTTTTGAGAAGGAATTATGCTATGATCATTTATGTTATCATATTTCTAGCTATGTTTATTGTTTTATATTCTGATGTATTCATGTTATTGTAATTCTTTTAGCTAACTCTCAATAGAAAAGTAGATAGTTGTAAAATTCGGAACAATATGTATTATTGAGAAGCAGATTAAATACATTTTACAATAGCCGAGAATAGCACACTGGCGAACCAGAACTCTGTTACATGGTTGTAACAGTGTAACGTTCTATCTAATAATGAAATAAAGACAAAACATAATATAGTACACTAACATCCCCCTTTATTACATTATTTGGGTAATGTAATAACTAATAGCTATACTAGACTACTAACATCCCCTTACATCATTTTGCAATACAAAGTGAGCTGCGAAACAATTCAAATTTGACACGTCCAAGTGCCTTAGTGAAAATGTCTGCAACTTGAGCATCGGTGGGAATGTCTTTGAAGCTGAATTCGGTGCTTTGGAACTTCATCTCGAATGAAATGACATTGTGTGTCAATGTGCTTTGTTCTTTCATGATGGACTGGATTCTTGGTGAGGTTCAGAACACCTTGATTGTCACAAAACAAGTGTATTGGAGATTTTTATGGATGGCCCATACTTGTCAGAATGTGACGTAACCATATCACTTCGCACACAGCTTCACGTGCGGCACGATATTCTGCCTCTGTTGATGAAATAGCAACCACCTATTGCTTCTTGCTGTGCCAAGAGACAGGACCGGATCCCAGATGAAAAATGTATCCAGAAGTTGACTTGCGATCATCAAATGATCCGGCATAGTCGGAGTCCGTGTATCCTTGCAAGAAGAATTTGTTGTTCCTCTTGTATTCTTGGCCATATTCCATAGTACCACGGACATAGTGAAGAACACGTTTTGCTGCTTTCCAATGAGTGGTCTTAGGCTCCTGCATGAACCTCGAAAGATATTTGACAGCAAATACGAGATCTGGCCTAGTATTGTTCAGATATATGAGACTCCCAATCAACTGTCGATAGAGAGTACCATCTACCTAAGGTGAATAATCATATCGTGATAACTGAAGTCCATTCTCCATCGGAGTTGCCATTGGCTTGCAATCAGTCATGCGATATTTTTCCAGCAATGTCTTGGCATATTTTTTCTGAGACACTTTGATGGAGTGCTCCTTCTGGCTGAATTCCAGACCAAGACAGTAATGGAGAATTCCGAGATCTGTCATCTCAAAATATTTGCACAAGTTTATTTTGACAGTAGAGATCATAGTTTCTGAACTCCCTATAATGAGCAGATCATCCACATAGAGTACAAGCAACACTATCTCAGAACCTTGTTTCTTGAAATAGAGGTTTGCATCTGACGGACATCTCTTAAATCCATGCTGGATAAGGTGATTGTCCATTTTTATATACCAAGCTCGAGGAGCTTGTTTCAGACCATACAAGGATTTGACCAATTTGCAAACTTTTTTCTTTTGGCCTTCCACTTCAAATCCTTCAGGCTGAGTCATATAGACTTCTTCTTGGAGATCACCATTTAGAAAGACACTCTTGACATCCATCTGGTGAACTTTCCACCCATATTATGCTGCCATAGCACACATAACCCGAATTGTGGTCATCCGAGCAGTAGGTGCAAAAGTTTCCTCGTAGTCAATGCCTTCCTTTTGAGCATAGCCCTTTGCAACAAGACAGGACTTATGCTTATCAATTGTTCCATCTATCTTGTACTTGACTTTGTATACCCATTTGCAGCCAATGGGCTTCTTTCCATGCGGAAAATCAACAAGCTTCCAAGTTTTATTTTTCATCAAAGACTCATACTCTGTGTCCATAGCGGCCTTCCATTGAGGCTCACTACGAGCATCTTGCACTGATGCAGGTTCAAGATCATCTATGGTAGACATGAACGCCCTGTCATCATCAATATCCATATCCTCTACTTCTGTACTTGGAGTTATAGAAAGTTCCTCAAAAGATTGACAAAGATCATCAACCTCACCAGTTTCTTTGGCTTCTCTTTCCTTTTGAGCCATACTGCATGTACGAGGTCTATCCAAATTCAAATTGGGAGGAGTGGATAAATTTGCATCTTTGATTGTATTTGTACACCATTTTGGATTCTTCTTCGGTGGAGTTGAAGAAGATGTAGAAGGACCTCTTGTCTGTGTTGATGAAGGAATATTCTCTTCCTTAGTTTCCACAATATCTTGGTGTACTTTAGATGTGCTCTATGATGTGAAAGCTTCATCAAAGACAACATCTCTGTTGATATGAATTTTCTTGGTCAAAGGATCTATCAATCGATATCCTTTAGAGTGCTCAGAATAACCAAGAAAAATACATCTCAGTGTTTTCTCATCTAGCTTCTTCCTTTTCTCTTTTGGTATGTGCATGAAAGCATGACATCCGAAAATACGAAGATGAGATATGGAGGGTTTTCGACCACTCCATGCTTCTTGTGGAGTCATTCCTTTTAGGGCCTTTGTGGGTGCCCTATTCAATAGATACACTGCAGTTGTGATAGCTTCTGCCCAATATTGTTGCCCAAGAGTAGCTCCTGTGAGCATACAACGAACCATTTCCATTATAGAACGGTTCCTTCTCTCAACAACTCCATTTTGCTGAGGATTATAGGCAGTTGTTAACTGTCTCTTAATTCCATGCTTATCTAAGAATGCAAAAAATTCATTAGAGGTAAACTCTCCCCCTCGATCTGAGCGGAGGGTTTTAATAGAAGCTCCTGACTCCTTCTCAACGGATTTCTTGAACTATTGGAAGAATGCGAAAGCTTTAGATTTTAGTTGGAGAAAGAAAACCCACATCTTTCGTGAGTAGTCATCTACAAATAACTGAAAGTACCTCTTCCCTCCACAACTTTTGTGTGTGAAAGGACAGCACAGATTAGTGTGAATTAACTCCAGAGGTTTTCGTGCTCTTGTTGAGCTCTTCTCAAATGGTACTCTATGCTGCTTTCCTGCCAAGCAGTCAGAGCACACTAGCAATGTGGCAAAAAGGGAAGGAAGACCCTTTACCATCTCATACTTATTGAGCTCAAGTAAGTAGCTAGAACTAAGATGCCCATATCTCTTGTGCCAAAGGGAAGTTGCCTCCTTGGTAGAGACAGTCATGGCAACATGTGGAGTAGAGATAGCATCTAGTGCAAATAAGCCGTGCTTATATGAAGTTGTTGCAATCTGTTTACCCTTCCTGGTAATAGTACAACACTTCTTGCCATTCTCAACACGAAAGTTGACAACCATATTTCTATCCAGGATTTGTGTCACTGACAACAAATTGTTAGCCAATCCCAGAACATAGAGGACTTTGTAAATCTGACACTTGCCATCAGGAAGAGTGAGCTGAAGCTGTACCCTCTCCCCGAACCCTATAGGTTTTATCATCGACAATGGTGACAGGTTTGCCCTCTTTGGCCACAAATGATTCAAACCACGATCTGTCGTCAGTCATATGTTTGCTAGCTCTAGAATCGACATACCAAATAGGATCCCTATGTGTGGAATCTGTGGTAGTCATGAGCACCTTGTGTGCCCATTCAGAATCTGAGTCAGATTCTTCAACAACAACATTCACCTGGGGTTGCTTGTTTTTATTTTGTGGTTTGTTTTGGCCTTTCTGCTTGTTCTTATGCCAACACCTGTTAGTGTCATGATTGTATTTCTCACAGATCTTGCACCACCTCTTCTTCTATTGAGGTTGTTTGCCTTTTCCTTTCGTATCTTGTTGAGAATTTCCTCCTTTCTGAAAGTTGCCTCCTTTTTGCCCATTACCTTTCTACCTAGAACCCTGCTTGTTGGTGTATAGGGCTGTATTGGAAGAATCATCCTTGTGAAGTTGGCGTGCCTCCTATTGTTGAAGCAGATTGACCAAATCGATGTAGGTAATTTTTTGTTTATAACCCCCGTGGGAGCAGGAGTGGAATTTTGAATTCCCACTTCCCGCGCGTGGGGGGGGGTCCCTTTCTTCCTGCATTGCTTGACGATGCAGCGCATCGAGTGCACGAGAGGGGGGGGGCTGCTCCGTTTCCCTGTGTGGAATTATGTCCACTCAATGGGGAGGGGAGGTCCCTCCTCCTCTACATGCAACGTGCAGATGGTCTGCACGCGTCACAGACTACACAGACGACATTTTGTGCGCGTCGCGACTATGCACGCGGACGTCGCTCTGCACGCGTCACAGACCACGTGGATGACGTTCTATGTGTGTTGCGACTCTGCGCGTGGACGTCGGTCTGCACGCATCACAGCTCTATGCACGGAGTCAACAGGGGGCCCTCTTCTGCGTCGCATAGATGGAGGTTCTGCATTGAGCGCAGAACTGGGAAATTTTTTTTTTTTAAATTCTTCTCCCTTCCGTAGCTGCGCGACCAAAAAAAAATCTCTGCAATCAAAAATTCCTTCTGCCCAGGAAAATCACAGAACTGGCTCTGATGCCATGTAAAATTTGGAACAGTATGTATTATTGAGCAGCAGATTAAATACATTTTACAATAGCCGAGAATAGCACACCGGCGAACCAGAACTCTGTTACATGGTTGTAACAGTGTAACGTTCTGTCTAATAATGAAATAAAGACAAAACATAATATAGTACGCTAACAATAGTAATATAGGGTTGGTTTCTAATTTATTTAGTTTGTAATTTACAACACCTTTCAATTATATAGAATAATGAACTTAATTTCAATATATTCAATTTCTAATTACATGTGAATTATGGAAGTAATTAGTTTAAATTATATTATTTATATTTATGTAACATGTTTCATTTAGATCTTGAGAGCATGAGTGTGAATCTAACTCGGTTAATATCATTTTGTTTGAGTAAGTAATTTCATTTTTATTTTTTGCAAGTAAAAAGTAGAAAACCCCTACCAAATTTTGTAGTGATAATAATCATAACACATATAGCCTACAAATGCCACATTATATTTATAAATTAAATTAAATGTAATACTCAACCTTGTCAGTCCATGAATTCTAGGGAACCAATAAGATAAGTCTATTACCATATATTCACCAAAGAGGGTATTCAAGGAAGCTCCATACCTAGATTCCTTTAAAAATGTTGATCTAGATGATCCACCCATCTAGGATCCAATGAGGGTTGATCCTAGTAACATCTAGGATTTTTGGAGGTGGTGTCATACTCACTTTACTAAGAGGGTCATAATACCAAGGGTATAGCCTTAGATATTGAATCCTACTAAAGCCAAATAGGTGTTTTACATTTTTATGAAACACTGCTAGGAGGTATGGATGTATAATGTGGGATAAATATAAGTATTAGGTGTAGTAATATTAGTATCTCCAATATGGTTATTTTTATATCAATCCATATGATAAATGAGGTAGGACTAAGTAGGTCATCTTAGTTAGTCATCACGGTAGAGCAGGATGCTTTGTCAATATAGGTATAGAACTTGTAGGTGGTTCTAGTAGTGAGGATTACAAACTAGGCTCAATTAGAATTATAGGTCATAATGATACACTATATGATATAAATTTTTATTACAAAGGGGACTACAGTGGTGGTGGGATTACCAACAATAGGGGGGCACCTACATGAGGTTAGTAATTTTAGGAAAAACTAGATCTATTGACTCAAGCATAGGTAGATGTAGTGGTAGAAAGCGCACATATGACCCACAAAAATGTCATGTATCACATAATCATCCTAGTAGATAGGTGTCTATAATTATCAATGATGACATGATTATGGAGCCACTTGAGATCTCTAACTTGAGAATCACAATGGTGAGTGTGGATTGCACCACTTGTGGAAGAGAAGAACCAAATACGAGCTCCTAGAACTAGCTATATTTTTGTTGTTTCTAGCTTGAATTTTAATGATTAGGATGATTTTGATGTATCATTATGATAGTTGTATTATGATTTTTTATATGACACTATACAATATACATATATACTTAGGATATTAATATAAATTTTTATCTATGATATTTATGGGTTGAATTTTGTGTTTATGAATTATGTTGACTGATGATGTATGTGATATTTAATTTAATTACTTTAACAAATGATTTATTTAATTGTGTCATGTTTGATTATTATTTTTTTTTGAGTGATAATTTGATTATGTTATATATTTGTATGGATGTTGTTGATTTAATGATAGGTGGTGATTAGGCTTATGATTTAATGTGCATGTATTTAAGATAAACTACAATATAAATGAAAAGTATATTGTGATGTAATTATGGTTAACTTTATAATAATTAAAGATCAATTATTAATAAAAACTTATTAATTTAAATGATGAGTGAGTAATAAGTATTAAATTCATTGATAGAAATAGATTATAGATGCATGATGTGATCAAAAGCGCATTGTTATAATAAAGCTATTTACAAAATATATACAAAGAGATTTTCCCAAGGGGGATTTGGTTAGCCTTGGCTAAAGTAATTCTTATTAGATTTGAGATTTACCTAGGAGGAATTTAATTAGCATTGCTTGAAGGACTTTTAGTTATCTACTATGGTGCAAAATATGTACAAATATGAAAAAAACTAAAAATTATTTAAACAAATATCTAAAGAACTTTTGATTTTCTTGTTGGACTTTTGACTAAATATTTTCCTTAAAAAAAATACCAGAAGGACTTATATACATAGATTGATTTACCTTACATAGAAATAGGTGATTTATGCTTGATTTGTGTGTCAATGAATGATACTCCCAATTGGGATAATAGGTTCATTTTTTAGTAGTTTCCACCATAGTCATACATGGGAAACAATAGATGATGTGATTGATATTGCTATCAAAATTTAGAAACCTCTTAGTATTTATCATTGATGAGATAGAATAAGTGGTCTAATGGAATTTTCTATCATTGTAGTAATAATCATGTGGCAAGGGATTGGTAGTTTGGAGGAATTGATATAAATAAATCTTGAGGAAAATAAGATTTATATAGACGGATATATATTAAGATAGATTCATGATTAAGAAAACCTTGATTTGATCTACATAGATAAGACTATGATAATCTAATCACATTAGTTACCTAGTATAATAAAAGTGGAATATATTAGCTAGGATGATCATTTAACATGTCATCATGTATCCTTAAAATAATATGCAATAATAATCCTACACAGAGATATCCATGTGCATGCAAATAGATATAAAATTAGGTAGATGCAAGAAAAAAATAAGAATAAGCTAAAAGAAAATAGAAAAGTAGTTTAGACTTGAATGCAATATTCTTTAACATGAATTATGTTCATTAGTTTTTTATGTTCTTTTCTACCAATTGTGTTGGGGTAATAAGTGCCTAAACCATACTTGGTGGTTATGGTGCATGTATACCTAAATTTACCCATGACCTTAATTTTGGCATTAGTATTATTTTGATCACCAACATCAAAGGAATGAGATTATACCTTTTTGTTATATGCATGTTTAAGCCTTTGCCATTAGAATTATAGGTTATATTTTACATGGATCAAGTAGATACAAATAGATAAAATGAGAAAGATGATATTCATCTCTAATATAGGAATAGTACAAAAATATATGCAAGGCAAGGAAATTTAGTTCATATATCAGACCATAGGGTGTCATGCTAGTGAGAATTTTGATACAAGTGTGATAGGCTCATAAGGTAAGATACAACCAAAGATTTTAATATTGAAAATATCAACTAATAAGCCTCTTAATAAGTTTGACAAGTATATTATTATAATTTTGAATTGATTCATTGCTTTGACTATAGAAAGGCATTAACCATTTATGCTATATCCCATATTTATAATAATTTTTTTGGACATCTCTATTGGTTAATGTTATTCCATTTTCAAATATTATCATAAAAGGGATTCCACAATTACTAAGGATCTATTTAAGGAAGAAATTGGATACATATACTCTATTGGTTGATTCTAAAGGCATGAAATTGACCCATTTAGTAAATTACACAATATTTATGATAATGAAATTACGGTCATTACATGATACTAGGTTGATCTTCCCAATGATGTCTAATCCTCAAACAAAATAAGGTAATGGATAAGTTAATGTTATAAATCTTCAGAGGAAGAATGGATAAGGTTATCATATATTTGATACTTATCTCATTTCTTGATATAGTCATAAAATTCATTCTCCATGGAGGACCAATACTAAACAATCCATAGGAGTTTCATGGCAATGAAAACATCATTAAAGTAACCACTATATTATCCTTTGTGAGCCTCATTAATGAGTACTTAGGATTTGTATGAGGCTAGGAATGTAATAAAATTACCATCAAGGGTACAATGGTATAAAATATCACCAATGAGGACATATCTACATGCACATTACCTAAGGTTTGTGCATTCATTACACTTTAAACCATTATGCAACATGCAATTGCTAATAAAAATATAGATATCCTTATTTCAAGGATAAAGAGAAGGAGTTTTCCATATGCAAAATATTTATTGAGGATGTTGGATAGGGTTGAAGGTTGAAAGTTTCCCATGGATTATTTGTCATATAGCTCTAAGGATATAAATTATGCATTAGTGATGATGTATTTGTATGGCTTAAGTTTTTAATATTTTGTTTGATAAGGACCATTGAATTTGTTGACAACAAGTTGGGAGTCTTTACATATAGAGAGGGTTCTAATATAAAGGGATAATATTATTTAGAGCACTAATATAAGGGCCTCATACTTAAAGATATTATTGGTATGGGAAAAATTGAGATTCAAGGACAATGGAAAGTTGTTGTTAAGGTGTGATCAAGATGACTTCTACTCTTGTTCCTTTTTCACATTGAATGTCATCTAAGTATAGATTCCAGGTATTAGGATACTCTACTTCTAGGATGAAGGCTAACTTATATATGAAGCCTATAGTTATTGGATGGCTAGTTTCTATGGGAAGGACTACTAGTTTGTTAGCAATGACCTAATATTTCATAGATATTTGGTGGAAAAACTCAAGATTGAGCTTACTAAGTGTATGTTGTCACAAATTGATAATTTAGTCCTTATCAAAGAGAGGTAATATTTTTATACATAATTGTTACGATTTTATGAGTCAACCTATCTCTCTCTTCTTCACGATGAGCTAGCTTATACTATCTATCCAATATTATCTATAAGGTAGTTTTAAGTTATCTATTTCATTCTAACGATGAGCTAGCTTAGCTATTTATCTCATCTTAATCCCCCTCATGTCTTTGTAATCCCATGCAAAATCAATTTTATGGTTGACTAGTATGTCTTTCAATTTGTCCTCTTGAACTCTTGATAATGCATGGTCAATGTTCAACATTCTACCAGTTGTGACTTCTATTTGTTTGACATGATTCTCCCTATTGCCTACAAGTAGAGATTCTATAGGATGTTGAAGAAGTTCAAGCAGCACCAAAAAAATAATACACAAGTGTTTTTCCTTTGATCATGTCAGATGAACAAAGCATTTCATTAATTTCATCCAAAAAAAGATACAAAATAAAAGATCCCTTTTGCAATTTTGAAATTTCCCTCTAATACCCTGTTTTCCCCTTTTCCTACCTAAAACAATGCATTTGAAATTTGAATTTTGGAGGCAAACTTCCCAAGGTCATAACTTCATGCTCGTTGCTCCGATTGACTGGAACAAGACCTTTTGGTAAAGGGCATGAGATTAACTAAACAACTCATGACTTAACTAAGTTCTACATATATTTTAAAATTCTTAAATTTGTCATCTAAGACCCTCAAAATTCACCTGCATGTTCAGGTATCTATATTTTCACTATTTTTTGTAGGGTTTTGCCATAAAACATGCATATCTTCCAAATCGTTCAGGTTATTGAGGTGATTATTTCACCAATGGATCTAATTTTCTATCCCCTTTACAAATAAATACACTTAGAAAATAATTCAATAAAATATAAATTTTGGGTGATGCAAGATCACTCTTACACCACTGGATGCTCTTGCATCAGACACCCAGGATAAGTTGAGAAGTGATCTTTACTTCTCTGATGTTGGAGGAAAACCAACATGGGAAACCTCTATATTAGACAACCAAGTTGAATATTCCATAGACCCGCCCTTCCACTTGACCAAATATTATTCATACTACCTATGTCTTATGCTTTTACCGATACGGGTATCCAGGATCTCTTCTATCTCTTTTGTCTCTGGAGTAGATGCTAGAATACTCCACACTTCTGTGATTGGTACATCATTATTATCACCTTCATGATACTATGCCAAATCTAAAATGTTGAAAATAGGTGATATGTTCATCCCACATGATAATTATACCTCATATGCATTTCCTTAATCCTATCTCTTTGTGATTCTACATGGTCCAAACTTCTTCATTTTCATCTTGTTATAAGTTTTAGAAGGAAAAAATAATTTTCTCATGTGAACCATAACTTCATCTCCCACTTGGAATTTCTTAAATCGTCACTTCTGGTCCACCTTTATCTTGTACCGAGTGTTCATTTTGTGAATATATTTCTTTACTTCTTCATGAAAACTCTTTAGGTGCTCTACAAAGTCCTCAGCCTCAACACTACTCTTTTCCCCTTTATCCATATTTCTCAACTTAGAATAATTTCTTAGGCTACTCCCATATACAATATGGAATGGGTACTTATTAGTACTCCTATTTATGGAATTATTGTATGCAAATTCTACCTACGGTAAATCCAAATCCCATCCCTTGGGATTATCTCCTACAAAGCATCATAGTAGATTACCCAAACTCCTGTTCACCACCTTTGTTTTCCCATCAGTTTGCAGATGGTATGCAGAAATAAATTTCAAATCTATCTTCAAATTCTTCCACAAGGTTCTCTAGAAATACCCAATAAACTTGGTATCTCTGTAGGAAACTATACTCTTTGGTAGACCATGAAGTCGTACATTCTCTTTGAAAAACAACCCTGCAACATGAACTGCATCATTAGTTTTTTTTTGGAAGAGAATGAAATGTGCCATATTTGAAAACCTGTCAACCACCAAAAATATGGAATCATTCCCCCTCTGTTCCCTTGGTATACCAAGAATAAAATGCATGCTAGTGTCCTACCATGGTCTCTCTGGTACAAGTAATGGCTGATATAATCTAGTTTTCTATATCACACCCTTGCCCATCTGGCATAATCTACAACTTTGTACAAATATCTTCACATCTTGCTACACTTTTTGCCAATAGTAGTTCTCACTAACGAGGGAAAATGGTCTTATCTCGACCAAAGTGTCTAGCCAACCCTCCACTATGCTTCTCCTTGACCAGATTCTCCCTCATCAAAATCCTTGGAATGCATAACTAGTTTCTTCTAAAAAACATTCCATATTGGATTAAGAAATCCAACCACTTAGTTCTATCCAAAGTAACTGGTGCTAAACAAGCTCTCCAAGCCTCTAAAAAATATGGGTCTATAGGGTACAAACTCTTAAGTTTAGAAAACCCTACAACTTCCACCTTCATTTCTATCAGCAAACATCGCCTTCTACTTAAGGCATCTATAACTCTGTTTGACATTCCACTCCTATGCTTCAACACAAAGGTATAACTCTATAGAAACTCAACCCATTTTAAATGCCTCTAATTCAATTTCCCTTGACTATTAATATACTGCAAGGCCTGATGATCAGTACACAAAAAAATCTTTTGGAAATAAATAGTGCTTTCATTTCTTCAGAGCCTGAACTATAACATAAAACTCATGATCATATACAAAATAATTCTTCCTACAATCATTAATATTCTCACTAAAATAGGCAACATGTTTACCTTCTTGAATCAACACAACTCCTATGGCACTACCACTAGCATCACAATCTACCTAAAATACCTTATTGAAATATGGAAGTGCTAAAATAGGTTACTCTATGACCTTATTATTAAACATATCAAATCTCTTATCTGTAAATTCTTTCTTATCCCCTCTCATTATTTCTGTTAGGGGTGCACAAATACTACTAAAATTTCTAATAATTTTTTTGTAAAAACTTGATAGATCTTGAAATGATCTTACCTCAGTTATGCTCCTTGGGGTAGGCCATTCAATGATAGCCCTCACCTTTTCTAGGTCCTTTTTTAGACCTTCATCTAAGATGATGAATCCGATATACACAAACTCCTTCACAATACTACACTTCTTCAAATTAATTAGCAACTGCTCCTCCCTCAACTTCTCAAAAACTCTTCTAATATGCATCAAGTGCTCTTCCAGGGTGTTGCTAAATATGAAAATGTCATCCAAATTTTCCTAAAAAATCCTTCAATACCTCATTCATAAGTTGCATGAATGTGCAGGGTGTGTTGGTTAGCCCAAATGGCATGACCAACCACTCGTACAGACCCTCTTTAGTTTTGAAGGTTGTATTCCACTCATCTCCTTCTCTAATATGGATATGATGATACCCAATGTTTAGACCAATCTTAGTGAAGTATTGGGCTCCACTCAGACAATCCATTATATCATCCATCCTTGGTAGTGGAAATCGATATTTGATGATGATCTTCTTAATAGCTTGGGATTCTGTACACATTCTCCACTCTCCATATTTATTTGGTGCTAGTATTGTAGGTACTGCACATGGGATCAAGCTCTCCTAAATCAGTCCCTTCTTCATTAGTTATTGGACTTTCCTATTTTGCTCCTCACTTTCTACAAGATTCATTCTATGGGCTGCCTTATTAGGCAAACTAGCTCATGGTACCAAATATATTTGGTGATTGATCTTCCTAACTGGTGGTAAACCCTTAGGTACATTATCTGATATAATATCTAGAAATTCTTCTAATAGACTTGATACTTCTACTGGGACATCCTTGCATTGGTCTTTTATATCTCTACGGATTAATGCATAGCACATATGCTCATGTTTCAGACCATCCAAACACTTCCTACCATCAACTAAACATATTATAGAACTACTACATACCTTTTCGTCCACCTCCTTTAGGGGCTTCAACTTATGGCACACTCCATCATTTGTTAGGGAGTAAGTGTTGGCATGTACATCATGTATTGCATGCAGATCAAACTGCCATGGCCTTCTCAATATAAAATGGTAAGCATCCATAAGCATGATGTCACACAGGACCTCATCACGGTAATTCCCAATATTAAATTTTACCAAGAATTACTCACTAACAAAATCCCTATGGTCCTTATTCAACCATGCAAGCTGATATGGATGAAGGTGTCTCTTCATCTCTATCTATAGTTTTGTAACCATTCCTTCTGAAACTAGGTTATCTATGCTACCATTATCTATGATAACATTACAGACCTTACCTGCACATTTACACCTTACGTGAAATAAGCTTTTCCTCTGATATTAATCTCTCTCATCATTAATAAAGGCTCTCCTTGTGATAAATACTTCTCCTCTTTCTACTTCTTTAGAGTGCTCAGATTCAACACCTTCATCTACAATAGTAGCTCAGGAATTACCTTTAGGTCTTTTGTTTGTCCTCTCTTGGTGTTGTGGACACTTGTATGATTGATGTACTTCTTCCCCATATTTGAAATAGGTTCCATGAAATACTCCTCTTCCAAGTCTTCATCCAAACCTTCCTCTTTCTCTCTAGTAACCATTTTTCTTATCATGGAGGTGGTAAGCATTATTCCCCTTTTGGTCCTGACTATTGCTGGCTTCTCCATTCTTCTTTTGATCTTCATTTTCCCCTTCATTTGTTCTCCCACAAGTTCTTCCACCATGACCTCTTCCTCTTTTCTTGCTCTCAAACCTTCTATTCATATTATCTTCAACCCTCAAGGCAAACTGGTAAGCATCCTCTATGGTGGTCATCCTGACCAAACTTAACTCCTATTGAATACTTGCTCTTAACCCATTAATATAATGGGCTACCTTATCCTTTTTAGTCTCAGAATGCCATGTTATGATTAAAATTTTGTAGAAATCCTCTATGTATTCTTTGATAGACTTACTCGGTTGTCTCAAACCTTGCATTTTATTTAGTAAATCCAAATCATAATAAGATAGAATGAACTGTCTCTTCAACTTCTCCACCACCCGCTCCCACATTTTTATCATTTATTTTCCTCTTTTGTTTCTATCTAGTAGAACTCCCTTCCACCATATGCTAGCATGACCCTTAAGCTTGGTCTTAGAAAATTTAACCCTCTCAGGATCTTCTACCCCCTCAAACTCGAAATATTCCTCCATATCATTAATCTAGTCGATCAACTTTTTTGGTTTAAGATTTCTAGAATATGAAGAAATGTCAAAATTCAACCTCTTTCTAATCTGGGACATGGCTTTATACAATCTACCTTGTGCATGATATACTACCTATTTTTCTTCCTCGAACTGGGCCTCTTCTTTCTCAACTTCATCTTCACTCCCATATTCTCTTCTAGGCTCAAACCCTCTATGCAGCTCCTCTTGTAGAGCTTGAACTTGCCTCTACAAGGCTCTAAAATCCTCTTCTGACACCATAGCATTTCTCCCACCACCACGATTTCTTTGTGGAGGAATTTTTGCTCTCATTTTTCATATATCCTAATTACAAATCTTGGTGTAAACTACCTCATGTCTGGCGATTTGTTTACACACTCAGGAAATCCTACTCTAATACCACTTGAAGTAGTTCAACAAACACAAAACGAATAATACATAAGTGTTTTTACTTTGATCATGTTAGATGAACCAAGCATTTCATTACTTTCATAAAAAAAAAGGATACAAAAGAAAAGATCGCTTTTACAATTTTGAAATTTCCCTCGAATACCCTGTTTTCTCCTTTTCTTGCATAAAACAATTCATTTGAAAATTGAATTTTAGAGGTAAACTTCCTAGGGTCATAACTTTGCGCTCGTTGCTCCGATTGACTGGCACGAGACCTTTTCATAAATGGAACTATATGAACTAAATGGTTCAAGACTCATCTATGTCCTATTTCTATTTTATAATTTTTAAATTCATCCTCTAAGACCCTCAAAATTCACCTATAAATTTGGGTATCTAGATTTTTACTATTTTTGGTAGGGTTTTGCCATAAAACGTACATATATCCCAAACCGTTTAGGGTATTGGGGTGATTATTTCACCAATGGCTCTAATTTTATATCCCCTAGACAACAAAATACACTTATAAAATAATTAAATCAAATATAAATTTTGGGTGATGCAAGATCACTCTTATAGCACTAGATACTCCTCCATCAGATGTTGTGAGGATTCCCCATGAATTTTTTTTGTTAAGACTTTATATTCATCGATGTCATCCTCTATCTCATCTAGATCCAATATTTATTAAAGCATTGACAAGGCATCAACATTGAGAGCTTCACAATTTGGTTCTCTTAATACATTAGTGGATTGTGCAGGAGGGTATATGACTAGGTTTTTGATATTATGTCCATCCAAAATGGTCATTTGACCCGTCCTACAACTTATGTAAAAACCAACTATAGCCAACTAAGGATTGCCTAATATAAGTGGATATCCTCCCAATCCATATCTTGATTGTAAGACTAAAAAGTCTACCGAATACTCCCATGCATCTACTATCACTACCACATCTTCCAAAATTTCCTCCATGATTAGTGTAGATCGATCAACCAATTGTAGAACTATCTTAGTTGGCCTTATATTTTTGAGTTGTAATTTTTGCATGGTTTCTTGGGGCATAACATTCATAGCAGCTCCTAGATATACTAATGTATTATGCAACTTAAAGCCTTCAATGTGAACTATTAACACTGGGCTTTCTACATTTGAGTACTTCAGATGGTAGGTGTTTTGTAACACGAGATCAAGTAACTGACCTACCACATTAACTAATTTTGATGGTTTTCTTCTTAGTTTATTCAGATATAACTCTCTTATGGCCTTCATATTGATTGGAATATCTCTTATGGCCTGATATAGAGAAATTATGATTGTGATATTTTTCAACCCCTTCATGATGTCAAATTTTGATTTCATTTTCTTTCTAGGTTCTTGTAATATTTTTGGGAAGGGTGGAACCCCTTCATTTTTATTTTTCCAACAGGTACAATTTCTTCTAGCTCCTCTACCAAATGTGATTTCTCTTCTATATCTACTTCTACACCCTCTTCCTCCACTATTGGAGGGGTTGGATCTACTCCTAATTACTTGCTTGATCTAAGTTGTACAGGGTTGCAATCTACTCTAATATGATACATGGAAAATATATATGTGCCCACCTAATATATGGACTGATTTATCTTGTTGTTTGGATTTGGTGTTGGTTATCTAGGAAGATGATTTGGATTAGAAGTAGGAGGTGCAGGCAAACTAGGCTATAGTGGTGGAGATGTTGAGGTTTGTGATGGTGAAGTCCACATGTTCTAATTCTGCCACTATGGCCCAACCTGCTGATATAGAATTCATGGATAAGGGGTGTAAGGAGTAGATCCTTGGGTGGCATTCATCCAAGGTGCTTGGTACCACCATCCCACGTTGGGTGGTTTATTTTGTACTTGGTTCATAAAATTAGTTCCCCCATTGGGTGGTACTCCTCCTAGCATCCATTTTCCTGAGGAAACTGTTGCTAGTTTCTCATATTATCCTTAAAATAGATTTCTACTACTTCAAGTTCTTCCTTTATATTTTCTTATTATGGAAACAACCTTGTTTTGTGATCCTTTTGAAAAATGGTACACACTCTAACTTTATTCTTTAGACACTCATTCTCCGGGTTTTTTCTCCTATATTTTGGGTAAAAGAAGGCAAGTGCTGCATCAATTTCCTATTTATTTTTTCTGAATATGGAATATGTTCAATTGGAGTGCAAGAGATGATAGAATATCACTCTTGATATCCTCAAGAAAATTATCTATTTATGCCTTGGTTACTAAGGTTGTGCTTTTTATCCCTCGATTGATGGGTTTACCTTTCATTATTTAATAGTTTCAACATAATTATTGAATGTCTAACATTTGGTGTTGGTAAATATCACCTCCCATTATTTAATTTAAATCCTCTAAGGACTCATTTATGGGATCCCTTAAGAATATACTTCTCAAGGATTTCTCACCTAATTTTTTATGTGGTGATATTTTAATATCATAATAGTATTCTAATGATTATTCATCTCTTTGGGACATATCTAGGACCTCTTTCCTAGAATCACATTTCCTTCCAAAATCCTGATATTATTCTAGGAAGATATTTTTCATGTCCTCCCAGGTGGCAATGTGTTTGTTCTTCAACCCAATAAATTAGTACAATAATGAATCATCTAGTGTAGAGAGAAATAGTTTTAGTTTTTGGGTATCAAATATATAGTCTATTGATCTGAAAAGTACATCAAATTTAAAAAATAAATACGTTATCCTCAGTTGGTAGTCCTCTAAAATTAGGAAGATGAGTAGGAGAAATGTGTTTCATTTTAATTTCCACTTGTTATTTCTCAATTGGAAAGTCAAAATTGGTTAAAGGTTCATCAGTTTCATCAATAGCTTTAGGTGATGTAATATCTATTGCAGCTACTTTCAGGGTAGCTAGTAAGGCATCACACTAATTTTTATTATATTTTAATAATATACGTAGATATACATGTGAAATAGTTTCATCTTAATTTGCTTTACACCATTTTTAAATCAATACATCTTCCATTGTTTTCTACCTTACGTCTCAAAATATAGTTTATCTAAATAACGGGTTACTAGAACAAGGAATTTTAGGTGAATATGTAATTTTAGGAAGTGTTTGTGATGCTTCACAAGGAATGCTAGAAGATATTTTAGGTATATCAGGAGTGTTTACTACATTTTTAAGAAATTGTTCATCTCATATTCATGGTCTTAGAGGAATCATACACTCTTAGATGGAGAATCTATGGGCAAGCTAATCTGAACTATAACTTTTAGTTTGACTGACCTATAGATTTGGAATACTATATTTTTCACACCCCAACAATGTTGCCAAAATAGTGAGTAGAAAATATGTTTATGAATATAGTTAATTTTACTTCCATTTACTTTTATCAATTTGGAGTTCGTAAACTTGGTGAGTACCAATGCAAAGTATATGCTTGTAGTAAACTAGGAGATGATTCCTATGTGTCAGTTTGGTTTGGTGGGGTGGAGTATTTGTATGGTTGAAATGCATACAAACAAGCAGAATTGAATTGCAATAAAATAAACACTAATGGAAATTGTAGGAAAAATAATTTAAACTATCATTATCAAACACGTGACTAAAATAAAATTTGCATAAAAGTAAAGTGTAGGAAATTAAACACTCTTACAGAATTGAATAAAGCATAAAAATGCAGAAATTAAACGCACTATGCAAAAATAAATAAAATAGGAAATAAAATTGGAGAAATTAAGAACAAGAACTTAAATAATGACAAAAAAAATAGAGGAGAAATACTTCCTAGAGTGGGCCTAGGCTCCTATAGATGTCCTCCCAAATAAATCATATGGTCAAAATTCCAAACACATGAAATAATAGAAAGCTCGAGCTTTTTATTAGATGTAATACAAAATATAATTTTGCGTTCATGGTTCAGGATCCTTTTCTTTAAGGGTGGCCTGAGTTTTATATAGAATGTGATCATCCCCTGTTACAAATTTAGACTGTACTAATTTTATTTATTTTGACACAATTCGCTATGGTGCGTGCGCATAAATTAATTAAACACCTAATAAAATAGAAACACTAAAATTAAACCTTGGAGGATAATCATAGTGCTTCCTATGCTTTCACAATAATATGCATCTAATTCTATACACAGTCTTCAAATTACATAGTCAATGCACACTTTATTTCACTAGAAAAAAACGTTGATTGACCTATCGTTGGAATATAGGCATATTTTTTGTCAGTCACTAGGATAAAGGCATCGTATATAGCTTTTCCTCATTCATAGAAAATTATCATTTTTTGATCGTTGAATGATGGGTGCTTGCTATACCATTGTAAGATAGGTTCCTTCTGGCCTGTTGTTGGAAGATAGGCACTTGTCCCATTCACTAGGAGATAAACACCTTCCAACCTACGACCATGAGACATGCATCATACCTTAGATATTTAGGATGTATTGCTCCTATGCCACTACTTTGTTTGATCACCAAGAATTCCTTAATCATGTTATGAAAATTATCGAATGACAGGTCTGCATAGGACCTCGACTAAAATATGCAAAAAGTAATAAAGTACTGCATATACATACAATTTCTACTAAAAACATAAATTATGCATAATACATCATTTTATATTAAATGTATACAATAATCTCATAAAAAATATATTTCTATTATAATAATGCCTTACAGTTATTCCATTAAATAATTTAAAAAATGAGCATTTTAGATGCTCATCAACCACTAGATTCACTTTGTATAAACTATTTTATGATAAGAAGCCTATCCTACTTCTTGAGTTTGAGTTACAAACACTTTGTATTTCACTTAATGTTGGTATTGAGTTATCATAGGTATAATGGAGAGAATATTATAGCTAAATGAGCTTAATGAGTTATAGATGGATTTTCTATACTAGAAAAATATCATCTAGCAACAGTAAAAGATATAGCATGCTAGACATATCAATAACAACAAATATAAACTAAGTTATTGGGCATTGCTATCTGTTTCTAGGTAACTTGAATTAAAAGGTAAATTACCAATGTCATATTTGGGGGTGTGCAAGATTGAATAGGCTTATGATAATTATGTTGTATGACTTCTACACATTGATGATTTAAGGTGATGAATGATAGTGAATGTCCATCGACTAAGATCATACAACAAGCCACTAACTAGGGAAGAATTTTTTGCTTATCTACTATCATAGTATGATTCACACATTGTGAAAGAGACATCCTCTTATACAACAATTGATAAATAATTGTATCTATATAAAATAATGGTTCTAGTCCAATAATCATGCTGGAGTGCCATTTGCCAAATTTTGGCATGAAAACTAGTTTTCAACATGCTTGTCTTGCAAATAAAAACCTTGTTATGAAAATAATTTGTGGAAGCAACCAACATAGGATAAGAGTGAAAACAAAAATGGTCTCATTTATTTTTTAAAAAGATAAGAAATAATGGTGCATGGTTATTTGTAAAATTGATTCTAATGGATATATTCTCTTTATATGATGTGCTTATAGGGTTCTATTTCTTTCAAAGCACTTTACATCATCCATATTAAAAATGTACATGTGTTTTTCCTATTTCACTATTGCTTAATATGAGTATTTAGTGTAAGAATGGTTCATTTAGATTATGGTAAACAAAATAAAAAATATTGAGTGCAAGAGGTCATCCTAAGGACCATGCATGTTTAGGCTATGAGGTGGGTAGCCTTTGGATCAAACTATAAGTGAGCACCAAAATATTTTGGATATAAAGGAATTTGAGCATATATAGGGTAAGGTACTAGACTCATCCAATGTTGAACAAGAAAATTGACATTTGCATTTTGTGGGAATAATTATGGGTATGGTTTTAGGTATGCTTCTAAGTGTAGTTTTAGTACAAATGGTGACTCTGTATACTACAAAAAAAAAGTAGAAACATATTTATAGGAGGTAGCACACTCCTTTCCCTCATGGTAGATACAAAATCTAGCTAGTGATATTCCAATGCCCTATGATAGAAGCAATAAACTATGAAGGTCTATAGATTCCTAAAGATCCAAAAACCCATGATGCTTTAGACGTACCCAAGAATTAAAAGAGGTGTAAAATGGCAATAGCCATCACACCAAGAATGGATTTCATTGATTAGGAGATAGACATAGAATGCCATAGTAAAATCCCAAGGATCCCATAAAAACACCTTGACAAAATAAAATATGAAAAGAGATCCTAACACGATGAGAGGATGTGGATCTTAACAATGAATTAGGAATCCCATTTAATTCCCCATAACAAGTAGAACATGCACAAGTAGAGGATCCATAAGAAACATATAATAGGATATCAGTGGTAGGAAATTTAGAATAATTACAATCTCGCATCACTCATGAAGGGAGTGACTATCAAAATCAATCACATAACATGGAAGTAGAATTCAAACATCTCAAAGTTAATATATTGTAGTAGTATTGAGAAACAAATAGACACAAGAAATTATATGAGGATGATATAAATTTAAATAACCTAGATTTGGAATGGGCCAATATAAATATTTGGGGCCTATAGAAAAAAATTATAGTGGCTAAAAGTCTTTTGCAAGATAACACATACATAACCCAACTCTAGGACTGATCAGTAGAGATAAAAATATAAGAGAAATTAATGTTGGCATCAAATATTGATAATTATCCTGGAGTACATGGAGTAGGGCATAAGGATATTTTTTACCAACAATTACACACCCTTGCTCAATTAGCATAACTCTCTGGACAATAGGAGGGATGGAAAAAATCCATTGAATTAGAAACTAGATTGTTAGAGGAAGCACTAGAGTATGAGGATATGCCATAGGGGGAAAGAGAATACAAATAAAAACTATAATAGCCACAAGAGGCACCTAAATTTATTGAAATAAAAAAGGAATGGAGGACACAATGTGGACCCTAGCAATAATCAAGGCCAATTCCACCCATTTTGCAAAATGCAGTCGCCCTAGACAAGCACAATATAACTATGATGTAATGGGACAATTTGTTTTACCATTTTAAACAAAAGACCCAATTCCTCAATTATTATAAGAAAAAGAACATGTTGAGATAAAAGCTATAAGAACAAGAGACAACAACTAAATTTCATATATAGTTTAATTTTGTATTCCACCTTGTGGAGAGATAGGTTGAATGTAGGAAACCAACTTGGATGTAAAGGTTGTTCCTGAGATAATAATTTTATTGATGATAACTCATGTAGCTATATTAAGGCTAGGTTCACCACTAATAAATAATTGAAGACATTTTGAACGTTTATTGTTATAGAAACCTAGAACATAAGAATTTTTTATGTGATTTGTATGTTCAAAAGTATACCATACCCAAGGTTTTTAATTACATCAAAAAATTTGTGTTACAGATTTGAAATCAAAGGAATTTATGTCTACTCTATAACAATAATGTTCAAGGGAGAACAAAGTGGATGAACATGAAAGTGAGGAAAGTAAGGTAGTATTGTTGATGTACTTTAAATTTCCTAGGTTTACCCTATGATCAACAATCATTTTATATTTGTAATCAAGTATGTAAAATTATTTTAAACATTGCATATAGGAATTATATTACTTATTTAAGTAATATTTTGAGATAGCTAAGTCATCCTACAATCATAGGTGGGAGGAGTTGAAGGTATCTCTATGGAAATGAGAACCCATATCCCATGAGAATCTAAGTTGGTACCTTTAGAGATCTCAAGCAATGAATACCATCATTGAGAAACATAACTCTTGGTCTAAAATTTTCCTAGACAATAAAGTGTACCCTAGACATTAACCAAGATTGGATGACTAGGATTTCTCCCAAGTTCAACCTCTAGAATAGGTTGGCTCCTTATGATGCTTATAAAATGAACTTTAGGGTCTAATATTAAATAGAGAAATGTAAGGGTTGGAAAGGAGTAAGGTTTTAGAAAATTAATTGAAAATGGGATGGGATATAGCATAACAATAATAAATATGCATAAGATAAGATCCTTGGAAAACTAATTTTCAGTGAAACTTAATAGACCAACCATTAGAAAAAACATCATATAGTTTTTTTAATATTTCTAATGTACTTTGATCATTCCAAATACTTATGAAGGTCAATCCAAATGGTGACCCAGTTTAGAAAACTTCATTGTAATAGAATAAACTTATCACAAACTACCATAGAACTAAATTAAATCATAAAATTTACTCATAAAAATATGAACATGCAATCATAATGGTGTCCAAATAGCTTTCACTTTTCATTAATTAGAAACAATGATTATACAACATTTATTTAAGTAATTGCTACAAAGTTGAACCTCATCATGAGGTGCACTAATATATTTATGAGTTGTTCAAGAATCCTATAACATAATATTTACAAAGTTTATTTCAATTCTATTAGAAAAGAGCCCGATAAGAAATGCTCTAGAAGCATAGGTCATCTTCATACCTTATCCTACCATGCTGATGTAGTAGGTCCAAATTTCTTCATCTTGCTTCAGATTTATAGTGTTTTTAGTAGGTTTTTTTATCTTCAATTATCATCCTTTACATTTTTCTTAGCCACTATAATTATATGTCACTTTCAGCTCTAACTACCTCAGTTTTGGATAGCTAACAATCATTTAGGAAGTTAGGGTAAGCTGTGTGAAAGGGATATTTTTTTGTTTTGGGTCAATGTTTGAATCCTTACCAATGTTAGGGTCCTTTGGTTATTTGAGAATCTATTTAGATCAAACCTATAATTTTAATATGGTTTTTTATTTAGTGGATATTGCCCATGAGATGCATATTTTACTTCTATTAACACTCTTGATTTTGACCTTAGTGTGTTTTTAAGGGAAGCAAGCACATGACGAAATGTATTGGTCTTTATTTGGGAAGTGATGGGGTGCCAAATGTTCTTAGTTTTTATAGATACCATACCTATTTTGGTACCATTTTACCTTGGGTTAAACTATAGCTTACCTACATATTATAGATAGGCATAGAAAATAGGAGAAATATGGCATCAAATTATATAGGATATAGTTATGTGCTTTTCAAGAGTTATACATGAGATGTAAAACCTACATAATGGGTATTTTTTCCTAGAAAGAATGTTTAATATGATTAGGAAATGATCAACAACAAAGCACCCTTTTTTAATTGAAACTGGAGCATGCACCTATGTTGAATTTTTATTTCTAGTATGCAACTCTAATGAATAGGCATCAAATTTATTCTATTAAGACAATATAAAAATAACTTAACAATTCAAAGCACCAAATACTATGTCAAGAATACATTAAATACTATGCTAGGTTAGCATTAAATTCTACACTAACTAGTATCAAAAAGGTTGCGACAACTAGCTTAGAAAGCCCTTACATCAAAGGAAGTAGTCTAATTGGTGTGAACCTAGGGGAGACAATGATTTCAATATGAACCATGGTATAATAGTAGATCCAATGTTGTTGGATGATAGCGTGGAGGCTTAACCAAAGTCAAGTTAGAAAAAAATGGTATGCTACATAATTTGGAAAGCCAATAGTGGTAGTTGTTAGCATAAAAGGATGAAGCAACCATTTTTAGATGCATGGATTTTGAAGCGAAATGAAGATAGATTCTAATATCTTATTTTGATCTACTATTGTAACTATATATTTGTTTATTTATCATTGTAAACTAAAATGACTATTATCCATTGTATGAGTTTATGACTATATTAATGGTTGTCTATTTTTTTTAAATCTTTGGTTAGCAAGTTAGATAGTTGAATGATAGAAAAGTTAGGAAACATTTGCATATAGTCTAATTATCCATGTACAAGATTTTCTACATGTAATTTATTTTAAAATAATAAATCTAGCCATAAGTTATGTATTAGTCTTAGGTAATCACTCATTCCACATTTTTGTGGAGCAAGAGCCTACTCTAAGACAAGGTGGAAATTTTATTATTTTATGTTTTGAGAAGGTATTATGCTATTATCATTTATGTTATTATATTTCTAGCTATGTGTATTGTTTTATATTCTAATGTATTCATGTTAATGTGATTCTATTAGATAACTACCAATAGAAAAGTAGATAGTCACATAGGATTAGTTTCCATTTTATTTAGTTTGTAATTTACAACACCTTTCAATTCTACTGAATAGTGAACTTAATTACAATATATTTAATTTCTAAATTCATGTGAATGGTGGAAGTAATTAGTTTAAATTCTATTCTTTATATTTATGCAACATGTTTCATTTAAATTCTGAGAGCATGAGTGTGAATATAATTTTATTAATATATATATATTATTATTATTATTTTTTACATGATGGAATCGATAGCCGCCACGAATCCGGGCAGGGTGTCCAACTTTTATAGCCTCCATACTATTCTGCGTTGTCCGCCCCAGAAGTCGCCACACAGAACTTCACACAGTCCGCCCCTATAACTGCCATGCCACAATCATTTTAAACCTTTTACGCCACTGAAAGCACCAAGAAAGGGATAAGCATTCAGTCTGGCGAGGCCCGATATTTGAACCTTGGACATCCACCCCCCTTATGGGGTTTGGATGATTAATATAATTTTTTAAATGAAGTAATTTTATTTTTATTTTATACAAGTGAAAAATAGAAAAAACCTATAAAAACTTGTAGTGAGAATAGTCCTAAAACAAATAGCCTACAAATGCCACCTTGGGTTGATAAATTAAATTAAACGTAATACTCAACCTTTTCAATCCATGAATGTTATGGAACCAATAGGATAAGTTGAGTACCATAGATTCACCAAAGAGGAGATTCAAGGAAGCTCTAAACCTATATTCCCATGCAAAGGTTGATCTATATGATCCTTCCATCTAGGATCCAATGAGGGTTGATACTAGTATCATATAGGATTATTGGATGTGGTGTCATACTAACTTTCTCAGGAGGGTCATAGTTCCAAGGGTGTATCCGTAGAGATTGAGGCCCAATAGATACAAATAGATGCTTTCCATTTTTATGAGGTATTATTATAAGGTATGAATATATAATGTGGGACAAATATGTGTAGTAAGTGTAGTAATATCAATGTCTCCACTCTAGTCATTTTTAGACCAAGTAGCATGAAAAATGAGGTAGGATTAAGTAGGTCAAATTAGTTAACCATCAAGGTAGATCAATATGCCTTGACATGGTAGGTGGATAGCTTGAAGGTGGTTCTAGCAGTGAGGATCATAAACTAGGATCAATTAGAATCATAGGTCATAATGATACACTATATGATCTAAAGCTTGATTATAAAGAGGACTTTAGTGGTGGTGGGATAAACAAAAATAGGAAGTATACCTATACAAGGTTAGGTATTTTAAGAACAATTGCATCTATCGATTCAAGCATATGATGCTGGAAAGTGCACATGTGACCCACTACAATGTCATGTATCACATAACCATCCTAGAAGATGGGTTTCTATCATTATTGATGATGTCATGATTATGGAACCACTTGAGGTCTCTAACTTGAGAATCACAATGGGGAATGTGGTTGCCTCCACTTATGGAAGAGAAGCACCAATTATGAGCTCCTAGAGCTAGCTATTTTTTTGTTATTTTTAACTTGATTTCTAAGGATTGGGATGATTTTGATGTATTATTATGATGGTTGTATTATGATTTTATATATGACACTATATGATATACATATATACTTGGTACATTAATACAAATTTGTATTTATGATATTTATGTGTTAAATTATGTGTTTATGACTTACGATGATTGATCATGTATGTGATTTTTGACTTAATTACTTTAGCAATTAATTTGTTTAATGATGTTATGTTTTATTAATAATTTTTATTGAGTGGTCATTTGATTATGTTATATATTTGCATGGATGTTATTGATTAAATGATAGGTGGTGATTAGACTTATGATTAAATGTGCATGTATTTAAGACAAATTAGGATATAGATGAAAATTCTTTTGTGATGTAATTATCGTTAATTTTATACTAATTAAAGATCAATTACTACTAAAAAGTTATGAATTTACTGATGCTTGATGTTATAAAGTGGGCATTGCTATAGTAAAGCTATTTACAAAATATATACATAGAGTTATGCACACATATTTTCCCAAGGGAAATTTGGTTAGCCTTATCTAATGGGATTTTTATTAGATTTTATATTTACCTAGGAGGACTTTAATTAGCATTACTTGAAGTTCTTCTAGTTATCTACTATGGTGTAAAATATATACAAAGACAAAAACAAATATTTTCCTTTAAATAAATATTTAAAGGAATTTTTATTTTCATGTTGGACTTTAGACTCAAAATTTTCCTTCAAAAAAATACCAAAAGGACTTATACATCGATTGGTTTACCTCATATAGAAATTTTATAGGTGATTTATGCTTGATTTGTGTGTCAATGGATGATACCCCCAATTTGGAGGTGTAGACACCAAAATAGCACCAATCCGATTATGTGACAACAAGCGCTGATCGCATTGACACACATAGCCCCTAGGGCAGGCCCCGAGAGGTTAAACAGTGGTCCTAACCACTCCCAAAAGTAGTTTGGAGGTTAGAGGTCAATTTGGCACCTTTTTGGCACCTTGCTCTCTGATCATCCCACCCAGGGATGAATACAAACTTGCATTCATCCCACCCAGGGACGAATATCAGTATTCACCCCAGGGTGAGGCGAATAGCAAGTTTGACTAGCAAAATTCAAACCTCGACAAGTCTGCCAGTTAACTGAAGCTACAAGCCATGCAATTGCGAGGAATGGATCCAAATAAAGAAGAGAGAATTCAATAATGCATGTATTTATTTTAGAGACCTCATGCAAGGAGATTCTAAATCAAGGAATTAGCTTTTCTCTCAAAATAGGAAAAACAACTCAAGTGGTGCCCTCGCATGTGCAATTCAAACAGAGAGACCCTAGGTCTATAAATTGGTGAGTTTTCTCACCCAAAAGAGAGACAGAGAGGGAGAATTTGAGCAATGAAGTGCTACCAATTTACCTACCTACTTGCGATTTGTGCCTTTCACATCCTTAATCTCTCATTCAAAAGGGAGGTTATTGGGTGACTATTGGAAGCACTAATCAAGACCAAAAACCCACTTTTTTGCCACAATATCCCACAAAATTTGTCGAAAACACCCCATAACAGGTTTTTGACCCATCCCAAGTGGATTGGTGCTGAAACAAAGTCCCAAACGATGGGGGTCCTACCCCCGGGCGCTCCCCAAGCTGTCGTAGTCCTAAACGCCCCACCCCGATACGAATAGAAATATGTGATATATTTATCTGATTTTTCTTTTGCATATTATTCTAGGTCATTTAAATAGGCTGTAGTTTAAATTTCATTTCATTATGAGCAATTTTGATCAGGTTTTTGTCATTTCTTGCCTTTACTAATATGCAGATGCCATCATCAAAATATGGCTACTATAGGTAAAATTGGAGAAATATGACCATCTGGGTCTTCCCAAAATTCCCCAAATTAGCTAACCCCAACTTTTTAGGTCATTTGGAACTTCCTAGGTAGGACATTGAAGAGGGTGCTTTCTAACAAATTATTGTAGGTTAACTCGTCCCACCCCAAAGCAAATACAAATATGTGAGGAATTTCCTTACTGTTCTTTTTGTAGTGGTCCCTTGGTAAAATATTCATGCTTATATCAAATTTTTAGGTCGTTCTGATATTATTCAGTCATCGTTTTAATATTTTCATGCATACGCTAACAGTAGGCCTTGGGAAACACATGTTTTATTCTATTTGTAGGTGCTACTAATATTTTTTGTTTCCTTGAATGTAGGTATTTGACATCAGAGGAGAATGAAGGAATAAAAAATCATACACACAAGTGGCGATGACATTTTGGTCCACCCATATTACATGTGGGCACACAGAAGAAGGATTTGCTATCTATGGATGTGATAAAGAAACATATTTGACGCTCCTATCCCCTAAAAAGGAAGGAGAATTATTGTAACACAACTTTGAAAGCATATCAATAAAAATGGTAGCATATTTCATATTGTTTTTATCTTGTGTCGATTCATCTATGTTCTTTCTTTTCATGCATGTTGCAATATATAGGCTTTTAGCATTAAGTGTGGTTTTAAACGCATCTTGCTTGGCATATTCATTTTTGTTTTTGTATCCTCATGCTTTCAGTGGTGATCACGGTGGGACCTCTGTCCCTTGATTTTAAATATTAAAATTTTAATCAAAAGTTGTTTGTTTTGCTTGTAGGTACCAAGTTCTCAGATGCTGGACTGTTGTTTGTCCTACCCTAGAACGAATACATATCTGTTATTCATCTCACCCTGGGACGAATAGATCTCTATGTACTTTTCAAGCAAAAATTTAGAGACATACAATTTGGGCAGAGAAGAGGTAGGGGTATTAAACACCCTCTGTCAATTTTTTGCTTTCTGCTTTATGTTCTCTATTTTTTTTTGCTTACATAGGAGAGTTTAAATGCTTGCTTGTTTCATTTTTGCAACTTAAAAAGAACCCCATACACCACATGGTAATTTAAACCAAGGACTTGGTTGTAAAACCTCAACCCTTGAGCAAGACCAATGGTGGATTTCATCATCACCTTGGCTTGAGATATTGCATCCATAACCCTGATCGCGACTGTTGCTAGACGTAAATCCTGATGAAAGTTAACCAAGTGTAGCTTGGGGTGATTCCTAGTGTATGAGGATAATTCTTCTATTGTAGGTGTCATAAATAGAGTGATTCCCCTTCCACACCACCTATGTTCCATGTATCATCTGCTCTCACATACCTATAGTATCCCTTACGTAAGGGCGGGTATATAGAGAGGTTGGTATATCGGTCCAAAAATGGTATATTGAAGGGGCGACCATTTTGGGAGTCATAAGATCCATCATAATTGCATTTAAACAATCTTCAAAAAAAGCTTTCAAAAACAAAAAAAAAACCAAAACACACTAAAGCAGATTTAGGGCACACTTTTAATATTTAAAAGAAATAATCATTGCTTGTGTGTGATATTTTTTGTTTAGTGTAGCATAAAAAAATCATAAAAAGAAAAAAAAATAAAATCTATGCATTTTTAGGTAAACATCACCATGGTGTACACCCGTAGCCGAGCCAATCACGGGCAGAAGCTATCAAGAGTGCACCAAGGGGGACAAGTCACCTCCGATATAGTCCTGAGGACTTGGTCATCCTGCC
Source organism: Wollemia nobilis (assembly GCA_028583015.1). NCBI lineage: Eukaryota > Viridiplantae > Streptophyta > Pinopsida > Araucariales > Araucariaceae > Wollemia > Wollemia nobilis. The sequence goes on from JAQPPZ010000925.1 coordinate 4,090,892, forward strand.
TTGGCAGCATGGCACCCAAGATAGTCCACATCATGCCATAACATAACAGGATTATAGAGGCACCTCTTTGAGAGGCACCCCCACTCAACATAGGTCCTTTCAAGAGGAGAACCTACACGTGGCACTCAAAATATACAGGAGACCTCCCTTAGATGCTCGTTATAAGTGGCCTAGTAATGATGTGTTAGAGCAACAAAGGGTCCAGAAGGAGGGGCCACATGACTTCATAATCCCTCCTTTACCCCGTATTACTGTTAGAAACACTAGGCAATATCCAGAGTATCAGGCTTTCCAGACAAGGCAAGACAATTTTGCCCGCACCTTTTACGCATACAATAGAGAGAACGAGGAAGACCACTATGTTCCTCAAGAGCAATACACAACGTGGGAACGATGCACTTCCACACCCGCTATGTATCAGGATCACCCATTGAGGCCAGAGCCTCAAGTGAATGCCACGAACCTCGATAGAGGGAAGCAACCCATAGGGGTCTCGGATCACCATGACCGAGATATACATGTAGGAGAGGAATCTAGGCTTCCTAAACAAGAGACGACAGAACAAATTGACTTGGCATTTGCCAAACTAGCCGCTCGCCAAGCGCAAATCACACGACTCAAGTAAGACCAACAACAATTAGAACATTTGTCTCGCCTTAACAAAGAGCGCATTTAGCGTCAAAAAGCCGAGTTCCTTCACAACAATGTGCTTGAGAAGGTCCCAACCCATCATGCACATAAATTAGAAGTGTATGAGAGGCACAACCCCTTGGTGCGAGACAGGTCTCCGCGACCTCATCAAGCACTACCTCCAAGACCTCTTAGACCTGAGTGGGAAGCCACTCCCACACACTATGAAGGGCACCCTCTACAGGCACCCATTAATGTTTACAGGTCTAGGCCAAACACTCCTCAAGAAGCCTATGAGGAGTATGAACAAGAAGAAGAGTGGCCTGAAATGCCCTATCAAGGCAGAAGGGGTGCTACCAAGCTACCCATCCAAAGGCCTCAAATTCCCCGCAACCCACAGTGGGAGCAAACCAAAGAGGAGGAAATCAAATCCTATGATGCATATAAAGTGCTACTCGAGTGCTTAGAATCTATGGATATCAAGACTTCTGGGCCCCAAAAGCCTACTTTATGCCAACTTCGTAGTCATCCTATGCATCCGTCAATGTCGACACCTCCATACCGTGAACACTTTAAGCTGTCCCAGTTGGCACTCTTTAGAGGGGAGGAAGATGCCCAAGAGCATGTGACTCAATTCCTGACCCAATGCTTTGGCATTCAGGACAATGATGCTTTGCTATTAAGAATATTTATAACCACATTCACAGGCTCTACCTCAGATTGGTTTACTCAATTACCAAAGCACAACATCTGTAACTTGGATCAGCTAGTGGATGCGTTCCTAGAATGCTTCACCTTCAACACCAAGAAAAATGTGTCACTAAGTGATCTACCTAGCCTTAGGCAGTATGAGGAAGGATCTATGGTGGCATATGGGAACCGGTGGAGGACGTTGCTTTCAAAGCTGCCCTACCTCCCTCCTATGTCCGACTTGACTCAAATGTTCTCCAAGAGCTATTTGAGATCGATCTCCGTGCTATTGTAGCTACAAAAATATGCCACTTTAGAGGAAGCTCTGGTGTAAGCCAGAATCATCGAGGAGATCAAGATACAGGATGGCAAAATTGCCAAGCCTAAGAAAAATAATGGAACAATAACACCAAAACAGAGACTATGCAATAGAAACCCATCGCGGTCAATCAGGTTGCTATAAATGTCCCTAAGCCTGCACAAGCAACACAACCTCCAAAGGCTAACTATTAGGCGGTGCCTCCCAACAACTATGATAGAGAAAACCAAAGGTAGGAACAAAATCAGCAGTGTCGCCCTAGGCGACAATTTACACCTTACACAGAGTCCAGGGACTCCCCATTTGACCGCTTCTCAACGACGAACTTGATCAAAAATAAATATTTAAAGGAATTTTTATTTTCATGTTGAACTTTAGACTCAAAATTTTCCTTCAAAAAAATACCAAAAGGACTTATACATAGATTGGTTTACCTCATATAGAAATTTTATAGGTGATTTATGCTTGATTTGTGTGTCAATGGATGATACCCCCAATTTGGAGGATAGGTTCATTTTTTACTAGTTTCTTCCATATATAGTGGTACATGGGAGACAATAGATGATGTGATTGATATTGCTATCAAAATTTGCAAACCTCATAGTATTTATCATTGATGATATAGAATAGTATATTTAATAGAATTTTCCATCATCGCATTGAAAATTACAGTAATCAAGTAATCATCGTGTGGCAAAGGATTGGTAGTTTGGAAAATTTGATATAGATATTTCTTTAGAAAAAAAAATATTTAGATAGATGGAGCTATATTGATATAGATTGATGATTTTGCAAACCTTGATTTGATCTACAAAGATATGACTAGGGGGATCTAATCACATTAGTTACCTAGTATAATAAAAGTGGAGTATCTTAGCTAGGAGGATCACTTAACATGTCAGCATGTATCCTTAACACAAGATGAAATAGGTAGCCTACATAGAGGTATGCATGTGCATGCAAATAGATATGAAATCAAGTAGATGTAAGAAAACAACAAGAAGCTAAAAAAAAAATAGACAAGCATTACAAACTTGAATGCAATACATTTTAACATGAATTATCTTTGTTAGTTGTTATGCTCTTGGGGCTAAATTTTTTTAATTAATTTTTTGAAAAATAAAGAATAAAATCAGTTTAAAAAATAAAAAGTAATTGTGACATAGAAGTATAGGTATAAAAATAAAATTAGGTGAATATAAATATGAAAAGATATATTTAAAGATAAAAAGTAAGATTTATTAGTTTTCAAAAATAATATGTAATGAATTTATTTATTCATGTATTTAATATTAGTCAATGTGGTTGCATTCAAATTGAATATATAATTTGATATTGTGCAACAATTGTGTGTACTCTTTGGATTAAATGAATGATAAATGTGTAATCTATATAATTTATGTGCTTTTAAAGCACTTCTTATAAGAGAAATTTTATTTTTAGAGTCTTCTATGTTGATAATTGGTATCATAGCTCATTTTGAACCTAAGAACCCTTAGTTTCCATGGAGCGGCTTAGGGAGGATGTTGGAGCAATGAATATAACTCATACATTTCAATTGTAGGTTTTTTTAGCAAGGAATTAGAAGCTCATTGATGTATCAATATGAATGCATGGAGATCCTAGATTCAAGTATTAGAAGGTCCATGTCTTTAATAATGCATGAGAGTCGAAGTATCAAGAGCATCCCAAAAAGAGGAAAGGAGAGTAATGATAACCATTGGATGAGTGTTATGTGTGGTAAACCCTCACATGAGAAGAGAAAGATGAACATTTGGTGTGGAAACAATAGAGTGAAAATCATAAGCAATAATATAATTTGTTATCCATTAGGTAGTTGCAGTGATTGGTTATCCATGTAAAAGCAATGATCTAATTTTTTATCCATTAGGTAGTTGTAGCAATTGGTTTTCCACGCAATCCAATAGGATGAGAAAGTTATCATAAACAATATTCTTGTTGAGTTATGGGAGGACACCAATGTTAAAAATAAAAAAAGTGTGTACCTAAATGATGAATGTGTATAAGTATGTCCATCAACAAGATTTGAAAGAGTGTTTCTCAAGAAATCAATAGTTTTATTAAATAAATTGAAGATTGAAATATTAATCATCAAAGGAAGAATGTTGGGAAAACTAATGCTTAATATGAAAACACATGAGAATTATTTATTAAAGAAAAAAAAGTTAAAAAATAAAAATAATTATGTCATAGAAAGATAAATGATAAAATAAAAAATATGAATACAAAAATATAAAATATAAAACTACAAATAGAAAAGTATGATTTATTAGTTAAGAAAAGTTATACGTAACAAGTATATTTTAATTATTTTCAGTTCTGGTGAATGGTAGTACCTCTCCAATGTTCACAACAAGATGGGGGCTGAGGCAGGGGTATCCTCTTTCCCCTTACATTTTTATCCTTTACGTAGAGGGTCTTAGGAGACTATTAAAAAAAGAGAGAAGAGGGGATGCAAAGGGACCTAAAAATACGTTCTCAAATTGAGATAAATCACCTCCAGTTTGTGGATGATACTGCTCTTATTAGTCAAACCAATATCATAGTAGCAAGAAACATAAAAGAGTTTTTATATGGGTATACTCAAGCTACTGGGTAAAGTTTTAATGAAAAATCTTAATTTTTTTTTCTGATACAATGAAGAGGGTGAGATTAAATTATACAATTGTTGAAATTCATGGAAACTCCTTTACCCATACAATATTTAGGAGTACCTTTATCTATAAGAAAAATAAAAAGCAAGTGGAAAGTGTTGATGGACAAACTTCAAGCTAAGATGAGAAACTAGATTCACAAATGGCTAAGCTTGGAAGGAAGGATCACAATGATTAAAGCTATGCTACAAGATATCCTTGTTTATAATTTTTTTGTACTTTAGGCTCCAAAGAGAATTCTAAATTATATTGATAAACACATAAGATTTTTTTGTGGTCGGGTGCAAGGGAAGAATAAAAAATAGCACTAGTGGGTTAGAAGGAGACATACCAAGCAAAAAAGGAATGAGGATTGGGGATAAGATCAACATCCCATTGTAGTAATATACTAGCTAGGAAGTTATATTGGAGATGAATTACAACTACTAGGGGTTTATAGAGTAGACTCTTACAAGCCAAATATTACCCAAGAGTGGTTGAGAAATATATTCCAATATATAGAGTGGAAGGAGAGGGATCTACAGTATAAATGATAATGTTAGTAGGCTAGGTGTTAATAAAGCTATACTTATATTAGCAGTTAGGGATGAAAATAATGCTCTATTTTGGGAGGATTCATGGAATCAATCTCAACTAATTATTCAAGTGTTCCCAGATATGGAGAGTTGGAAAGCAGAGCTCCAAAAACTAGGGTGGTGGAAAGCCTCTTACTATATGAAATCATGGAATCAACATGTGCCATAATTACTATAGTGGAAACATCCTTGAGAATTGCCAGTGAGGGGAAAGAGGAACTAACAAAAAAATGGTTCTAAGAGGGATATACTTGGATGGGGAGGAATTAAGTTGGGAATTTATAATTTAAAGGAGGGATACAAGGTAGTTTTTGTATATGATATTACCCTAACACCACTTCCATGGATATTTGTTTGGCAAAAGGATGATAAAAGTTTAATATTTTCTCATGGCTGATTAACCACAAAAAGTGCTTAACATTTGATAATTTGAGAAAAAAAGGTTTCTTTGGGTCTTCCAAATGTGTTTTATGTGGAAAGGCAAAGGAGACCTTGAATCACATTTTTTTTAGGTGTTCTTTTGCTAAAGACATATGTATCAATTGGTGGAGGCGTCTGAGACAACATTGGGAAGTTTTTGAGAGTCAGGAAAGCTTTTATGAGAAATGGAAATAATGTAGCTTTAAGACTAAAATAATGAAAATGACATGGAAACTAAGACCTAGCTTCATATGGTGATAGTTATAGCTAGAACGAAATACATACATATTTAGATCAAAGCACAAAACAAGGGAGCAAGTATGGGAGAGAATTATGTGTAAGGTAACAGAAATAATATCTATCATATTATGGGAGGAAACAAACATAAAAATGGAGGAAATGATTATTCTATAGAGCCTTGGAATAACTGTAGAAAAAAATAACTTAGGGATGGATAGACAAGTGAGATTCTCTTGAATAACATAAAGTGGAGGCCACATCCCAGAGAGTGCGTGAAGGAACACACATATGGGGCTTTTACTAAAACCCATAGGAAAGATGGTTTTGGTATTATCATATGAAATTAAAAAGGAGAAAAAACAGGATTATGCATAAGGGGTTGGACTCAAAATGTGCTCGTAAAAAAATGGTGAATCCTAATAAAAATCAAAGTGAATCATGAAGTATTCTAAGAAAATTAAATTAAGCATCTTCACAACAAAATTTGGGGTATTTGAAGCCCTAAAATGTAATATCATATTTGGGACCACTTTTTACCTATTAAATAATCTTATAACTTCCTATAAATACCATCATTAGATCAAGATTGGAAATATCTTTCCAAAGAGTACAAATATGCCTATGTTTGGATGTATATTGTGGTGAATTGACCCTAAGAAAACATTTATCCTAAAAAATTTCGGTGAATGGACCGACGTCGAGGGTCCTCATAGTCGCCAATTTCTAATTTAAAAAATCCTAATATTCTCCCAATTTGCGAATATTCACCATTGTGCATAACCCTGAGAACTGGTGTACTGGAAAGCATAAGGTATGGGGGAGGAAAAAAACAATGAAGCCGAAGAATGGGCGATCTTGTCAACATCAGTGATAGTTTCAAATCTATAGTTACATAAGTTGTGGATAGAGACAGACTCTCAGGTATGGGCTAGAATCTTGGATCCAATAATACCCTTTCAAGTGTTGGGAATTGGAGAGAGAAGGAAGATGGAAGCAATTCAAAAGATCTGGCAGTTTTTTCAAGATGTTTTTATTACACATGTCAAGCGAGAGGGAAATAGGGTGGCAGACTATTTAGCAAAATGGTAAAAATATGTGGAGGAAGGGCAATATATGGACTCTCATATGAAAAATCAGATAAGTTGGTGCCAAACAATCTAAGGGATGTGGGAGGTGATACAAGAAGATAGCAGAACAAGAAGAGCAGAGAGTGAGTCTAATGAATCTATCATAGTTAAGCCATAGAGAAACACAACATGAAGATAAATGGATGATTTACGGAATTCATATAAATTGGATAAATTGAAAGTCAACTATGGTAATGCTGAGGTGTATGGATATCTGCATTATGTATGGTAATGTTTTATGGGTAATTTTTTATCCCGAAGAGACTGAAGAAGCATTTTCTTTCTCCCTTGATGCATGTCCAATTCATTTTACCTTGTAATACAATTTCTATAAATATAACATATTTTTAAAAAAAAAACAATTATATTTTCATATTCAGTATTATTTAATTTATACATTCATGTGCATCATCATTGTCTACATTTAAAATAAATTGTACGAAATAAAATTAGACGTTAACAAATCTGCTTTAATGATTATTGTTATAATGAAGTAGTATATCTAAACAATGATATAATTTTTTTTATTTCGTATGGTGTGAGCACCCACATATTCGATCCTGACAATTCCATGCGAAATTCTGGTCTTACCATTTGGATTTGCTTTAAAGAAGTATAATGAAATCAGACCACAGTCCTTGCCTTTCGAAAGGGTCGTGTCGACATAGATATTGTAGAGACCCAACAAATGGGAAAGCTTACACTGTTCGTCCACGCAGAATATCTAGAGTCCTAAACGGGAAGCTCAAGTTAACATTATTCGTTACTCTTGGTGCTTTGATGGTCTGATATCGTACCTTTTATTCGTTCTCCTTATGCAACGAATCCTCCATCCATATCCTGAAATCAGGTCACCAATTCTTCTCGAAAGAATAAAGAGGATTTATAGGCCGTCAAAAGCACAGTGATAGAAGATAGAAGAGAACAAAATTCTGCATCGTCCAAGCATTTTCCCAATTTCAGAGTCACATCTTTGAATTATTGAAGCCTTATGGAGATGATGCAGCCGGATTGACTTTAAGCCTAACGCAACTTTCCATATGCGGGGAAGTGAAATTGATTCCATTAAAATCAACGAGAAGCATTAATTAGAAATGTTTGGCGAGGAAATTGTTAGGAATGGAGCCTAATTATGAGGAGGCTAAACAGAGAAATTTTCTGGATTTACTGCAGGATGGGCAGGGAAAGTTTCCAGATTTACAGTCTGTTAGTCTACCAGAGAAAGTTTCCGGATTTACAACAGGACAACCAGGGAATGTTTTTTTGTTTTTATCCCAAAAATTAGATGTTGGGAACTCAATGTTAATATTGGAATGTATTAAGAAAAGCAGTTTGTTTTTTTTGTTTTTTTCTTATATATAGTTGTGAGGAAAAACAAAGAAGACTATGACAAAGAAAATTACTGTGTTGATTCCTTGGAAATATAGAGAGGAAATTACAGCAGATGTTTGCTGTAGGTTGTAACCCTCTATTGCTTGGATTGAGAAAATGAAGGACTAAAAATTCTCGGTGGATGTAACCCACATTGGGTGAACCACGTTAAAATCATTGTCTCTTCTTCTGTGTGTGTTTGTCTAATTTTTCTTTAATTCTGCCATTAAAGTTTGAAACACTATAATTGCTTTTCTATATAAATATATTTTATATAGTGATTTACTCTAACAAGTGGTATCAGAGCGGTTGTTTTGTTGGGTGCACTTGACGGAAGGAGAATTTCTAGATCAAGTGGGAGCAATGGCGGAAGAAAGGAGGTTTAGAGTTCAAAAATTCAATGGCCAGAACTTTCAATTCTGGAAGATGCAGATGAAGGATTACTTGTACCAGAAGGATCTTTTCTTACCTCTTGAAGGGGAAACAGAGAGACCATCTATGTCTGATGAGGAGTGGAGTCTCCTTGATAGAAAGGCATTGGGTACTATGAGGCTGTGCTTGGGAGCCACCGTAGCCTTCAACATCTCTGATGAAAAGACTACTAAGGGAGTCATGGATAAGTTGGCCAAGATGTATGAGAAACCATCAGCATCAAATAAGGTATTCTTAATGAAAAGGTTATTTAACATGAAAATGAGTGAAGGAGGATCTGTGCATGATCATTTAAATGAATTTAATACTTGTCACTAATCAATTGCATTCGGTAGGATTGGATTTTGATGATGATCTTAGGGCCTTATTAATCTTATGCTCTCTTTCGAAAAGTTGGAACAGCTTTGGTAATGGCGGTAAGTAACTGTGCTTCGAGTTCAAATAAATTAGAATTTGATGATGTGGTTGGTGTGATACTTAGTGAGGACATGAGAAGAAAAACCACAGGAGAATCATCTAGCACCGCCTTAATTGTTGAGAATAGAGGAAGAGGAAGAGAAAGAGGCAAGAGTTCACATCATGGCAAATCCAAAGGCAGATCCAAATCACGTGGAAAAGGAAAGCTACAGTGTTGGCACTGTGGCAAAAAGGGTCATCTCAAGAAGGATCTGTTGGCAAAGAAAGGGTGATGGAAATGAAGGTAATGATAATAATGGTAACACTTGAGAAGCCAATATTACTGGACAAATTCTACAAGATGCTTTAATCTTATCTCTTGATAGAAATAGTGATTATTGGGTAATTGATAGTGGTGCTTCATTCCATGCTACCTCACATAAGGAATACTTCATAGATTATGTTTCGGAGATTATGGACAGGTTCTATTGGGAAATGACCAACCATGTAAAATCATGGGTATTGGAAAGATTTTGATTAAATCCCCAAATGGATGCCAATGGGCTCTTAAAGAGGTGAGACACATACCATATTTAAATAGAAATCTTATATCGACAAGTAATCTTGATGGTGAAGGATACACGGTTGCATTCGGAGAAAATGCTTGGAAAGTTACTAAAGGTTCATTGATAGTAGCTAGAGGTAAATTGGTGGGTACTCTTTATTTACTTACTGATTTTTCTCCCTGCTCCATGAATTTAGTTTCTACGGGTGAGAGTGCATCTTTGTGGCACCAAAGACTTGGCCATATGAGTGGAAAAGGTATGGAAATTTTACATTCAAGAAAGTTATTGCCTAAGTTAAAAGAGATTGATTTGGAATTCCGTGAGGATTGTGTTTATGGTAAAGCAAAGAGAGTTAGATTTCTCAAGGATGGCAAGGAAAGGAAGAAAGAGAAATTGGAGCTAGTGCACTCAGATGTTTGGGGCCCAGCTCAGGTAACTTCTCTTGGAGGTTCCTCTTACTATGTACTTTTTATTGATGATGCAACAAGGAAAACATGGATATATTGCATTAAGAATAAAAGTGATGTTTTTAATACCTTTAAGAATTGGAAAGCATTAGTTGAAAATGAAACTGGAAAAATGTTAAAGTGTCTAAAGTCGGATAATGGTGGAGAATATTGCAGTAGAGAATTTGATGTGTTTTGTTCTAAAAATGGAATTAGAAGAATCAAGGTAGTTCCAAGAACACCTCAAGAAAATGGGGTTGCGAGAAAGAATGAATAGAACCATCATGGAGCGTGCTAGGAGCATGAGAATACATGCGAGGCTTACCATTATTTTTATGGGCTCATGTTGTTGATACTTGCGAGTATATCTGATTAATAGAGGACCGTATAGTGCCTTGGATAGAGGAATTCCGAAAGAGCTTTGGGCAGGTAAACCAGTAAATTATTCTTTCCTTAAGGTATTTGGATGTGAGGCTTTTATGCATATAGACAAAGAGAATAGAAATAAGTTAGATGCTAAGGCCCAAAAGTGCTATTTTATTGGTTACGATATTGATGGCTTGGGTTACAGATTATGGGATTATGATAATCGAAAAGTCATTAGAAGTAGGGATGTCATATTTAATGAAAAAAACTTGTATAAAGATCGGTTGCAGGGAAAGAAACAGAAGAGGAAAATGCTGAATACATAGACCTTGATGGACACATAGAAAAGGTAACTCCAAAGGTGGTAGAAGATCAAAATGTACAGCAGCAACAACAAGCACCTCAATCTCCAGAAAGTGCTATTAGACGTTCTACCGGGATAAGTAAAATTCCTCAACGTTTCTCTGATTATGTTTTGTATCATCGATGCTTGGTGATCCGGAATGTTTTCCAGGAAGCATTACAAATGGATACCGGGAATAAGTGGGAGCTTGCAATGAATGAAGAAATGGACTCTTTATTTCACAACCAAACTTGGGATTTGGTTGAGCTACCCAAAGGTAAAAGAGCTTTGACCAATAAATGGGTGTATATGATTAAAGAGGAGAATGAAGGGCATAAGAGATACAAAGCAAGACTAGTGGTCAAGGGATTTTCTCGAAAAAAGGTATTGATTTTGATGAGATTTTTTCTCCAGTTGTAAAAATGACCTCTATTAGAGCTATTTTGAGTCTTGTAGCTATAGAAAATTTGTTTCGGAGCAATTGGATGTGAAGACAACATTTCTTCATGGTGATTTGGAGGAGGAAATTTATATGCACCAACCGGAAGGCTTTCAGGTGAAAGGTCAAGAGGATTGGGTATGTAAAGCCGAAAAAGAGCTTGTATGGGTTAAAACAAGCTCCTAGACAATGGTATTTAAAATTTGATAAGTTCATGGCTAATCAAAGGTTTGAAAGATGTCAAAGTGATCACTTGTGTATATTTTAAGCAAGCTGGAAATGGTAACTATGTTATTTTGCTATTGTATGTGGATGACATGTTAGTTGCAGGAACAAATATGCAAGATATAAACATGCTCAAGAAGAAGTTGGCTAAATCCTTTGCCATGAAGGATTTGGGAGAAGCCAAAAAAATCCTTGGTATGAGAATAACAAGAGACAAGGAGAGTCACACTCTGAAATTATCACAAGCAAAATACATAGAAAAAGTGCTTAAGAGATTCAACATGAACAATGCAAAGTCTGTTGCTATTCCATTGGCAAAGCATTTCAAACTCACCAAAGATTTGTGTCCCAAGACACAAAAGGAACAAGAGAATATGGCTAAGGTTCCCTATGCATCAGTAGTTGGAAGTTTGATGTATGCAATGGTTTGTACAAGACCGAGATATTGCCCATGCAGTGGGAGTAGTGAGTAGATTTATGAGTAATCTAGGAAAAGGACATTGGCAAGTGGTAAAATGGATACTCAAGTACTTGAGAGGAACTTCAAATTATTCTTTGAATTTTGGAGGCTCTAATATATGCTTGAAAGGTTTTGTAGATTCCGATATGGCGAGGTGATCTTGATGGTGGAAGGAGCACTACTAGCTACATATTTACTATAGGAGGAGGAGCGGTTAGTTGGATTTCTAAACTCCAACACCTAGTTGCACTTTCAACCACTGAAGCTGAATATGTTGTTGCTACGAAGCAAGCAAAGAGATGGTTTGGTTGCAAAGACTAATGGAAGAAGTGGGGAAGAAGCAAGAGGATAATAGGTTGTGGAGTGATAGCCGAGTGCTATACACCTTGCAAAGAATTCAGCATTCCATTCAAAAACTAAACACATCAAACTCAGGTATCATTTCATTAGATCAGTAGTGGAAGATGGATCTTTGAAATTAGGGAAGGTTCACACATCACAAAATCCTGTTGATATGCTTACAAAAGTGGTGTCAAGAGAAAAGTTGAGCTTTTGCTCAACTTCAATTGGCCTTAAGGAATAAGAGGCCATGATGAGAATTTTTCAGTCCTTGGTTGCAAGTATGGTGCAATGGAATTAGTCTCCAAGTGGGAGATTGTTAGGAATGGAGCCTAATTATGAGGAGGCTAAACAGAGAAAGTTTCTGGATTTATTGCAGGATGGGCAGGGAAAGTTTTCAGATTTACAGTCTGTTAGTCTACCAGAGAAAGTTTTCGGATTTACAATAGGACAACCAGGGAAAGTTTTTTTGTTTTTATCCCAAAAATTAGATGTTGGGAACTCAATGTTAATCTTGGAATGTATTAAGAAAAGCAGTTTGTTTTTCTGTTTTTTTCTTATATATAGTTGTGAGGAAAAACAAAGAAGACTATGACAAAGAAAATTACTGTGTTGATTCCTTGGAAATATAGAGAGGAAATTACAGCAGATGTTTGTTGTAGGTTGTAACCCTCTATTGCTTGGATTGAGAAAATGAAGGACTGAAAATTCTCGGTGGATGTAACCCACATTGGGTGAACCACGTTAAAATCGGTCTCTTCTTCTATGTGTGTTTGTCTAATTTTTCTTTAATTCTGCCGTTAAAGTTTGAAACACTATAATTGCTTTTCTATATAAATATATTTTATATAGTGATTTACTCTAACAGAAATTTCTTTGAATATATTCGCTTTGTCGATTACATGGCCTTTCAAGCCATTATAAGTCCGTCCCTGCCTGGTCATTAACTCTCATTCTTGGATTGAAAACACTGAAATCTCATGAAGATGGTGTTACATGAAGAGGTAGAGCGTGTTACTCAGCCAAGAATGACTTGCCCATATCCTATTCTCAAAGATAGAAGGTATTATTTTAGTTGTGGTAATATGGGCAAGTCATGCTTGGCATAGTAAGTATGCGCTTTGTTTCCCATGCCACACCCTACATGAAGATCACAGTGCATTAGAATGGCTTGAATTGCAGGCCAGTTTCATTGCCGTAGTTGTAGCAAATATGTATATGACTTCATGAAATATCATATATTTCAGCAACTAGTTTCAATTCACACATGTTCTGTTATGTATTATTTTATTTTAACAATCTCGTTCGTGACGCAGGCAAGAAATCTAGAAGCTTATGAACAAGAAGGTTACTGGTTTTTCCTCTGAGCCACCGCCATCCAAGACTATTTAGTATTTTAGTCGTCAAGCTTGAGTGATTGTTAATGTATTTGCTTTATTTTTGTCAACATGAATTTACTTTCTCTACACTGGGTGCTCCACATTAGACTTTCTAAATAATAGTACGTTGCCTATCAAATGATTGCCTATACGATATTACACTTTTATCATGATATCAATACCAGAAAGCTTTAATTGGTAGATCTTTGATTAGGAGATCAATTTTGTCGGTTTCCCTTATTACTGTAAACGTGTCAGCGGATGCATCTCCTAATGTCAATGGTAACTTTCTTTAAAAGGAACAAAGTTCCCTACCTAAAATGAACAGTTTAGCTGTTATTTTAAAAGTATAAAAGTGGGGAAGAGTTCCTGCAAAGGGTGTGGTAAATAAAGAGGTCTGTGTCACCGTGTGTCTGTGGCACACTATTTCCACGATGTAATTTTGGTTTCATCTTTAATACGTTGCTTTCCTATTTGGTGACCGAAGAATTTAATATGTTGCTTTGTTGACCGAAGACTTCCATATGGATCTTCAATGCTTTTTAATTCCATCTATAACGAATGATTTAAGTTAACCTTTTATTAAATGATTAAGTTATTATGAAACGAGGAAGTAGTTAAAGTGGATTTTATTTTTTATTGGAATCAATAATTTTTTATTAAGAAATATTTTTTATAGATATTTTTTGTCCGGATTGAACCGATAATGTAAATGGCATCTAACTTTAAAAGGTGAATAAACAACATACTAAATTATTTAATTATATATAACCAATTAAAAATAAATAAATATTATAAAATTATTTTTATGTAATAATGTAAATTCTTTTTAAATTTAACACTTAGTTAATTTATAATAGATAAAATAGAATAATTATTATAATGTGTCCAAAAAATTTAATAACTAAGAATATTTTTTTTAGTAATACATTTTATATATATCCATTATGGGAATTGAGCTCGGGTCATATCACCGATAATGTAAGTGGCATTTTTGTTGGAAACCACACTCATAGGATTGTAATCAAAATGTTTTGAAAATGTTATAACTAAAATTATTATTATTATTATTTTGATTAATATTTCTTATACATATTTTTTATATAGATTGAACCCAAATCACATTATCGATAATGTAAGTAGCATCCTTTCTCGTAAACTACACTCACACAATATATCTTAAAATTATTAATATGATATTCTATAAAACCGTTTGTTTTACTTGCATGAACAATATGGATAAATATATATGTATTAAATGCTTACTTCTAATATACTTAAAATTATTAATACGATATTCTATAAAAGCGTTTGTTTTACTTGCATGAACAATATAGATATGTAAATTATTAATACGATATTCTATAAAAGCGTTTGTTTTACTTGCATGATAAATATAGATAAATATATATATCTATATGTATTAAATGCTTACTTCTAAAATGCAGGTATATCTTAAGATATCATAATATTGTTTGTGTGTTTTTTTAAGTTAAAAACAACATTATTAAATATTATATTTATTAATATGTTTGAATTACTGTGCATTAATTAAAAAAAATGACATCAAGGTACTCTTCTTTTTAGCATATTTTTTTGCATGTAGGTTGTATTCTTTTTAAATGGATTTTGGTTATTTTGTGTACTAAAACCAAGGTATATTTTGAATATTATCATATAATTTTAATTATTTAAATTTTATATTTCATCAAAGTATATTTGAATACTGTCAGATAATTTTGATTATTTAAATTTTATATTTCATCAAAGTAATATTGTAATACTAATTTTGATTAAAATTAAAAAATATATTTAATATTTATATATTTTTATTTTCAAGCACTTTAATATAAATTTTAAAATAAACTAATAAAATAGTGATGAAATTACGATATGGAATATGAGATATTGGATGTTGTCAAGAAATTAATTCATTAAAATCAAACGGGAAAGTATAATTTCTTTAAAATGTAGTCGTTATAAAAATAACTTAGGCTCTCTTTGACACATTTGCATCGGTAATTGTAGTATTACATATTATAATTGATTTATTAATCTTTTAGTAGATAATTTAATAGTTCAGGTTTGTTTGTTTGTTTTTTTTTTTAGGTTTAAGGTTTAAACCGCAAAGTGGCATGGATAATTGTAGTATTACATATTATAATTGGTTTATTAATGTCTTAGGGGATAACTTAATAGTCCAGGTTTTTGTTTTTTTGAGGAGGTCTAAGGTTCAAACCACAAAGTGAGCGTGTGTGTAAGGGGGTGAGTTTTTTGTTTTTTTGAGGAGGTCTAAGGTTCAAACCACAAAGTGAGCGTGTGTGTAAGGGGGTGAGTGTGTGGTGGTTGTATGTTTTATTTCTTATTGATAAGCATAGCTCTCAGCTTTACAAAGGGCCATGGTTGAGAGGAGACCTATGGGATTCTCACACTAACAAAAAAAAATAAATAAAAATGTAATAATAAATCTATGAATACTAAAAGTGAACATGAAACTTTCACAATTTTAAAATAAATTTTTAAAATACATATTTCAATATTACAAATGTTGCCCGAGTGGCATTTGGTGTAATGGCGGTTGTCTACTTATTATCATCCATGTGGTTGTGAGGTTGATTCCTCTTGTGTTTGCTCGAACAAGCACTGATATTTGTAAATATTTGTAAACCATATTCAATATAAAAAATATTACAAATGTTACTTACTATTTATTTATTTTTTATTTTTGTTAAAACACACAATTCACACCATCACAACAGAACTAGTCATTTTTCATGATGTATAGAAGAACCAAAGCTTAAATCATACAGAATTTACAGAATTGCACCCACACATGTACACTATAGTTTGAGCGTTGGATAGCCAAAAATAAGTCAATGCCTTAACCATTGAACTATCCTTACTAAACTATTTATTATTTATGGAATTATATGCTTTCTAAAAATAACCTTTTAGATGACAATAAAAATAATAATGCCATGCAATAGTTTTTGAAAAGTAGCACTCTTCTATATAAAAACAATATTTTATTGATTTTGATTTTATTTATGTAAGTCTTACATTTTTTCTAATTTTTTTAATCTATTAATTATATAATTATGTAATTCATTATGTTATTATTATCTTGAAAGTGATTTGGTTTATTTTTGTAGGTTTTCATATTTATATTTTTACGTGACTAGTATATGTCTCTTATATTTCATCGCTCTTTATAAATTTAGTTATCCAAGATTAAGAATCTTAATTATAATTTAAATAATTAATATGTTATTAATATATATTTTTTAAATATATTTATTTTTAAAATTAATTATTGATAAATTCCTCCCAAATTTGAGTAGAGGACATGGATCCTTCTTTTTATGAAAGTACTTACTTAGGACTTGAACTAATTAAATTAGAAGAAATATTTTTATTTGTTATTGAAATAATATACCTACATTTTTTATTATCATCATCAACAAAGAGTTGAATGTACCTTGATCCATTGCAACTTGGATTCATGGATCTACACAGATAATGTGGATAAACTAAAGAGATTACTTGGTGTGATATTATATACTCTTAAAAGGAGCTTCATGTTGCTTTCCAACTAAGCAATAAGAACAAATCTATGTGGAATTCTATACATAAAGAATACCTTCAACCAAATTTTTGTTTGGTAATGAAATAAAGTGGACATCAGCAAGATAACCATATCATTGGTGCTAGAGTGATGTAGATATATTGGAATTGACAAGTAATGATATGTTCTCATGATGAATTGTGTGAAGTTATAACATATTTCCTTTTCCTTTTCCATATGCAATAATTGTAATTCATAGTTTTATCATAAGTGATGCATACCTTAGATCTATGTTTCTCATCAAACTCAACCTTTAAGTTGTGGTCAAATTATTGATTGATAGAGAGTAGATTTTTGGTTAGTCCTAGAACATATTATAATTTTGTGATTCTACATATGTGTGATCCAAGTCACAATTTTATATCAACTATACCATTAATTTAATAAAATATGTCATTCCCAAGAGAAAATTTTCCTATATGTATATAACACCTTAGATGTTAAACCAATATTTTTATCTTGTCATGTGTTAGGTAGCTCCAAAATTAGCATAATAGGTATCATTATGTTGAGTATGTGCAACTAATACGTGTTATTTTTTGTTCTTTTGTTGATTTTACATTTTCCAATCTAAGTTCACTAATGACTTTTTTTGTAGAGAATTATTTCTCCATATGCATTTTCTAAATATTTGCTTCCTTTTAAAAAATATTTTCTCTTCTTTACTTCTTGCATGTGATACATCTTCCTATTGAAGTACAAGCTTCTCAAAATTTGCTCTTTGCTCAGTAATGTTTAATGTTGTTACAAAAACATTATACTTTTGTGGGCATGGTATCAAAATAATTGAATCTTATATTTCATTAGGTACCTAAGTTTCCAATTTTTGCAATGATTCTTGCAACTCAATCATTCTCCTCATCGATGATTCTAGCTTTTATCCACCTTTCATATTTAAATAATGGAGTTGTATTTGTAGGTATAGAATTTGATATTGATTATTTTATTAAAATACTATTTTAACCTTCCCCAATGCTTTTGGCTATGGTCAAATCCCTAATATATGCTTGTATCTCATTTTCTACTTTGAACATGATTACTAGTCTTATATTTCTATGTCCTTTGTTGAACTCTATTTGGTATTTATTTGCTTATTCAAGAGAGGTAATGGTGTCATATACTACTTTCCATACTTCCTCAAACTTATGTTGTGTCCTAATTTTATTCTTCCATGTATTATAGTTGTTTTCTCTCAACAATTAGAAATTTGGCAACAAGAAGTTCAATGATCCACTAGCCATTGTAAAAATTCACAAAATTTAAATATTATTCTTTTATTGAGTCCACCTTGAAAAACTTTTTTTAACAAGTATATATGTTTATTCTCAAATTTTAATTGTTGCTTCAAAAATGCAAGAAATAGTTGTAGATAAAATGCTTCTTCCTATATGCATTATTCCTTTATTTAAAATATTATATTTTCTTTCCCACTTTGTTTATAAAATTTCCATAGGTGCACTTCGCCTTTGTGCATGTGCTACTTTCCTATTGGATTTATTTAAAATTTAAAATTTATGGAAGGAAATTTATACGGTGCCTTGATAATATCTAGTTGTTGTAATGATTGTCACCCCCTTATCACAATGTTAATCATTCTTTTTGACCAAATACTAGATGATGATTTTTATATTTTTCATGAAATTCTTGTGAGAGTGTGGTAGAATTTTGGTTCTAATGTCTATACGCTTGGCATACAATGTTGTTTTCTATATTTTGCAAGCTTTTTGTTTAGATCTAGATATTATTTGGTTTCATGACATTAGAATTTGATGATGAGTATTTTACATCTATGGTGCTATTTGACATCCTCAAGAGATTTTATCTCCTATTATAGGTTCTTCCAAGGAGTTTTTTTTATATTTTTTCTATTATTTGTTTCACAATTAATGCATTCATCCCCTATTTTAATTTAGTTATCTCCCTTTAGATGCAATTGTATTTCTCAAATATCTCTCCTCAAATGTAGATATCTCTCTTTGAATACAATTATCTCTCTTCAAACACAATCATCTCCCTCAAATGTAGTTGTATCTCTTTCTTTCCCTTTTCTATCATTGAGAACTTGCTATATATAGGTCCTAAAATAACTTTTTGCTTCATTGGAACATTATCTTCTGCTTCAAGTATCAATACAAAATTTGTATCCATGGATTGCTTACACTTATTGTTGAATATGAATATATTGGTCTTGCTTAGTATTTCATTCCTTATGTAGTATTTTCTTATCATTTGTAGCAAATGATTTCATCAAATATAGATACTTTGGAGTGTTATTATTTCCATGCAAAAATTGGTATTCACTTTTAAGAAATCACTTGTTTTAAATAGAATGTTCAAAATAATGTCTTGAAGAAATCTACTTCCAGTCACTCGATGCGCTATTACTTTTGTAAATTTTATATTTTAGGATTCTTCTATCCTATTTCAAGTTTCTTTTTGAATCAAATTCCTTTTTTGAAGAGCCTTTTTTAAGTGCACTTCATTTTCATTTTGTCTTTTTTAGAGAATAATTTGCTACCTTTTTTATTGAATTTTTGTTTCTTGTATTATGATCCTCCTTGGACTATGCTTTAAAATTTTGAAGGGAAGCTTATTTTTTCTTCAATATTCCTTGCAATGCTTTAAGAAAATTCAATGGATTATTTTTCTTGCTTAATTTTGAAGACCTTATAATTTTCTTTCTTTCCTTTTGAAATTAAAATTATACCTTTCTTCCTCAAATTGGCTTGTTTGTTATTTGTAGGATTTATGACCTTATTGGTCTGTAGAAGGGATTGAAATACTTTTTGATGATTGAAGAAAATTATCCTTTGGTAGAGGTTTTTCAAACTAAAATGTTTCATCTACCATCAAATTTTTGCTTCATAGTAGCTATTTTCTAAAGGATAATTTTATCCTTGAAGCTATCTTTTTTCAAACTTGAATTTTTATTTTATTTTAGATTGCGTTATAAATGGTTACTTCTATACTTATCCATGGTTGAAAAACTAAATGCTCTTTGGGTATTGTTGTTGTTGCTCCACAACGTACCCCAAAATTGGGGACCCACCTTTTTGCATATTTTCCAAGAAGACCGAAGTGGCCCATATGCTAAAGATCAAAGAAAAAGAAAAACACCGCAAGAAGAAAAAGTGTCGCGATATCGCGACATGTTGCATTTTCACGGCCAAAAGAGAAGAGAAAGAACAAGAAAGAAAAAGTGTCACGATATCGCGACATGTTGCATTTTCGAGGCCAAAAGAGAAGAGAAAGAACAAGAAAGAAAAAGTGTCGCGATATCGCGACATGTTGCATTTTCGTGGCCAAAAGAGAAGAGAAAGAACAAGAAAGAAAAAGTGTCGCGATATCGCGACATGTTGCATTTTTGCGGTCCAAAGCAAAGAGAAAGAGCAAGGAGAAAAAAGTGTCGCGATATCGCGACATGTTGCATTTTCGTGGCTCAAAAGCAAGAGGCAAGAGAGGCAAAAGTGTCGCGATATCGCGACATGTTGCATTTTCGACGTCAAAAAAGGCAGAGGAGAAACAAAAGTGTCGCGATATCGCGACATGTTGCATTTTCACGACTCAAAAGAGGCAGGCAGGTAGAGAAACAAAAGTGTCACGATATCGCGACATGTTGCATTCTCGTGACTCAAAAAGGGCGAGCGAGACGAGAGAACAAAAGTGTCGCGATATCGCGACATGTTGCATTTTCGCGAGTAAAAGGGACGGATAGTGTTCGATATTAGTGATGAACACCAGGATAGTGAAGCTGAAGACTGCATAATGACGTGGACCTATAAGGAATAAATTGAAGATTGAATAAGGTAATTTGTCACATAAGGACAAAATCCAATGAATAAGACAAAACGTTACATAAGGAATCTTTAATGATTTGAAATCATTTAAGATGGTCGTTACACATGGAAGGAAGCGGACGCATGCCCATGTGGAGAAAAGGAAGCATTTTTTTTGAAATCAAACGAAAAGTGAAGAAAACCAAACGAGAGGAAGCCAAACCATGGGAATGAAACGAAGGGCCACAAAATAGAAACGAAAAGCCTTTTTGGAAACCAAAACACATGCATGCACAAGGGAAGGTGAAACGAACAGCCATTGGAAAATGAAACGAAAAGCTTCCTGAAAATTTTAAATACGCCCGGGCAAGGATGTTTTGAGGGGTTGGAAACTGCTACGAGCAGAGTTGCAGATTTGAAGGCAAGAGGGCCATTCTGGACCTGTTTGGGCTGTTTTTCTTCCATGGACTGGTTTGGGAAAACCAGAAATTTTCTGTTATTGTAAAATGACAAATTTTTAATACAGAAAATTTCTGAAAGTTGCATCTTATGGACAAGAAAGAAGGAGTCATTTTCTGCATGCAAGATTAAATGTCTATTTTTCCCCTTTTCAGATTTTAGGCTTGTAAATGGAGTTTATGCAAGTTTTCTTGGTTGCTTCATGCGAATGTTTAAATCTGAAAACCTCATTTAAAACCCTAGGAGCCAACACTTAGCTTATCCGGATTGTGCTTGTTTTGCAAGTCCAATAGGTTAGGTTGCATGCATGAAAACCTCACATCTTCGGTTTTGTCGGAATAGGATAGCATCATACTGAATGCATTTTATTTTTCAGTTTTCTGCATTTCATTTTCATTTTCTGCATTTTATTTTTCCAGAAATTTTAACTTTTTTTTAAAATTTTCAGGCATTAAAATAAACATTTAAAAAATTTCAAAATCCAAAAATAATTTCACCATTGCGTAGGTTATACTTCAGACTTCCAATACGCACTTTGAAATTTCATTTTCGGAGTTGTTTAGTATTTTTAAAAATTCATCGAAGTTGTTGTTTTATTACAGATTTTAAAAAATCCGAAAATAGAAAATTTCCATTTTTGGGCCGAATTTCATTTTTTCAGTTTCTGTTTTGCACTCATGAGCCTATGATGACATTCCCTTCATGAAAATTCCAATTTCATTGAAGGAGTTATGTTTTATGGCATTTTCACAAATTTCCAATTTTGGAGCCTAAAATTACCCTCTCTTCATAAAAATTCTAATTTTACGAAAGAGGGGTAATTTGAGTATTACATTGAAGGTCATTTCTTCAAAGCACTTAATTGTTCATCTTGATGAAAATTTGATTTCATTTAAGAGGGATAAGTTAAAGTGACATTTTAAAGCCCTTTATTTAAGGCCATAAATTATTGCTTCTTTGTGAAAATTCATTTCACCAAAGAGGGATAGTTTATCGATCATATTGAAAGCTATCTTTATCTTCATGATAAGAAGCCATATTTGGACTTAATGCAAGATAAAATCTACTTTAAAACTCTCAAGATAAAAGGAATTAAGGCACTACATCGTGGTCATATGAGGGCCAACTCACATTTGCTTTATTTTGGTTCAATGAACAATCACTAAAGTTTCATGGTAAAATAAACCAACATTGCCCCTTGTTTACAGTTACTTGCAATCACTAAGGTGTTCCAAGCATTTAAATTGAATATCTTTATTTGAGATTACTAATACACATATGCAAATGCTAATATAGCGGAGACCTTGGAGAAGTTGTTTGTTTAACTTCTTTGCAAGAGGGGATTTGGAACCCAAATCCTAAGGGAGAGTGTACTTTCACAATTGGGTGAAAATACCACTCAACATTTTGGCGCTAGAAGGAGGGCCTGAATTGGTTTATTTCGGTGTGATTTAAATGCTATAGGGATTTAAATTTTGAATATTTCATGCCCTATTGATTATTATCTTTAGCCCTCTTTTAACAATACAACCTTGTAGTGTTAAAAGGAGGACATGAATTGCTATGCATTGTTCTAACGCTTTTGATTGTTCATACAGGAATAATGTGTTTTGATTTGATTTTGAAAAATTTTGGTCTTGACTAACGAGGTTGTCTCCATGCAATTACTTTCATTTGATTTTAATGGATACATCTCTTGGTTGATGCTAACATGATTATTCATACGTTACATGTTTGATATTTGCTAGTCATTTCATGCTTATTTGTAAGGAATTATTTTGTCTAAAATGTAGTTGTTGTCGGTATTATGCTCTTCACTTGCGTGTAATGCGATCTTGTGAATCAGAAAGCCTACAACACTAGGAGTATGCTCTTCACTTGCGCATATGCGATCTGGTGAATCAGAAACTAATTTACATTTTTAGAATATTGCTTTGTCATGGTTCCTTCTTTTATTCATGACTAACAAATTGGTTTTGAAGTTATTCTTTGAGTTTCATTAATGGCTACAACTACAGGAACGTGGTATGGGATACATGTTAATCCTTTGAACATTAGTGGAGATTCTCATGATTTACCCAAGAACGTAGAAAAATGTTTGCCCAAATTTAAACACAATGGTCCAACATTAGCCGAGGAACATATTCAAGCCTATGTGGATATCCTAGTTAGATGGAATGTCGAACATGAGGATGTGGCATGTAGAATGTTTCCTGGAACCCTAGATGAGGTGGCATATGATTGGTACATCAATTTACCCACTGGTTCTATTACATCTTGGACTCAATTGAAAGATGATTTTATCAATCAATTTAGGTTGCTCATTGATCCTCTCACGATATATCAACAATTTACTTCTTGCAAAAGAGAACCTAATGAGCCAGTGAGAAGTTTCAACTTGAGGTTTCGAAAGCTTTATGCGAGATTAATTTCTCCCTATACTATTGAGGAAAGTGGTGCTCTTCAAATATACTTTCGAGCATTGGATCCATGGTGTGCCATATTTGTTAGGATGAATCCCTTGGTTACTGATCTTGCATCGGCCTACACAGAAGCTATGATTGTAGATCAACAATTGAGGCCACAAGGTTATGGAATGGAGCAATCAACTATGGTAGGACAACTAGGGGCTTGCAATCAAACCTCGATGGTAAATCAAGCGTGGGCACAACAAAATTTGATATCAAATGTTTTTCCCTACAATCAACTTTATCCTACCATACCAACTTATGCTCCCACATGTGCTTATACAAGTACTTCCATCCATCCAACTATGCCTCAATTAGAGAATCATGTGGTCACCCATGGAACCATTGCAACAAATGTTCAAGCTTTGTCCGTGGGTATCAATCCAACTAATCCTACTACTTCTACCACTCAACCCAAAGAGTTCGCATCGAAAGTAAAAGAGCAAAAGAAAGTGGTTAAGAAGGTATGTAGGCATGTTCCACCACAAAAATGAGCACGTCAATGTATGCATCCAAATCATCCTAGGAAGAAAATTCATAATGCCGATCTTAATGATGTTTCATGTTATGCTTCTTCAAGCGATACAAGAGATTTTGAGGTGACTCACGTTGAAGTAAATACCTATTCAAAAAGTCTTGAAGAGCATGAAGTTTTTGGAGAAGAAATTCTATGGATGGGTAACAAGAAGTTGGAATCAAATGATCACCATCTTGTTTTGGAAAAGAAATATCTAGAATCATTACCCAAAAAGGAGGATTTGGATGAACGAACTTATGTGGATATGATTTGGTCAGATGTACTTGCAAAGGATTGGAGCAACTATATGACACGGAATTCAAAAATCGATCCCATTATAGAAGCTCCTAAGCCATCACAAGTGGCTGAAAATGAATTTGAAAGAAAATCAACAAATGAAGTTGAAGACATAATCGAATTTCACCACTTGTTCTCGAAAGACACTTTGGATGATGTTCTCGAAAGTGATGACCAAGAGGATCCACACCTTCCAAATTGTGATAAAATTGAATCATGGGTTACAAATTTGGATTATGATAGCTTTACCAATTTGAATTCAAGAGATAACCCACTTTTGGAAATAACTGGACCATCTAAGGAAGGTGAAGATGAATTGGATGAGAAACATGTTGATGAATCAGAAGATGAAGAAGAAGTACTTGAGCGTCACAACTTGAAATTGGAAGATGATTACTATGATTCGTGGAAGAAATGGGAAGAATATTATCAATCTAAATCTTCTAACAAACTTGTTGTGTCAATTAATATGCAGGATAACTCAATTGCTTCCTCACATGAGGATACTATAAATCCTGTACAATTTGAGAAAGTTTTGGAAGAGGAATTCGAATCTCATCAAATTTTGGAACATGATAAGGATTCTACAACCATGAATCAAGAAAGAGAGTCACTTGCTTTAGATTCCTTTGAAGGAAAAGAAATTGAAAATCTTGATCCACTTACTTGTGCTACAATGATTATGCCATTTCAAAATGAGAAAATTACAAAACCTAAATCATTTGGGTTTGATATCATTGATGATCCAATTGAAAATCTCACGTTACCCAAAACAACCCAAGTGATTGATCATGGAAATGTGTTAGTTAACCCACCCCTAGATAGACAAGACTTATGGTTTGAAAGGGATGGACATGTGTTCAATTGGGTACCTAAGTTTGGTGCCTTTGATAAACAAATCATGGAGAAAGAACAAGTGCTACATGATGATGAATGTCATGAGAGAAAAGAGGAATTTTCAAATCCTCTTCAAGTAAGGTCAAATGAAAACATGCCAAAGGTAAAATCTCACCTTTTTGGTTTCACCATGCAAAATTCGAATGAAGGTTTGCCTAATGAATGGTTTGATTCAAATATTATTAATGTTATGGCTTTATTGAATGAAAATGAAAGCTTATTTCTACACCATGAATCAAAGTGCGGAATGGACATCTTAAAGAATAGACATAAAGGAATTGAATATCAATCATTGTCTAATCAATTTGAAAACTTGAAACTCCACCATAGGATTATTAATGAAACTAAATCAAATTGGTATGGTGAGAGGGGCAAGTGGAAGTTTGTTTCTTTGTTTGGTTTGATCTTGTTTTTGTTGGATTCCTACAAAACTTGGTATGCGTATCACGTCATATGTCTTTTAAAGAATTCTAATCAGGTTTGGGATCCGGGAAAATGATAATCCAAACTTTTGCACCATCTTGTATTATATTGTACATTTGTATATACTTTTGGTTTTCGTGTTTTGGTTTTGGATTGGATCTCATTTTGGTTTTAAGTTTTGTGTGTTGGTCCTTTGGACACTTTTGGTTTGTCTTGAAAAAAAAAAAAAAGAAGAAAAAAGAAAAGAAAAGCGAGATGTCAACTTATGTCCTTATGAATGTTGACTAAGACTAAGAGAATATGAAACATCGAAATTGTATTGCAGAAAGCTCCACGAGTATCGCAAACACATTAAAGAATATCGTTTGGAACTTGTGATGCATGAAGTTGTCAGTTTTACAAATTATGGCAAAGTAGGTGGTATACTCCATCCGCATTTCAAAAAGAGCAATGCATTCATCCATATCTCATGTTACATTCCACATTGCATATACATTTCATCTCGGTTGCATCTACATTTCAAATACAATCATTGAAAAGGTGTCGAATCCTCTTAGGGTTATTACATAACATATATTAAAAGGATCCTAAGGTTGGGAAATGATGCCCGAACTATCTTGAACCAAGCACGTTCTACACATATTAAAGAGGATCTTGAGCAAAATGGTCAAAACCATACTTGGAAGAAAAGGTGAGGCGAAAGGAGTATTTCGTGTCTGTCCTATCATGCAACATAATCCTTAAAATAGTGGTTTTTACCACTCCTATAGTGCTTAAAGCCTAAAATCAGAGTAGTAAGGATAGGGTTAAATCCCCATCGAACTTAGGTTGAGGATCCAATTCCCCAAAGCTCTGATTTGATCTTCATGGAGTAGTAAGGATAGGGTCTAATTCTCATCTCGCTTAGGTTGAGAATCCGATTCCCCAAAGCTTCTATTTTGCCTCCATCACGCTTTAAGAAATTAAAAGCGTGATCTACACTCAAGAACTTGAAGTTCCAAAGCAAATATTTTTCATTCTACTTTTATTGCATCATTGATATTGGATTGGAAGGATCGTACTACATGTCCCTTGCAAGGATGGGTAGTCATCCCCAAGGTTCAAGAAATCAAAAGTAAAGTCAAATCCTGGATTATGGGGTTGATCTCCACCGGGGCTATAGACGCCTGACTGGCAGTGGAGTATGCTCATGCGTGGCAACATGTCTTGTCTAAAAGCAAGACCACTGACTGCTCAAACGGACAAGCTAGCCTGATAGTTTCATCCATAACAGGTTAAATCATTTTGTTCAAGATGAGGTAATGAACTCCAGATCAGAGTAGTAAGGATAGGGTTAAATTCCCATCTCGCTTAGGTTGGGAATCCTATTCCCCAAAGCTCTGATTTCACTTACACTTGCACATGGGTTCAAAATGGTAGTGACACATAACCAACTTTGGGATCTAGTAAATTAATTCAAGTATACTCATATTTGGTCCTAAGAGGATTTGATAGTTTTAATATGTTTGTTCATGGTACTAGAAAGTTTGAGCCTTTGCAAAGCTTGTTATATCTCTAGCATCTTCACCATACGTTAAATCCTACAGGAATCATCCATAACTTCTCATACGCACGAATCATAAGTGAAAATGACAATGGAAAGTTGAACGAGTTTCAAACGATAGGGAATGAAGCACATTGCACACACCGAGCTGATGCTTAATAATTCTAATGCTTCATGTATTTCTCATCTAGTTTCATTCTTGGGATATTTGTTGATGCTTGTGTTTGAGTTTTGAAGGTGTTCAGGTTGAGTTCTCACCGAAATGCTCAAGAGCATTTCCCAGTAGAGTCGCCATTTGTTGTGGCTGCTCCACAACGTACCCCAAAATTGGGGACCCACCTTTTTGCATATTTTCCAAGAAGACCGAAGTGGCCCATATGCTAAAGATCAAAGAAAAAGCAAAACACCGCAAGGAGAAAAAGTGTCACGATATCGCGACATGTTGCATTTTCGCGGTCCAAAGCAAAGAGAAAAGCAAGGAAGAAAAAGTGTCGCGATATCGCGACATGTTGCATTTTCGTGGCCAAAAGAGAAGAGAAAGAACAAGAAAGAAAAAGTGTCGCGATATCGCGACATGTTGCATTTTCACGGCCAAAAAAAGAAAAAACAAGAAAGAAAAAGTGTCACGATATCACGACATGTTGCATTTTCATGGCCAAAAGAGAAGAGAAAGAACAAGAAAGAAAAAGTGTCGCGATATCGCAACATGTTGCATTTTCGCGGCCAAAAGAGAAGAGAAAGAACAAGAAAAAAAAGTGTCGCGATATCGCGACATGTTGCATTTTCACGACCAAAAGAGAAGAGAAAGAACAAGAAAGAAAAAGTGTCACGATATCGTGACATGTTGCATTTTCACGGCCAAAAGAGAAGAGAAAGAACAAGAAAGAAAAAGTGTCGTGATATCGTGACATGTTGCATTTTCATGGCCAAAAGAGAAGAGAAAGAACAAGAAAGAAAAAGTGTCGCGATATCGTGACATGTTGCATTTTCGCGACCAAAAGAGAAGAGAAAGAACAAGAAAGAAAAAGTGTCGCGATATCGCGACATGTTGCATTTTCACGTCCAAAAGAGAAGAGAAAGAACAAGAAAGAAAAAGTGTCGCGATATCGCGACATGTTGCATTTTCATGGCCAAAAGAGAAGAGAAAGAACAAGAAAGAAAAAGTGTCGCGATATCGCGACATGTTGCATTTTCACGGTCCAAAGCAAAGAGAAAGAACAAGGAGAAAAAAGTGTCGCGATATCACGACATGTTGCATTTTTGTGACTCAAGAGAAAGAAGGGAAAAAGTGTCGATATTACATGTTGCATTTCAAGAAAAAAAGTTATATCCACATGTTCATTTTTAAGAGAGAAACAAAAGTGTCATGATATCGCGACATGTTGCATTTTCGTGACTCAAAAAGGTAGGCAGGAAGAGAAACAAAAGTGTCGCGATATCGCGACATGTTGCATTTTCGTGACTCAAAAAGGGCAAGCAGGAAGAGAAACAAAAGTGTCGCGATATCGCGACATGTTGCATTTTCGCGACTCAAAAGGAGCAGGAGGCAGAGAAACAAAAGTGTCGCGATATCGCGACATGTTGCATTCTCGTGACTCAAAAAGGGCAGGCCCAGAGAAACAAAAGTGTCGCGATATCGTGACATGTTGCATTTTCATGACTAAAAAGGGACAGTGCGTCTGATATTAGTGATGAACACCAGGATAGTGAAGCTGAAGACCGCATAATGACGTGGACCTATAAGGAATAAATCGAAGATTGAATAAGGTAATTTGTCACATAAGGACAAAATCCAATGAATAAGACAAAATGTTACATAAGGAATCTTTAATGATTTGAAATCATTTAAGATGGTCGTTACACATGGAAGGAAGCGGACGCATGCCCATGTGGAGAAAAGGAAACGTTTTTTTTGAAATCAAACGAAAAGTGAAGAAAACCAAACAGAGGAAGCCAAACCATGGGAATGAAACGAAGGGCCACAAAATAGAAACGAAAAGCCTTTTTTGGAAACCAAAACACATGCATGCACAAGGGAAGGTGAAACGAACAACCATTGGAAAATGAAACGAAAAGCTTCCTGAAAATTTTAAATACGCCGGGCAAGGATGTTTTGAGGGGTTGGAAACTGCTGCGAGCAGAGTTGCAGATTTGAAGGCAAGAGGGCCATTCTGGACCTGTTTGGGTTGTTTTTCTTCCATGGACTGGTTTGGGAAAACCAAAAATTTTTGTTATTGTAAAATGACAAATTTTTAATTACAAAAATGTTTAGAAAGTTGCATCTTATGGACAAGAAAGAAGGAGTCATTTTCTGCATGCAAGATTAAATGTCTATTTTTCCCCTTTTCAGATTTTAGGCTTGTAAATGGAGTTTATGCAAGTTTTCTTGGTTGCTTCATGCGAATGTTTAAATCTGAAAACCTCATTTAAAACCCTAGGAGCCAACACTTAGCTTATCCGGATTGTGCTTGTTTTGCAAGTCCAATAGGTTAGGTTGCATGCATGAAAACCTCACATCTTCGGTTTTTTAGAATAGGATAGCATCATACTGAATGCATTTTATTTTCAGTTTTCTGCATTTCATTTTCATTTTTTCTGCATTTTATTTTTCCAGAAAATTTTAACTTTTTTTTTAATTTTCAGGCATTAAAATAAACATTTAAAAAATTTCAAAATCCAAAAATAATTTCACCATTGCGTAGGTTATACTTCAGACTTCCAATACGCACTTTGAAATTTCATTTTTGGAGTTGTTTAGTATTTTTAAAAATTCATCGAAGTTGTTGTTTTATTACAGATTTTAAAAAATCCGAAAATAGAAAATTTCCATTTTTGGGCCGAATTTCATTTTTTCAGTTTTGTTTTGCACTCATGAGCCTATGATGACATTCCCTTCATGAAAATTCCAATTTCATTGAAGGAGTTATGTTTTATGGCATTTTCACAAATTTCCAATTTTGGAGCCTAAAATTGCCCTCTCTTCATAAAAATTCTAATTTTACGAAAGAGGGGTAATTTGAGTATTACATTGAAGGTCTTTTCTTCAAAGCACTTAATTGTTCATCTTGATGAAAATTTGATTTCATTTAAGAGGGATAAGTTAAAGTGACATTTAAAGCCCTTTATGAAGGCCATAAATTATTGCTTCTTTGTGAAAATCCATTTCACCAAAGAGGGATAGTTTATCGATCAATTGAAAGCTATCTTTATCTTCATGATAAGAAGCCATATTTGGACTTAATAAAGAAGATAAAATCTACTTTAAAACCCTCAAGATAAAAGGAATTAAGGCACTACATCGTGGTCATATGAGGGCCAACTCACATTTGCTTTATTTTGGTTCAATGAACAATCACTAAAGTTTCATGGTAAAATAAACCAACATTGCCCCTTGTTTAAAGTTACTTGCAATCACTAAGGTGTTCCAAGCATTTAAATTGAATATCTTTATTTGAGATTACTAATACACATATGCAAATGCTAATATAGCGGAGACCTTGGAGAAGTTGTTTGTTTAACTTCTTTGCAAGAGGGGATTTGGAACCCAAATCCTAAGGGAGAGTGTACTTTCACAATTGGGTGAAAATACCACTCAACAGGTATCTTTTCATCTAAGTATATTTGTGTCCATTATTTTCACATATCTTGGTCTGCTTATCTCAAACCCAAAAAGTTATCTTTACCCAAAGTTTTATTCATCAAGGCTTCTCGCTTAGTAAACAACTTATCTATGTTGGGGTTTCCAACCCACTATGTCCATTCTACCATAAACTTGAAGATCTACTTCAACTATTTTAGATATTTCATAAGGCTCAAGACACTTGGAAGTGGATTTTTTTTCTAGGATTTTATCCCACAGTGTTTCACATGGCAACATATTCTCTTTAGATACCCTTCTCTCCTCCATATAGTGTTTCTAAAATTTTGGCACCTCTTTAAAATTGACGTTGTATTCTATTTATGAAAAGTCAAAAGTAATTTCTTGTTCTCTCAGGCCTTTGCTATTCCATTATATGGTTTTGTTGATAAAATCAATATTGTTTCTTTCATGTTGCAATAAACTATAGTGTAGGACAATAAGGTGGCAATGAAATTGGTCCATTTGTAGGAATTAATTGAACACTAAAGGAATGCTCCCTACCATATTTTCTTACATTACTAGTTCTCTAGCCAAATACATAAAGCTTGAGACTAAATTTGGTATGTCTATCTAAAGAAGTGACTTGTCCTCTATGTCAAGCTGGAAAATATGCTATGGGCACAAAGTGACAATTGAGAGCAATCTATCAAAGACAAGCATCCATATTCTTGGTAGATGTGATAAAAATAGTTATTGCCTAAGGTATGTTTGCCCTCTATTTTTTATGGATAGTTAATGACCCATTTAAAATAATTGATTGAACATTGGATAATGGTCTCTACAATATTTTCTTATATTACTCATTTCTCTAGCTAGATACGCAAAGCTTAATACCAAATGTGGTAGGTCTAGACACTAAGGTGACTTGTCCTCTAAAATTCAAAATGCACAGTGCAGGTGGAAAGTGACAACTATGAGAAATCTACCAAATATAAGCCTCTATAGTATTAATAAATATTCTAAAAATGGTTAGGAGTATTGAGGCATATTTTTTTGTGTTTGTGGAAAAAATCCCTTTCATGGTGCCACTTTTAGGTAAGACCCAAGGAGGTAGGGGTATCTATTTTGTCAAAATTACCCAAGGCTCACACCTAGCCTACCCTCTTTGGTACACTCAAGAAGCATACCTGAAATAATATATATATAAACAACACAAACCGTCAAACACCAACAAACATGAAAACACAAACACAAAAAACATAGAAAACAACAAAACATAAAAACAACACAAAAAACACACGCACACCAAAAGATTAAATTGATGGAAAAAATAGATTACATATATGGCCTTTCTAGGCCAACATGCTTTTTAAACCAAAAATCAGTACAATAAACATAAGAATAATCTTTCTAATTCAGGGACTTCAAATACACTGACTGAAACAAAGAGAGGTTAATACAAAGAAACAGGAACTAAATACCTCTAATACTAGAGTCATCCATAGAAAGAATAGAAATAATAGCATCATTGATATGCAAAGCCCACCATGTGGGAGGGTGGCCATAGCAAGTAAGATCACCTTTATCCAATGACTAAATAGCTAAAACCTCAACAATCCTATTTTTTTCTTTGACCACATGATTGTATTCAACTTTTAGAAATCCCATCTATATTAATCGAATCTTCTCAAAAATTATTTTGTTCTCTAATCAACTTATTATTCTTATAAGGATTCTTCAATATATTAACCATCCCATGGAGTTAAATTCAACTAGCACTTTTTTCATCCAACCTTAGCAGCCTCTCAAACACCTTTGAGGATATCATACCTTTCAACAAGGTTATTGGAAAGGATACCCAAATTCACAACAAAAGTTTAAATTGAGAAACCATCTAAAGGTTTACCAATTTCTTCCACACTAGATTTTGTAGGGTTCCCCCTAGAGGCTCCATCCGAATTGACTATTCTAAAATCATTTGGAGGAGGCTACAAATATTTTTTCTATCCATGTTTTAATTACTTGCATCCCCTTTAATATTGTTGCCAATAGTAGAGTGAATATTTAATATTTTCATAACTTGATCCCATCATTTTTGGGAGTCCTAGGGGTGATTAAGGAGTTGTTGGACTGATTCAGCTAAGTAGGCAATGGTTTTTTTCTAAATATAGTGAATATCCTTCCTTTTATATTTGAAAATCTAGTTGTTTCTTTTCTTCTAAATATTGCAAGGTAGGATGGTAATTCCCATCCAAACTAACTATCTAACAAAATGATCAAAAACCTCCTGTTTAGGCTAATCCCTCCAAGATTGTTCAAGAGTTCAAAAATTGGACCATTGTAAACTGAGTAAGGTGGAAATTCTCCTCCACAAATCAAATTTTAAGGGACATTCAATAAAAATATGGCTACTAGTTTCCACATTCTTTCCACACATCTCACATCTAAATGGGCCATGAAAACCACATTTCATAAGTTGCTAACCAATGAGCACCCTTTGATGTAATAAAAACCAAATAAAAAACCTCACCTTAGGATAAAGCATTTGAGCCTACAATTGTGTAAATATGTCATAGGACTAGTTGAAATTATTATGGCATAAGGATAAATAACCTTAAGCAAAAATAGTGTTGTTCCATACAAAATAATCCTTATCATGGGACCAAGAGAGAGATCTCATATGAAGGAAGCATTGGATATCTTTCCTTTGGCTTTCTATAATTTGAATAGGCCAGTCCTCAATAGGGACCCAATATCTACCAACATCTAAATTATTAGTCTGGTACTAAGAGTAGTTAGCTACATTTTCTATTTAGCTTGGTGAAGCTTCTCCATCTAGGGACTCCAATCAATAAATTGAGTTATCAAAGGTTGGTGACCATCCCATGAATATTTCCAAAAATTAGCCTATTGACCATTATGAAGGATCCAAAATTTCTTCTTATTTATCAAATCCTCACAAGTCCTAAGAACCACCAAAATGGTATAAATTTTACTAGGAATTTGATAGTGAACAAGGTATTTAGGACTTTTGTTGTCAGCATATTTAGCATGAATATTATTGACCCATAGGGTATTAGGATTATTAAAAATCCTCCAATACAACTTTGTAGCTAAAGCCTTACTATTTTGATAGTAAAATAGAATCCTAACCCCCTTTCATGCTTGGGAAGGCATAAAGTATCATATTTCATGAAGGCCCATTCTATTTTCTGCTTAGTACCACTCCAGAGGAACTGTTGATTACTTTGATCTAGTTCTTGAATAAATACCTTTGGGATATTCAAAACAACATAAAAATAAATAGGTATAGCTTGAAGGATTGATTTTATCAAGGTAATTTTACCCTTAGATGAAATCCACCTATTGGTCGACTTTCTAATTTTCTCATTTACTCTATGCAAAAACCAATTCCATTTTTTCTTTTAATCTTTAGATGTTGATAGGAATGCCTAAATAAGTTATCATAAGGGAGGTTTTCTTGTATATTAAATTTATCTAGAACCATATATTTCTATATAGGAGAGTAGTGAAAGAAGATGACTTTCAATTTGTCTTCATTGATCAATTACCATATAGAATTAGAGAAACAATGAATGATTTGATTAATTGTAGGGGATTCCTTAAACATAGCTTTACCTAACATAGTAGAGTCATCAAAAAACTAAAGATGAAAAATAGGCCTAGCTCCATGAGCACTAGTAACTCCCTCGAGGGTTTTGTTTTCTCTATTTTTGATCATAGACCTACCCAAGCATTCAACAAGAATGGTGAATAAATAAAGGGAGAGGGGGTCACCCTACCTAATACATTTGGAATATGGGAACACCTGTGAAGGGTAGTCATTTATAAGAACTAATTAGGAAATCAAAGAGATACATCCCATGATTCAATCTACCCAATCCTGAGAGAATCCAAATTGCCTGATAACTTTGACAAGGAAGTACCAATCCACTTTGTCATAAGCTTTAGATAGGTATAAATAGATGAACATAGAAGGAGATTTCTATATTTCCATGAAATGCATGGATTCCTAAGCAAGAAATATCTCATCCACATTATGATGCCCTTCCACATAACCTCCTTGTTTAAGGAAAATAATCTTATGCAAAAGAGGTTTTAGCCTCTCTACCATGATCTTGGTAAT
Organism: Wollemia nobilis; assembly: GCA_028583015.1. Lineage (NCBI taxonomy): Eukaryota > Viridiplantae > Streptophyta > Pinopsida > Araucariales > Araucariaceae > Wollemia > Wollemia nobilis. The sequence continues at coordinate 4,126,062 of JAQPPZ010000925.1, forward strand.
AATTTTGAAAAGAACATTATATAAAGCTATTGGTCTCAAAATTGAGATATGTTCAGCATCTTAAGCCTTTGTGACCATAGCTATATAAGTTTTATTGATAACCTTCAAAATATCTTTGGCCTTCTGGGCTTCTTTCACCACCCCTAATAAATCAACATGATGAATATCTTAAAATTCTTAGTAAAATTTGATGTGAAAACCATAAAGCTTTGGGGTCTTCCCCTTTGTATTTTAAAAACCACTTGTTGAAGCTCATTGATAGTAATTGGAGTAGTCAAAACAAAGTTCTCCTTAGAAGTGATAAGAGTTGGGATCACTTGAAGGACATTATGTTGAGAAGCCAAGTCAAGACATGTAGTAATGAATAGTTTGAGAAATTAGTTGTCTATGATAGACTTCATGTCATCCAAAGTGTGGATAGTCTCCAAGATTTGATCTCAAGGAAGAAATAAAGTTGTGGGATTTGCAGGCTAGAAAATATTTGTGGAAGAATTTTGTGTTTCTATCTCCTTATTTGAGCCATTGGATCTTAGATTTTTTCTTCCATAAGAGCTCTTCTCTTTTCTCCCATTCCTCCAACTACGTTGTGAGTCTAATTTCATTAATAATTCTACTCTAGTGAGGTCATCCACATGGAATTGATCATTCAACTCTTCAAGTTAAGCCATCACTTCTTGCTTCTTTTGCTTGATGTCTCCAAACTACTTTTAATTCCAAATCTTGATTTTAGATTTGATGTATTGCAACATTTTAATGAAACAAAACATCTTCATTCCATATCTTGGTCTACCTTCTTGCCACCATTGCCGCACCTAAGGTTTGAAGGAATCATATCTAAGCCACATTAACTAAAATTAGAAGGACGAGAGACTGACCTTAGTTTTCAACATTTCAAATATGATTGGCCAATGATTTGAACCAACATTGTTAGGAGTTTTCACCTTAGAAATATGACCATGGATTAAGAAATTATCAGAGAATAAGAACCTATCCAATATTTCCATGATACAAGCAGAGATTTTCCTTCTATTAGACCAAGTCATGAGGTCATTGTTTGGCTGGATATCCACAAGATAAAGGTTAGCAATATATCCACTCATGAGGTTTGAGCTCCCGTCTAGATTCATATACCCCCTTCTCTTCCAAAGAGAGGAGGGTATTGGAGTCTCCTTTGATCAAGACCCAAGCTTCATTAAAATGGAAGATAGTATAAGCTATATCCTCTCATTGTATCTACTTTCCCATAAAGTAATTCGAGCACAATCAGTCAAGCAAAGCATAATTTAATTAGATTATCTACTTTGTGCAACCATAGCCAAAAGACCCCAACTACCAACCATATGGTAAATAATGATCATGACCATCTTGAGGAATGTTTGACCTCCATTTTTAATGGAAAATTAATATAAAAATATACCTATACAATTATTTTTTAGTTATAAAATGATTATATATATATATATATATATATATATAGAGTAAATATTTTTTATACACACTTTTCGTGAGGATTGAACCCGGGTCACATCATTCATATATATATATATATATTGAGTAAATACTTTTTATACACATCTGTCGTGGGGATTGAACCCGGGTCACATCACCAATAATGCAAGTGGCTTACTGGCCAATAAACCACATCAATTATTATTAAAATTATTATATTTTTTTAAAAAAATCAAAATATTTCGATGCTATATTCAATAGAAACTCATTAGAGGCAAACAAATGGACAAATTACATTGTAAAAATATATATGCAACTACATATATATTATTATTAATTTATATATATTATTCGTAGTATCACGTCTTTTATCACTACTACATCAAATCCTTTGTCTACATTCTTACTTACAGAAAATAAGCCCGCGTACATTATCTCCGATGCATTCATAAATTTAAATAAAACTGTCCATCTATCGCCTTTCGTTGAATGTACGAGGATAATGCGTAACATATAACATTTGTTTGAATGGACAAGGACAGTACGTAACATATAACATTTAGTGTTAGCCAAATTTGTTTTTTTGTGTTCTATCTATGTTAAGTGCGACAAACTTGTCCGAGAGCACCATTGAAAAATGTGTAAAGTATGAAAATGATTCCCTTCCAATACCAATCTTGAAGTTCCGTATCCTTCCATTCCTTTTTAAAATAGTAGGAAGGTTTCAAAGTTCAATGATTCTTTTTCTTGGTAATACGATTGCTAAATCCTTACCTACCATTTATAGGGTTGATTCTCTTCAATTAAATAATAAAAAATTATAATTTATCAATATTCATTGAAAGTTCTATATTCTTTAGAAAACTGTTGGGAAATAGTGATAATATATCTAAAACGGTTTGTTTTCTAAAAATATGTATGTATTTATCCTCACTTTGCGAAAGTTTCCATGGGCATGTTAAAGTGGTGTGCAGTAGAATATGGTTTAGAACAACATCCACCGTATTTAAAACTACCTTAAAACAAACAACATTAGAAGTTTTGTGCATATCACTTCATTTCTGTTGGGAGAAGTAATGTTTAATATGAAAATGTTTTATTTACTTTATTTTTTTTTAATTTATTAATTTTTTAAAGAAGAAAATGGGTTAAAAATAAAAAGTAATTATGATATAAAAAGATAAGCATCAAAATAAAATTCGGTGAATTTTTTTTAATTTATTAATTTTTTAAAGAAGAAAATGGGTTAAAAATAAAAAGTAATTATGATATAAAAAGATAAGCATCAAAATAAAATTCGGTGAATATAAAGATGGAAAGATAGATTTAAATATAAGAATGTGATTTATTAGTTTTCAAAAATAATTTGTAATGTCCATAGACCGATTGGTTTGTCCAACAGCATAAGGGAAAATGATTGTGGCATGGTGGTTATAAAGGTAGACTGCCCAAAGATCTGTGTAGCGGAGTATAGAATAATGATGCGGACATAAAAGCTAGATAGCCTGCCCAGATTCATGGCGACTACTGATTCCATCGTGTAAATTAAAAAAAAAAACAATTTGCACTGAATTTATTTATTCATGTATTTAATATTAGTTAATTTATACATCCTTAAGGTGGATCATCAACCTATCTATCTTTCATAGTAAAATTAAATTGTATGGAGTGGAAAAAATGTTGTAAAGCCTTTTGTATTGTGAACAAAAGTTTTAAAATGATTGTGGCATGGTGGTTATAAAGGTAGACTACCCAAAGATCTGTGTAGTGGAGTACAGAATAATGTGGCGGCCATAAAAGCTAGATAGCCTGCCCAAATTCATGGCGACTACTGATTCCATCGTGTAAATTAAAAAAAAAATCAATTTGCACTGAATTTATTTATTCATGTATTTAATATTAGTTAATTTATACATCCTTAAGGTGGATCATCAACCTATCTATCTTTCATAGTAAAATTAAATTGTATGGAGTGGAAAAAATGTTGTAAAGCCTTTTGTATTGTGAACAATATTATATGTAATTAAATGATAGTAAATATGTTTCAAGGGATTATTAATTCAACCGAATAATTTACCAATGTGGTTGCATTCAAATTGAATATATGATTTGATATTGTGCAAATATTATGTGTGCTTTTTGGATTAAATGAATGATAAATGTGTAATTGCATTTATTTATTCATGTATTTAATATTAGTTAATTTATACATCCTTAAGGTGGATCATCAACCTATCCATATTTCATAGTAAGATTAAATTGTATAAAGTGGAAAAAAAATTGTAAAACCTTTTGTATTGTGAACAATATTATATGTAATTAAATGATAGTAAATATGTTTCAAGTGATTATTAATTTAATCGAATAATTTACCAATGTGGTTGCATTCAAATTGAATATATGATTTGATATTGTGCAAATATTATGTGTGCTTTTTGGATTAAATGAATGATAAATGTGTAATCTACATAATTTGCAAGCACTTATTATAAGAAAAATTCGACTATTAAAGTCTTCTATGCTAACAATTGGTATCATAGCATGTTGAAGCTAGGAACCCATAGTTTTCATGGAGTGGCTTAAGAAGGATGTTGGAGAAATGAATATAAATCATACATAAAAGTGCTTATAAATTATGTAGATATATGTTGGAGAAATACATATAACTCATACCGATTCCACCATGTAAAATAAAAAAATAAAATAATAATTTGTAATGAATTTAATTATTCATGTATTTAATATTAGTTAATTTATAATCTATCCTTAAGGTGGATCATCAACCTATCCATATTTCATAGTAGGATTAAATTGTATGGAGTGGAAAAATGTTGTAAAGCCTTTTGTATTGTGAACAATATTATATTATATGTAATTAAGTGATAGTAAATGTGCTTCAAGTGATTATTAATTCAACTGAATAATTGACCAATGTGGTTGCATTCAAATTGAATATATGATTTGATATTGTGCAAATATTATGTGTGCTCTTTGAATTAAATGAATGATAAATGTGTAATCTACATAATTTGTAAGCACTTCTTATAAGAAGAATTTTACTGTTAGAGTCTTCTATGTTGACAATTGGTATCATAGCATTTTGAAGCTAAGAACCCATAGTTTTCATGGAGTAGCTTCGGGAGGATGTTTGAGAAATGAATATAACTCATACATGTGAATTGTAGGCTTGTTCGGGGACTTAGAAGATCATTTATGGATCAATCTTAATGCATAGAGATCCTAGATTCAAGTCTTAGATGGTCCATATCTTTAATAATGTATGAGAGCCAAAGTGTCAAGAGTATCCCCATAGGAGGAAGGGAGAGTAATGATAACCATTAAATGCATGTTATGTGTGCTAAAATTCCTTCACATGAGAGGATAAATATAAACATTTGGTGTGAAAACAATAGAGTGAACCTCATTAGCAAATTTGCTATCAAATAGGTAGTTGCAATGATGTAATTGTTTATCCATACAATTCAATACTATTATAAAGTTATCATAAAGACTCTTGTGGTTGAGTTATGGGATGACACCTATGTTGAAAAAGAAAAAAAAATTGTATTTGAATAATGAATATGTATAAGCATGCCCATAAACAAAAATATTTGAAAGAGTATTATTGCTCAAAAAATCAATAATTTTATTCAATAAATTAAATATTAAAACATTAAACATCAAAAAGAAAATGTTAGAAAAAATAACTCTTAATATAAAAAAAAACATGACAATGAAATTATTAAAGAAAAATAAAATAAATTAAAAAAATAAAAACATTTATGCCATAGAAAAACAAATAAAAAAATAAAAACAATAAATACAAAAAAAATAAAAATAAAACTAGAGATATAAAAATATCATTTATTAGTTAAGAAAGGTTATTTGTAAGGAGTATATTTTCGTATTCAACATCATCTAATTTATACATTCATGTCGATCATCATTATCTACAACTAAAATAAATTGTATGGAATAAAGTTAAATGGTAGTAAATCTGCTTTAATGATTAGTGTTATAGTCTAGTAGTTTTCTTTTTTTTAACATAAGGGAGTTGGTTAGTGCATTAGGGTTCAAACCATAGAAGATGCTCCCAACAAGTCTATACCACCTCGTTATTATTGACATTAGGGTTCAAATTATAGGAGATGCTCCCAACAAGCCTATACCACCTCGTTAATTTTGACCGGAGGTAAAGGGGACCGTGAGGACCATCAATCATTAAGGACCCTGAGGACCATCAATCGTTAGGGATTAGTGCACGCATCCCTTAGGTTTGAACATAGGTCATCGGGAGGATTCATATCATACTATTACCTTTGCACCAAGCATGCCCATGAGGTTTGAACCATGCCCCTGAGATTTGAACCTAGGTCTACTCAGGAGATTCAAATGAGAATACCACCTTTGCAACGGGTATGCCCCTTAGGTGTGAACCTAAATCTCTTCTTAATAAGTACTTGGCAGACAATAACCAATCCACTAAACCTTTAGGGGCAATCAAGTGGTATATGTAAATAATAATATATATATTTTTTGTTGTGTATGAATGAATTTAGTGAGATAATTTACATGGGTCAACAGTGTTTTATATAAAAACAATTTGAGCACCCATATTCGATCCTGACAATTCTCTTCGGCATGCCATGCGAAATTCTAGTCTTACCATTTAGATTTGCTTTAAAGAAGTATAATGAAATTCAAACACGTTCCTCGCCTTTCGAAAGAGTCGTGTCGACAGATATACGACGCAAAAATGGGAAAGCTTACACTATTCGTCCACGAACAATGTATAGAGTCCTAAACGGGAAGCACAAGTTAACATTAATCTCTACTCTTGGTGCTTTGATGGTCTGATATCGTACTTTTTATTCGTTTTCCTTATGCAACGAATCCTCCATCCATATCTTGAAACCAGGTCACCATTTCTTCTCGAAAGAATAACGAGGATTTATAGGCCGTCAAAAGCACAGTGATAGATAGAAGAGAACAAATTTCTGCATCGCTCATGCATTTTCCTAATGTCAGAGTCACATATTTGAATTATTGAAGCATTATGGGGATGATGCCGCCGGATTGACTTTAAGCCTAACGCATCTTTTCATATGCGGGGAAGCGAAATTCCATTTAAATGTTTGGTGAGAAGATTTCTTTGAATATATTCGCTTTGTCGATTACATGGCATTTCAAGCCATTATAAGTCCGTCCCTGACTCTCATTCTTGGATTGAAAACATTGAAATCTCATGAAGATGGTGTTGAATGAAGAGGTAGAGCGTGTTACTCAGCCAAGAATGACTTGCCCATATCCTATTCTCAAAGATAGAAGGTATTATTTTAGTTGTGGTAATATGGGCAAGTCATGCTTGGCATAGTATGCGCTTTGTTTCCCATGCCACACCCTACATGAAGATCACAGTGCATTAGAATGGCTGGAATTGCAGGCCAGTTTCATTGCGGCAGTTGTAGCAAATCTAGAAGCTTATGAACAGGAAGGTTACTGGTTTTTCCTCACCTGAGCTGTTTCACAGTTGACCCACCGCCATTCAAGACTATTTAGTATTCTAGTCGTCAAGCTTGAACAAAAAAATGATCATGGTTGGTTCATGTATTTTCTTTAATTTTTGTCAACATGATTTTACTTACTTTCTTTACACTGGGTACTCCATATTATACTTTCTAAATGACAGTACGTTGCTTATCAAATTATTGCCTATACGATATTACACTTTTGACCATTTTACAGGCTTATCATGATGTCAATTTTGGAAAGCATTGGTAGATCTTGATTAGGAGATCAATTTTGTCGGTTTCCTTTCTTACTATAAACGTGTCAGCGGATACATCTCGCCTAAAATGAATAGTTTGTTACCTGTTCTTTTATAAGTAAAAATTGGGGAAGGGTGTGGTATATAAAGAGGACTGTGTCACCGTGTGCCTGTGGGACACTATTTCCACAATGGAATTTTTGTTTATCTTAATTCGTTGCTTTGCTATTTGTTGACCTAAGACTTTCATATAGATTTCAATACCTCTTTAATTCCATCGTAGGTGGGCTGTTAATAAAATATTCACGTTTAAACATTTGGAAATTTATTTGTAAAGGTAATAGTCTGATTTGAATTTTCGGAGTATGTATATGATTTATTTATTTTTATTAACCAATCTTCTCCCAACTATGACCCTTCATAAAACCGTGAATAGGGAATTTAACATGCAGTCACCACACAGCCTCTCTCTCACACACTTGCTCACTCTGTTGTTTGAACCTTGAACCTCCTAAAGAAGAACCAAAACCTGAACCATTAAACTTTCCCTCGACAAATGATTTAAAATTATTATGAAAAGAGGAAGTAGTTATGAGATAATGTAAACGAATTTATTTAATCGCATATATCCAATTAAAAATAAATAAATATTATAAAATTAATTTTAAGTAATAATGTAAAATATATATATTTTTAATTTAATGTTTAGTTAATTTATTAATAAATAAAATAGAATAATTATTATAATGTGTACAAGAAATTTAATAACCGAATGGTATTTTAAATATTTTATGACAATCAAAATGTGTTATAAAATGTTACACTTGGGATTATTAATATGATATTTTATAGAACCGCTTGATTTACTTGCATGAACAATATAGATAGATATGTATTGAATGCTTATTTTTAAAATGCAGGTATATCTTTCAAGAGATCCATCAATTCTATGAATATTTGGTGGTTCCTCTTGTTTCTTTATCAAGGTTCTCCCTTAGTTTGGGTGTAATGAATTCATGCTCAACGGTTTTTCAAAAAGGGTATTTTTATAATAGCTCATTTTTTTTCTCGCTAGACCAAGAATTGGATCCCATGGAATGAGTTCAAACGCACCTTCAAGTTGAATGGTGCAGACAAAGATACTTATGATGTTGTTATTGTTCTCATCTCTTTTTCTATGTTGCACAAGATTGGTGTGCGCTTGCAACATCCTTGGTGGTTAGACTGGAGATGGCATGTTGACACTCTTTTGCTTAATTATAAGGTTCATTTGAGGTATAAATGGTTATCTCCTCATCTTCCTCTGGTGCTTAAGATCAATCAGCGTTGGGACTTATTTTCTACAAGGACTAGATGAAATTCTAGATTTTAGAATGTTTGGTTTACTTATGTTGAGTCCAAGAAATATTTTTCTACGTGGAGCTTGCTATGTAAGGCCTTCCCTTTGGGGAACATTTGAAGTACCTTGAAATTTTTGGTCCTAAATATTATTTTTGTGGTGTACCAGAGTCTTGTATTCACCTCTTTTGGAATTGTAGAAGATCTAGGTAAGTTTGGGAATGGGTTCTTTTTTTTTCCATTTACAACTGCAAGAGTTTATTGGCCTTAAGCTCTTCTTGGGGACTCTTTTACTTGGTCTCTCCCACTTTTTTAAGTGTGACAGGTTTTCAGGATTAGCCTACTCTTTCATATTTGGAAGGTCTGTAATATATTTATTTTTAAATAGTATACACTTTTTGTCACATTTACTCATCATAACAAATTAGAAGTTTTTAATGACATGTAGCTATGGATATATACTCAAGCCAACAAAGTTGCTATGGAGTTGGATCACAAGAAAGTTATTCTAGCACACTTGACCAATGTTCAGTGTATAGTAAACTGGATCACCCCAAAGCACTCTTCTTAAGAATAGTTTTGATCCCACTCTTGTTGACGACCTTCATCATATGAGAGAAGTGCTCCCATAGATACGAACCGATCCCAACCCTCACTAGTGAAGAAGCAACCTAATGTTGACATTGCTTGTTTGTCCTACCAGGTTGGGGAGTGAGATGATGTTCAACCAGTTTCACCTAGGCCAGTTGTTGGTTGAAGTGACATAGGTACTAGAGGCCTTTATCGTGATGCAGAGGGGTGAATTCCCATCCTATAATCACTAGTTATTTATGCAAGACAACACGTCAAGGCACATTACTCCATATGATATCCTTTCTTTGATGTAATGATCATCAATGATCATGATTAGTAAACTTGTGTTTTGTTGGTGGCTATGTGTCTTAAAGTAGAAAACAACTTTATTAAATATTACATTTGTTAATATGTTTGAATTATTGTGCATTTATTTAAAAAAAAAAGACATTAAGATATTCTTATTTTTAGCATATTTTTGTATGTAGGATATGTGTTCTTTTTAAATGGATTTTGGTTATTTCATCTACTTAGAACAAGGTATATTTGAATACTATCACAAATATTAATATAATTTTAATTATTTAAATTTTATATCTCATCAAAATAACATTCTAATATTTACTTTTGACTAAAATTAAGAAAATAGATTTTGAAATTTTGGTTATTTCATCTGCTTAGAACAAGGTATATTTAAATACTATCACAAATGTTAATATAAATTTAATTATTTAAATTTTATATCTCATCAAAATAACATTGTAATACTTACATTTGACTAAAATTAAAAAAATATGTATTTAATGTTTAGATATTTTCTTCAAACATGGATTTTAAAATAAACTAATAAAACCGTGATGAAATTACAACAAGAAATATGAGATATTGGATGTTTTCAATATTAACATAATTAAATAAATAAGAATACTAATTATAATTAAATTAATTTATATCTCATATTAACATAATTTTTTCAAATATATTCATTTTTATTCCTTTATCTAATATCATAATTTTTTTATTGGTATTTATATTTTTAATATTCATTGAAAATGCATAACCTTGTATATACTATAGATCATTATAGTAACAATGAAATATGGTTATAAAACCATTATTTGTATTGGATGATATAAGCAATGTACATGTGTAGTTGAAAATATAATCTCTAGAGTGCACATGATATTCCTTATGTAGTCTTGATAATGAATGAATTTTTCATTTCTTTTATTTATTGAAAAAAAGCTAAGAAAGGATTTATTTCACTCTTTATATATATATATATATATATATATATAGGGCATCTAATGGTTCATTATAAAATATGAGGATTTTAATCATGAGAATAAAATACATAAATAGAAAATATTAGAGGCAAGAAGACATCCTACTGGCATATGTATTTAACATGAAATCCATAATTTTTTACTAAAAATCAGCATATCAATAATAAATGTGTGTAGCTTATTGAATCCCTTATATAACATGATCCTTATGGTGACTACAATTTCCTTGGCTTCCTCCTTAGATATGTCAAAGTTCAAATATTCTATATTTTAAAATATTAGAGATCCAAGAATATATCTTTTCCCTCACTTGTATTTCACATGAAATCTATATAACCATTTAAAACTTGAAGTACAAATCCATGTTTAAATAATAAATGTGATCAACATAATTAATCCCTTGTTTAATCTGACTCGTATGGTGATTATTGTCATCTTGGTTTATCCTTACATATTTCAAACATGTAATATCATCTATTTTTATTGTTATGCATAGATTTTATGTGATAGATCTAAATAATGGTATAGGATAAAACTAAAATAAAAAAAGAAACATAATTCATCTAAATTTTGACACTATTTAAACTTATGGAATGGTAGTATAATGAGTAGAGAAATTGAGTTTAAATTGGCGTATCCTTCTTTCCCTGAACGTAGATATTGATAAGGGAAGGGAAGACTAACATGAAGGGCCACTTGGGGGATCCATTGTAAATCATCACTCTGTCACCTTGATGATAGGAGTAGTTTGTAAGATTTGATTTTAGCATTCAATAGATTAGATAAAAATATCTACATTTTTCGTATGATGCTTATTTGTCTAAGCTTAACCTTAATATAGGCCTAATTCAACATAAAAATATAATAAGAAGGCCTAAAGCTAAAATGGTTTTTATTTTTTATAATAAAGTAAATGAAAAACTCCCTTTAAAATGCACTGGTGTAAGAAGAATACAATAAACAATTCCTAGGTGTAGGTATATGCGATTTCAATTCAATCCTAAATCTTGAAGATTTAGTTCACCTCCTATATAATTAAAACTACGCTAGGTACTTCTATCCCTTTTGCTTGTTTTATAAAATAAAAATATATAGAAACAATTCTAAGTAGAATGCAAACAAGACTAAGTCCTAAATTTTTAATGAAAGGAATATAAATAGATAAATATATTTTTGTCATATAAGGAGAAGAACCATTGACACTTTTTCCTAACAATGACATGTTTGTTTTACGATAAAATAGACAAGAAAATATTAGATTAGTAGTAAAGGGGATCATCTAGGCTAGTAGAGAATATTTGACTCCATTGGACAACAATATAGCCCTTATTTAGATATATGATAAGATAGCACAAATAGACCTACAATTTGATGGGGATTTCACTTTTGAAAGCAACAAAGTAAGACTAGATGCAAGATGAACTTATTCAATGCTTGGAATGATGAACATCTATGACATGGCAGTATAAAGACAAACGATAGAAAAAATGAAACTCTAAATAGATACAAATGTGATTTGAAATATTTATCAACATGCAACAAGATGAAATCTTAGAGCTACAAGAAAAATGGAGTGCATAAAACTAGAAAGAGTAAAATCATACCCCAAGATGCAAGGTTGCTAAAATATTGCTAGCTTTCTTATGATTACTTGAGAGATTGAGCTTAGAGGCTTGAATGCTTGATACTTATAGAGGGATTGGATGCTTCTATGCTTATAAGAAAAAATATTGAATGTATGTAAGGATGATATCCATAATATTGCCATGAAAAATGATAAAGTTGTGTGATTCTAGATAGATTTTGGAAGAATATTATTGCTTTCAAAAGACCATGTATTGGGATCTCTTAAGTGTTGGCATTATAGTAAGTGATGGCTCCTTGGTGGGAGAATTGATTTGAAGGGAATAGGATTGGATATGGTACAAATTTGAAAAGATATGAAGATGAAATTAATGAAGAAAAATTAATAATAAAAAATATTATTTTTGGAATTACTATTGGGATTTATGAATCTGATCTTAGGATCCCATCTATTAATAGTAGGTGGCTTGGGGTGTACAAAAATATAAGTTTCATGACTTTGATTTATGAAATTCAAAAGCACCTAGATAGTGAAAACATTGACAATGCTTTCATGATATAAATTTTACTATCATGACCATTAGAATTCAAGTTTGAGTAAGAGAGGTCAAAGTCAAAATTTTGGAAAAATAGTCATCAGGGTTGTAAAAGTTCCAATTGTGTTATCATTCATTCCTTGGTGCTCTTGCTTTTGAAGCAAAAAATATTTCAAATTTAGGAATAAGGAAATCTAATTCAATGTGGTTGATTGAAAGGTTAATTGATGAAGAGATTAGAAAACATGAAGATTTTTTTGGTACTCAAGATTGAGTGTCTATGTTTACCCCTTTTTGATGAATTTATTGCATAATAAATGAATAAAAAAATAACATAGATAACCCAATTTAAGGATAGGGAGTTTTTTTGTTGCTTATGATTAGTGATGTTAGATGACTAATGATTTTATTATTTGCTTAGAATTGATGTTAAAATTTATATTCTGGATAGCATTAAATATTGACATACCCTAGTGTTACCTCTCAAGCTTTAAAGGGAAAATCAAGATGAATTGAGGAAACCTAAATTGATTATAATCCACATTGGTTTAGTGATTAAAAACAAATGGTAGATAGTGAATATCGACTAAGCATGCTACAAAGTAAAAATGAATTCATTTTTACAATGGATAGGGAGAAAATTAATCTCTAGAGAAATGAAGGTGACCCCATTTTTTATGGATTAGTAGGAAGGACTAATAGAATATGTAGATTTCTTGAGAGTACTTGAATAGGATTCATAGCCTTAATTAGTGTTAAAATCAAGTTAATTTATTTTAGTGATGGTTCAGAAACCATACCCATTGAAAAATATTTTGATTTTGTATAGTGATAATGCTACATGTTGGTGGTCACATATTGATAGTGCTTTCACCAAGTGATGGTGCTTTTTCCTAGAAATATTTTGTTGTCGTAGGGGTGATTTTGCACTTACAAAAAAAATATACACCTTTTTCTAGTTTTTGCTTACACATTTTGAGACTAACATAGGGGTTGGTTTGGGTGCAATTTTGGCTAAAGAAATTGGAGTGTCAAGATAGATAACCCCATTCCTTAGAGACCATTTTAGGGCTATTAGACTTTATTTAATATTGTTGTTTTGGTTGTAGTATAACTATACCACCTAGCCCTCCTACCAAAGTGGAATTTGATAGAGATGTCTATATAGCACTAGTGGAGCATTGGTATATAGTTATGAATAACTTCTAGTTACGCATGGGGTAGATGAATATGACTCTAAAGAATATGTGAAGGATCCTTAGATTCTTTATCAAGGAATTATATTTACATATGAGATAGGATCAAAGGTGGTCCTTAAAGAAATTGATAGGAGGTTCTAACTTTAAAGTTATTAGATCCAACATTGATATTAATGTTGCATAATTTGAGGGTATTCTAGATAAGTAGAAAACATCATGTGTGCCTTAGCATCCAATTTATTTCTTTGTGATATGAGCAATAGGGTGCTCCACTAGGGGTGGGTTGAAATGGTGGTGGATATGTAGGAAGTAGTAGGTGGTCTATAACAACCCTCCTCGCATGAATATGGATTATATATTAATTAATGAATTGTATATACCTTTTACTATATAGTGGGGTACTTTTGATGTCCATTGCGTATGCAAGACCTAATATACACCTTCAGTAGAAAGGATTGATCGATGAAAAAGGTAAGAGGGAAGTGATGATTTGGCTCTTGAGCACACGAAAGCTTACATAAATACATAGCATGTAGGTGCATTATGAGTGGTTCACATTACCGTATTTTATATAATTGTTATTGATTGATGAATAATAATATATACATATATTCCTGTGGGCAATGAAAATACCAAAAAGTCATGGGAAACTTTCTTGTTTTGAATTTTATGAATTAAAAATGATTACACATTTGGTAATAAAATGTTAAAAAAAAATAATAGTAAATATAAAATATAAAGGATAAGTAATAAATATATGTTAAACATAATTTAATTCAGTAAGAGGCTATATAAGTATTTAAATGAATATACTGCTAGTGTATTCTTTATGTTTCATTGATTAGCGGATAAGGAAAATGATGCTTGGTGTGCTTTGGATATGGAAAGTAATTGTAATAATTATTTTTAACTCCTTCCTTACTAGGGGAAATGAAAAAGAAGGAAATGGTTCATGGGAGGGGTGACAACACGTCAATGTTGCACTCAAAGGCATGATTAAGGGGTAAAATGGGAAACAAAATGGTAGTTATAGTATTTTTGTTTTTATTATTGTCATTGTTATCTTTCCTTGGTTGGGGAAAATTAGACATGGAGATAGATGGATAGGAGTTGTAACTATGATATTTTTTCTGCAAACATCGGTTACATGTATGTTTTGTCTTCTTTTTTACATTAGGATTTGAATGCCACTCATTGGTTTTATGATGCTTAGTAATAGGTTTGAAAGAAAATTGAAATGATAACATGTTGGAATTAAAATTTGTATGTTATTTTTGTTGATAAAGAAACTGACAATGAGTAGCATGTTGTTGTTCTTCAGAAAAAAGGGTCAAGTGAGGTTTATGTAAATGTATTCTATGACTGGGTATGCAAAAATAAAATTTGGTATTAAATGTTATAGATAAAAATTGTCTATATTCTGTGAAATATTTCATTTGTGTGCTATGAATCCTTGGTTGAAAGGAAAAGAAAGCATTTTGAATGAATAAAAGCCTTCGTGTAATATTAGATTGCATACATAATGTCATATGAGCCAAAATATGATTCCTCATTAGAGACTTGCTGAAATATGAGTTGAAAACTTATTCAATCTCATTATTGATTGAGTTACCAAGGCTGTGAGCTGGCTGGATTGGTCAACTGGTCTATTAGCATATGCAAAATTGGGACTGAAACTTTATTTTAAGTTATATTGAACAGAGATAATGACCGCCCCTAAATTGGAGTAATGAATGGTTTTACAAGACTACTTATTTTACCTAATATGATGATTAAAATGACCTTATTTTGTGGTCATTGCTATAGAAAAATGGAAATGTTGTGAAATATATAGATATAGTCATAAATATATTATTACGTATGAGCATGTAAGTTCATTTATATATGATATTTAACAAAGAAAGTTCCTTATAATATTAGATAAAAAGATCATTGATGTTGAACTTATCATGCTTGAAGCTATGGTAAAGGAATTTTTTATGTTATGTTGTATTCAAAGTATAACCTAGTCTAGTCATTCACTTAATGAAAGAAATATTTTAGTTTCTTGATTCCCTCAAAACTATGCCCTTAATTTGGTGATATTTTGAGCAACACGAGGTTGATTGCTTTGTAATATTTTTTTTCGATGTTATAACAGAGTCTAAAATATTGTTTTAAATAATTTTGTATAAGATAGTTGAGAAGATAATTCCTATCATTGAATGGTGTTTCTTTTAGTTAACTTGAATAGTATGTAATTGATGGAAAACATTGGGTATTGTGTATGTGATATTTAGACACACATATGGTTAGGTTGGAATGCATTGATATGATTTTCAAATGTTAAATTGAAAAGAACATGCTAGTGCTATTATAGTGTGTCTTGGGTTGTGTAACAAACAATTTCTTTGTATAATTACGGTTCTTTAAGATAGTCATGGTGAAAAAATTATTATCTAAATATGCTCATATAGAATAATGGGAAGAGTCACTATCATTCAAGGAAAATAATACATTTATTTATTTATGTATATCTGCATTGTTTGAATAATTAGAAAGTTATTTAATCGATGTGCTAAACCCTTTAAACTACAACCTCTTATTTCAACTTAATACTTACAAGAGAGTGAATGATTCACTCAATAATTTGTTAATATTGTAATTAATAATACTTACTGCCATAGTAAGTATGTGGTCAGACATTTCTATACTAAAATAAAAACATACTTTTATACGATTCAAATGAAGAATAATTTGAGGAAATATTTTACTGTAGTTGTTTAGTTGAAGAGTTCAAGCTTAAGTGTTGAATCTACTTTAAACATAGTTTGGTCCTTGCAAAACGTAAATGTTTTGAGGAGGAAATCCTACATATCCAATAGTATTTATTTGCTATGGCATTGAATAAATTTTTGCTTTATCCTTGGGTAATGCATTGAAATTATTCATGCCATGAATGTGAAATATTAATTTAGAGATGAAATTTTGTTTTTTTGTTTTTTATATATATACTCTATTCTTTATCATGAAATAAATAACATTTTTAGAAAGAAATTGGAATGAATTGTGCTCGTGTTTCTGGATGACATATTGATATATTCCTAGAGTAAGGATGAATATGATCAACATATGTGAACTATACTTGAGATTCTTAGAATAAATCTATTATAAGGAAAAACATAAAAGTGTGAATTTTATACACCACAAGTACAATATTGGGGACATATTATCTCTGCTAAAGGGATTTAAATCTATCCCACAAAAATAGAAATAATTATTGATTGGCAATCACCTACTAATATTATTGAGGTGAAAATTTTTATGGGGATTGCAGGCTTTTATAGGCGATTTGTTAGAGGGTTATCAAAAATTGCCCAATTCATTACAAAACTTCAAAGGAAAGGTAAAGCCTTTAAATGGAAAGAGCAGTGGAAAGAGGCTTTTTGAATTTTAAAATAAATATTGACGACCACACTGATTTTGTAATAACCTGATCCTAATAAGCAGTTTACAGTATGCATTGATGCATCAATTCAAGGGCTGGGAGGGGTTTTGACCCAAAATGATATGGTTATTATATTTGAGTTAAGAATATTTAAGAGACATGAGGTGAATTATGTCACTCATGACTTGGATTTGGTAGTTTTTGTGCATGCCCTTAAGATTTGAAGGTACTATTTGTTGGGGAAACCATTTAAATTGAAAACATATCACCAAAGTCTAAGATACATATTTGCTCAACACTTGTTGAATGCTAGGCAACAATGCTAGTTGAAATTTTTAGCTGAGTATGATTTTGACATTGAGTATATTAAGGGTAAGGAGAATAAGTTTTATGATTCTCTAAGCAGAAGAGGGTGTATTCCTGGAATGACAAAATACCAATATGATTTGATACAACAAATTAAAAATCAGCAACAAAAGGAAGAATTTTTCAGTCTTGCAAAGTTCTAATCGAGAAAAAACCAAGAAAGGATACAAATTTTACATATAAATATGACTTGTTGTTCTATAAGAATAGGTTGGTAGTTCCAATTATAAGTGGATTGAGAGAAACAATCCAAAATAAGGCTCACAACACTCCTTAGTCTACACATCCAAGAGGGGTAAAGATGTGTGAGAGTTTGAGGAAGGCCTACTATTGGCTAGGTATGAAGAAGGATATCAAAAACTATGTGGCTAGGTGCTTAAAGTGCCAAAAAGTTAAAGTAGAACATCTACATCCTATTGTTAAGCTATATCCACGTGAGATACCTACACAAAAATGACAGGTGGTATCAATGGAATTTATTGTGTATTTGCCTAAGGTAATATTCATGCATGATGCAATCTTGATAGTCATGTATAAGTTAACCAAGGTTGCACATTTTACACCAGGCAATGTGCAATATGATGCACCTATAGTAGCAAGCAAGTTTTCTAGGGAAATTATAAGACTACACGAATTTCTAGAAGTCATAATATCTGATAGGGATTCTCAATTTACCTCTAAATTTTTGTAGGAATTGCATGAAGTATGGGAATAAAATTGAATATTAGTACCTCTTATCACCCTAATATATATGGGCAGACCGAGAGGGTGAATCACGTATTAGAAGATATGCTAAGAATGTATTGCATGGATCAACCAAGAGGAACGACTATTTATATCTATTAGAATTTGTATACAATAACAATTATCATTAATCACTAGGTATGTCACCTTTTGAAGCCTTATATGGAAGAAGATGCAGAACTTCCTTATCTTGGGATAATCTAAAATATTAGGTAGTGATCATATCAAAAACTATAAAATAAATGGAATATCAATTAAAAATAATTCAACATAAGTTGAAGGAGGCCACAAACTGCTAGAAGAGCTATGCGAACCTCAAAAGGACACCGAGAGAATATTTTTTAGGATATAGAGTGTTCTTAAGGGTGAAACCAACTAAGAGTTCCATAAAATCTACCAAACTTGACTCCATATATGTGGGTCCATTTGAAATTGTGGGTAAGATTAGTCGTATTACATACAGACTTGCTCTAGTGCCAAAATTATCTAAAATTCATAATGTCTTCCATGTGTCCCTCTTTATGAAGTACATTTATAATCCTACGCATGTTTTGGATGTTTCCAAATTGTAGATGATCGATCCACTAAAAATGTAAGTTCAACCTGTTTGTATACTTGGATATATAACCAAGAACCTATGGAAGAGAAGCATAGAGTAATTTCAGTCCAATGGGACCTTTACTCAGATAGAAATGTCATTTGGGATAATGTGGTTTATGATGTATATATATATGTATATAGATGAATAACAAAATACTGAATAGAGTAGTTTGTAAATGTTAGAAATACTGAGTAGAGTAGTTTTATTTATGTGATGATGTATATTTGGGACTTTGGTTGAATGCAATATGACATGATGACTCGTTTAAATGTGTATTCAAATTTAATTGAATCATGATTTTATGATGATTTATAAATTGATAAGATGAAATGTGTGAAAAAATAAATTTGGATATATCTGGTTTGTTTTTTTATACTATGAAAACACAGGTACTATGTTCATTTCTGGTGGGGGAGGATGTAACAACCCTCCTCACATGAATATAGATTATAGATCATTAATTAATTGTATATACCTTTTCCTATAGAGTGTGGTATTGTTGATGTCCATTATCTATGTAGGACCTGGTATACACTTTTGATAGGAAGGATTGGTCAACAAAAAAGGTAAGAGGGAAGTGATGATTCGACTCTTGAACACATGGAATATCATGTAAATGCATAGCATGTAGGTGCATTGTGAGTGGTTTGCATTACGTTTTTTTAAATATGTGTTATTGATTGACGAATAATCATGTATGCATATATTTATGTGGGAAATAAAAATGCCCAAAATGCATGGGAGCCTTTCTTGTTTTATATTTTATGAATTAAAAATTATTACACATTTGGTAATAAAATGTTAAAAATAATAATAGCAAATATAAAATAAAAAGGATAAGCAATAAATATATGTTAAACTCAATTTAATTTGGTAAATGGCAATAAAAGTATTTAAATGATTATACTGCTAGTGTATATTTATGTTTCATTGATTAGTGGATAAGGTAAATGATGCTTAAGGTGCTTTGGTTGTGGCAAGTAATTGTAATAATTATGTTTAAATCCTTCCTTACTCAGGAAAATGAAAAATAAGGAAATGGTTAAGGGGAGGGGTGACCACACGTTAATGTTGCACTCGAAGATATGATTAATGGAAAAATGAGAAACAAAAGGGTAGTTATGGTATTTTTGTCTCTATGATTTTCATTGTTATCTTTCATTGGTTAGGGAAAATCAGACATGGAGATAGATGGATAGGAGTTCCAACTATGATAGTTTTGCTGCAAACATCAATTACAAACATGTTTTGTCTTCTTTTCTGTATTAGGATTTGAATGCCACTTGGTTTTATGATGCTTAGTAATAGGCTTGAAAGAAAATTGAAATGATAACATGCTAGAATTCCCTTTGTATGTTGTTTGTGTTGATAAAGAAACTGACAATGAGAACCATGTTGTTTTTATTTAATAAAAGAAGGATCGAGTGAGGTTTATGTAAATGCATTTTGTAAATGGGTATGTAAAAGGAAAACATAGTATTAAATATTATATATAAAAATGATCTACATTTTGTGAAACATTTCATTTGTGTACTATGACTCCTTGGTTGAAAGGAAAAGAAATCATTTTGAATGAACAAAAGGTTACATGTAATATTATATTCCATACATGATGTCATATGAGCTAAAATATGATCCCTCATCACATATTTAACGAAATATGGGTTGAAAACTTGTTCAACCTCATTATTGATCAAGTGATGAAGGCTATGAGCTAGATATATTGGCTGAATGGTATGTTGGCACACGTAAAAAAGGGATTGAAACTTTATTTTAAGTTATATTGAAAAACAAGAATGGTTGCCCTTGAACCGAAGTAACAAATGGTTTTACATGGCTACTTGTTTTACCTAAGATGATGATTAAAATGACCTTATTTTGGGGTCATTGTTGTAGTAAAATGGAAATATTGTGAAATATATAGATATAGTTGTAAATACCTTATCATGTATGAGAATGGAAGTTCATTTATCTCTGATATTTAGCAGAGAAATTTTATTATAATATTAGAGAAAAAGCTCATTGATATTGAGCCTCTCCTGCTTGAAGTTGTGGTAATGGAATTTGTTGTCATTTTTTATTCAAAGTGTAACCTAGTCGAGACATTCGCTTACTAAAAGAAGTGTTTTAGTTTCTTGCTTTCCTAATAACTATGCCCTTAGTTGGTGATATTTTGGTCAATGCGAGGTTGCCTACTCTGCAAGATTTATGTTTGATGTTATAGAAAATATTGAAATATTATTTTAAATAATGTTTTATAAGATAGTTGAGAAGAGGATGCCTGTCATTAAATGGTGTTTCTTTTAATTAACTTGGATAATATGTAATTGATGGAAAACATTGGGTATTATGTATGAGACGTTTAGATAGGTGTATGCTTATATTGGAATGCATTTATTTGATTTTCAAACATTAAATTATAAATAACCTATTAGTGTTGTTATAGTGTGTCTCAAGCTATGTAACAAATGGGTTCTTTGTATAAGTCCATACCTTTAAGTTAGTCATGGAGGAAAATTTATTATCTAGATCTACTCATATAGAATGATGAGAAGAATCACTATCATTCAAGGAAAAAAATACATCTGTTTAATTATGTATATCTACATTATTTGGATTACGGGAAATTTTCTCAACCGTTGTGCTAATCCATTTAAACTGCAACCTCTTATTTCAACATAATACTTATAAGAGAGTGAGTGATTCTCTCAATAATTTATTTATCTAGTAAGTAATAATCCTTACGACCTTAGTAAGTATGTGATCATACCTTTCTAAACTGAAATAAGTGTATACTTCTATACCAGTCAAAAGAAGAACAATTTGAGGAAACCTTGAGTTGCAATTGTTTAGTTGAAATGTTGAAGCTTAAGCGTTGAATCTACTTTAAACATATTTTGGTCCTTGCAAAATGTAAATATTTTGAGGAGAAAATCCTAAATATCCAATAGTCTTTATTTGCTATGACATTGAATAAATTTTTTCTTTATCCTTGGGTAGTACATTGAAATGATTCATTCCATGAATGTGAAATATTAATTTAGAGATAAAATTTTGTTTAAAAAAAATACTCTATTATCGATCTTGATTATTATTTTAAAAAGGTGGAGTAGATCTACCTATATGATATTTGCATGATTCTTTACTCATGAATATAAAATAAAAATAAATTCTTATGAATGATTGTATATGTTTCATAATATTTGAAACATGAGCCTTATTATTGGTAGCTTAGACTAAAAAGGGAATAATAGAATATTTAGTAGATTAATTGCTTGAAGAATGGAAATAGCTAAATTGACAAAGATGTGTTTCTTAGTAACCAGGCTAAGAATCCAAGCATGCTTTGTACATTAGTTATATCAAAACTCTAGATGATCAAATATGCTTTAAAGAATTAGTTAAAAATTAAGATCCAACCTGAATGATAGTATTTTAAGACATTAGAGGAAAAACTAATAGACTTTAGATAGTGAAACATAGAAGGACCTTAGTAAAGTAATCTACTAGCTCAATGGTGAAGTGAATGACTTAGTTAGTTTTCTCTGAAATTAAACCTACATAAACAATCATCGAGAGACGATGAATAGGCAATTAACACCCAATGTTGTTGAGGTTTGGGTATGTACACAACTAGTCTCAAGAGTAACTGTAGTCTGACAAAATTGATCAAAATATGTGACTTGGTTAGAACTGGTAATGAGGGGTGGTATGGGACTCTACCTCTAGGTTGTTGCTTAGGTAGTATTGTGATAAGTCCCATGCTCATTTGACTTAGCTAGTTAATCCATGTTGTTTGGTATGGGATAAACAATTGTGAGTCATAATGGGTATGTGTGACCAATTCCAAGGTCAAAGTATTGACATGGCTCTAGTTGACTCTGGGTAAAGGATAATTAGCTAGACAATAGGCATAAGTGCACTAATCCTCTTACATACACATATTGGAACAAGTCAACCGGTTAGTTGAGGGTTCTGAATAATAAGGGATGAAGAAGTATGTGTCCACCCTCTAGGTGTTATGGGCCATAGAGGATAACCCCGACTGTGGAATGACCCTCATGTTAAAACCAAATGATATTAAATAAGACAAGTCATTTCCACATAATAGAATATTTTTACATGATTTGACAAATCTCATCCACTTGGGTGATTTTTTACAGCGGTCCTGAACACAAAAGTGGCTTGTTATGCTTGTACTAATTAAAGGTTATGATAATCATACATTGGGTGAAAAAAATATGCTATGAACATGAAAGCACTCATAGGAATAAAACTATGATTTGTAAGGAAAAAAAAAAAATCCATAGGGTTGCTTGACTTTTTTTTCATGTGGTACAACCATGTGAGTAGGTCTGAGTTGTTACATGGTCTTTGCATGAATTTGATGGTGTTGACAAACCTTTACCACATTCAACTAGATATTTTACCTAGAAGAAAGACCCTTATATGCTACACATTGTTCTAGGTGTGGACATAAGAGCACATCATTATGATGAGGCCATCAATATTGCTAGAAAAAATGGATGGTCAAAAGATATTAATGACCTATAGGTTGGGCTAACACTTTGATGTAGGATAGGCTAGGCCACACAGAGGGGTATTGATAGATGAACATAGAGTGATAGATGATGTATTGGCTAGGTGAATATTTTGAAAATACTATTAACATAATCTTGGATAGCATGATGATATCTACCATCTAACTCATGTGAGGTGAGTTAGATGGTTAGTGGGACCATAGGAGGACTAAGAGCTCCTTTGTTTTGACTAGGTGGTCCATGATGGGGTCCCAATTTGTCTAAGTTAGTGTAGTTTTCATACCTCCTTTTGTTTCATTTAACCGTGGGTTAAAATGTAATTTACCTTAATATTATAGATAGGCATAAGAAATAGGAGACATATGGCACCATGTTTCATTGCTGTAGTTGTAGCGAAGATGTATATGACTTTATGAAAATGGATATATTTCAGCAACTAGATTCAATTCACACATGTTCTATGTTTATAACTTGTGGTTCAATATCAGAAAGCTGCATAACTTGTAAATTATATATCAGAAAGCTACAAAGGCGTGGAAACGATGTTCTGCCATTCAGGTTATAACATATTCATCCATTTCAATACTTAATTTACTTCATGTTTTTCATTCAGTGCGCATCCTCTTAGGTATTATTTTATTTTAACAATCTCCTTCGTGACGCAGGCAAGAAATCTAGAAACTTATGAACAGGAAGGTTACTGGATTTTCCTCAACTGAGCTGTTTTACAGTTGAGCCACTGCCATTCAATACTATTCTAGTCTTGAATAAAAATGGTCAAGGTTGGTTGATGTATTTGCTTTATTTTTGTGAACATGATTTTACTTACTTTCTTTACACTGGGTCCTCCATATTATACTTTCTAAATGACAGTACGATATTATACTTGTGACAATTTTAGAGGCTTATCATGATATCAATACTGAAAAGCTTTAATTGGTGATTACGAGATCAATTTTGTCGGTTTCCTTTGTTACTGTAAACGTGTCAGTGGAAATATCTCATAATGTCAATGGTATCTTTCTTTAAAATCAACAAAGTTTCCCCACCTAAAATGAAAAGTTTGTTACCTGTTATTTTAAATGTAAAAAGTGGGGAAGAGTTCCTAAAGGGTGTGGTGAATAAAGAGGTCTGTGTCACCGTGTGTCTATGGCACACTATTTCCACGGTGGAATTTTTGTTCCATATAAATATGTTGTTTTCCTATTTGTTGACTTAAGACTTCCATATGTTTTCTCAGTTTCCGGAAGGAGGTTCGAGGTTCATGTTTTGCGATGGTAAAAAGAAAAAACTCCAGCTAGCATGGAGTATACCTAGATTGGATGGCCCCCTAAAACGAAAAGTCCTGGTGTGGTCTGTGAAATCACTCTAACTACCATAAGCACTTTTAGTCCCAAGGGTTAGGTGGATTGATAAGTGCTTGTTTGACCTAGCATTTACTAAGAAGACACCAGGTTCAAACCTCAAGGACAGTCTGTTTGTAAAGGTAGTAGTCTGATCTAAATCATGGATTAGTAAGTGCTTGTTTGATTTGACATTTACCAAGAAACATCCAAGTTCAAACCTCGAGGGCAGCCTATTTGCAAAGGTAATAGTCTAATATAAATTATTTGAGAGACCGGTGACGGTATGAATCCTGAGACTTTCACGCCAATCAACAATAATGAAGTGGAATATGTTTGATGGAAGCATCCCCTATGGTTTGAATCCTGTACTTTTCTATGTAACCGAAAAAAAAAAAAACAAATGAATTAGGTTCATAAAAAAATGTATTCAATTAAATATAACCAATTAAAAATTAATAAATATTATAAAATTATTTTTATGTAAAAGCATAACATTTTAATTTTAAATTAAAAATAAATAAATATTATAATTTTTTATGTAATATTTTATTTTTTAATTTAATATTTAAATATTTTTTTTTTTTTTTTTTTTGATATATAGAAGCAATGGTTACAATCACGATTTTTAGTAACTACCAGCACAGTTGGTAGGGTTCAAACTATCTACGAAGGCTCCCAGGACTTCCATCGTCTCGGTACATGGTAACCCGGTGTGAGATGGGGACCGTCGGACGCATAGGGGTTGCACCATCGTCATCAATCTGGCACACCACTTAGAAGAATTGGATCTAGGCTATTGTCTGTGCATAGGCAATCCTGTGGGATTGGAACCTAGGTCTCCTCTTCGTAAGCACCACAACTTACCAATCCGCCTAAACCCATAGACAATAAAATTATTATTATGTAGTAGAAATTTAATAACCAGTGGTATTCTAAATATTTTATTACAATAAAAATATGAAAATGTTATACTTGGATTATTAATATGATATTGAAGTGCTTGATTTACTTGCATGAACAATATAGATAGATATGTATGTCTGTATGTATTGAATGCTTATTTGTAAAATCTAGTATATCTTAGAAATCATGTTAGTGTGTTTTTTTTTTTTGTATTAAACTAAAAAACAACTTTACTAAATATTATATTTGTTAATATGTTTGAATTATTGTGCATTACTTTAAAAATATTTGATATTAAGGTAATTTTTTTTTAGAATATTTTTACATGCAGTTTATTTTTTTTTTTTATATGGATTTTTTTTATTCATTTATTTAGAATAAGGTGTATATTTTTTTTAATAAAAACATTATATTAAATATAATGTTTAAATATACAACAGTGGGTGGACTGACACATCACACTTCAAGCACAAGATAAACCGGTTGAGTAGATAACTAGGACATAGTTCAAAAGTTCACCGCTATAAGACTACATAAGGTGGACTTAACTACAATAATAAAAATATATCACAACCATTAATTGTTCCAACCTAACCCTGGCATCGTGACATGCATCTTTGGAGTAGGATGGTGAGTAGGACTCAGAGGAGCCTCAGTGGGAGTGCTCCAACCTGTATACTGGCATCACCATTTCCACCCTTCGGAGAACCAACTTGGTAGGGAGAATGTGGGGGAGTTCTCCAACCTTGACGAGTTCTCCAACCATCCTTACAGTGAGATGGATCAGACTATGGGTGAGCTCTCCAATTAGAAAATTGTTGAGAAGTGTTTGAGAGTGGTAATATTTGTGTGTTTCTACTAGATTATTGTGTGTGAGCCCTAGAGGCTTGCCAATCCCGCCTATCCGATGGTGGGCGATGGTGCTGTTGAGTTCTAGAAGAGACATGTTATTCAGTCTTCGAGGGGACTCTATTGATAAAACATGGAGCATTGCCCCAATCGTCAATCAGCTCCTCAAGATGTTTGATTTCCATTGCAACCTTATTAGCTTACGCCAAAATCTATAACCAGGCATCATGAAATACCATCAGCTTATTATGAAAGAGAGAAAATAATAGAAGAAGTTTTATCTAATAAAACTATCTCATTTATGGCTTTCCAAGTATGAAACATATTGCTAATTCTAAATATGTTTCAGAATTCTAACATAGGTTGAGTAAAAACTAGTGTATCCCCAAACATATTGTGAAGCCAAGTTAAAGGAGAATGCAAAAACAACAAAAAAAATACTCCATCCACTCCCAAGCCATCCTTGATCTACTGCAATTCCAGAAAATATGTAAGGTAGAATTTGTCTCCCCACAAAATGGCAAGTGGGAGTGTCAATTCCCAAGTGCCTAAGCCTTTGGCCAAGTGGTAGACACTGAGACAACATAATCTAGGTAAAAAAATGAATGCTTGGGTTCAATATATAGGGCCCATGTAATTTGAAATCGTGCTCACAATATGGACTTGGAAGAGAAAAATCCCAGTGCCCATTGATATTTGGTACCATTGGGAGATTGGGCAAAATCCAACAATAACCCTGCTTAGTCAGGTAATTAAACATAGGGACATGTTTATACCTTTCCCACTCTTTCCATCAAGGTTGTTGGACAACCTGACCTAGCTTTGACCAAAGGGAAAAGGGTGTATAATTGATAACCATATCATAAGTGGTTTTATCTATAGGATTTATAGCATGTTGTTGTTGAAAAATCTCCCAAGGGATCCAATCTCGAGTTTGCCTACAAAAAAAATTAGAAATGGACACAATACACTTTTTAAAAAAAAATTAGCATGAATCCATTGAACTTGAGCAAGTGGTTGCCCCTGATACTGAACTATATGGGACCACCATAAATTTAAATCTGCTATAGCTACCCCACGATGGTGACTAACACCTTTCCAATGGAACTAGGGCTTGATAGACTCCCAGGCCTACCAAATACTTTGAGTCGCAAAGGACCCAAAAATTTTCAAAGGAACAGGGGCTACAAGTATGAACGGTAAATCTAATCGCTTCCAACATTTCATGCCAGTAAGTAGCCCTATGGCCACACAGTTCCTATTCAAAACTTTCTAGGCTTCATCACCTTTAAGATCCCTGATAATCCATTTATTGCTGAGAGCCAAACCTTGACGATAGCAGTTAAACAACCCCAAACCTCTCGACTTCTTAGGGATGAAAAAAAATTCCCAATCTACTCTGTGAAAGCCATGATTCTAAGAAGAACTAGACCAGAGAAAATTCTATAGAAGTTTTTCCAGCTTCTTATAGAAAGCTTGAGAAGGAACCCAATAGGAGGAGTAGTAAACATGAGTACTGGCAAGAAATTTAGAATAGATTTGGAATTTACCCGCAAGGGATAACTTCTTGGTGACCTAGTAAATGAGTTTTTCCTCCACTCTTTGTAACACATAATCCCAAAGCTGAGATGGGGTGATCTGAAAGGTAAAGGGGATGCCCAAAAATTTGAATGTCTTCCCTGATTGAATCCACCTTCATTGGTAGTGCCCAATCCAATGTGGAAGGGGACTGAAGGGTTTCCTATAACATGTAGTCTTCCTCCACTAAATTCTGGAACATGAAGCCATGCAAAACAAATCCAAGTAGGAAAAATCCTGTGTGACAAAAATCACATCCTCATTGAGAGTTAAAAAGAATCATCAACAAAATGATCATTAATGAATTGCTCTTGCCTTTCTGGTAGTAAAATACCCTTAACCTACCCTTATGATGCTTTGAAGATGATAAGGTAACCAAAATCTCTAGTTGCAAGCACATAGAGGGAGGAGGCAAGAGGAAAGCCCTAGAAAACAGATATGAACAGGTCAATGCACTATGTTTGTCCACCATTCAATGTGAGAACCCTTGAAGCATGTGTAAACAACATCTTCATAGATTTAACAAAGCCAGGATAAAATCCAAGTGATGTAAGCATGGATAGAATAAAATGCCATTCAATTATATCATATGCTTTTTCAAATTAAATTTTAATAAATAGGGCCTCTTGTTGAGAATACAGATCCCATTCCATCCCTTCCCAAACTATGAGGACATTATACAAAATATATCGATTGTGAATGAAGCCTTTTTTCTTATATCTCACAACAAGAGGAAGTAGAGGCCGAAGTCAAAGCTAAAGAACGAGGGTATTAGAAATAATTTTATATCTAACATTTGATAGAGTGATAGACCTCCAGTTGATGATCACCTCAGGATCTCCATGCTTGGGGTTGAATTTTATGTTATCTCTATTAATAATTAATCCTAAGGAGTCAGTGAACATGGTTTCTTGATAAACCCACAAAAGTTCTAGGTCAATCAAATCCCACAGAGCCTTATAAAATTCACAAGGAAAACCATCCATGCCTAGCACTTTGTCATTGGCTATGTGAGATAGAGCCTCAACAAGATCCTCTAATGAAAGAGGCTTTTCATAGGATTTTTTTTGGGAGGTCGATAATTTTATGGGAACCATCGAGCAACACTCCTCTAGTGCTTGCATTATCTTATACGAGATATGATGAGTGATAAATACCTATTGATAGTGGTTAACAAACACCTTAGAAATGTCAGGAAGCTCTGTAAGTTGTTCACCATTATCCACAATGGCTTTGAACTAAACTGCTTGCCTAGGCGATCTGAGGCACTGAAATAACTCCTTGGAGACCCTATATCTGAATTTGAGGTAGTGTATTCAAATACAGATTTGATAACCTCTAGTTTTATATAGTTTAACCTTCTTAATCTCATACCAAAGTATTGTAGCATGTTGTTATAGAAGGACACTAAGGGGGAATGCATCAAGTCTAACCAAGGATTTTGTAAAATCTCATTTCAATGCCAGATTGGAGTGTTTGTGCAGCTGATCAAGCTTGACCCCAAGAGTGTGAAGCAAGGTGGTTGTGCAAAAAATGTCATCATTCCACCATGCAATCCAACCCGTGGTCCCGGATGGTCATGGAACAAGGTTCCAAACCCTAATAATATGTGCAATTGATGCTAGATACTGAAGGAAAGAGACATTCAAGAAAAATTGAGAGTGAAATATCTTGGATGACAATGAGCTTGAAGAGATGCTGAATATAATGGGCACATTATCCAACATAGTAGTGCTAAGAAGAGTAGCCACCAGAGGAGCGAATAACACAATATTCTAAAAATTGAACTCAAAGTGATCTATAAGCATTGCTCTATAAAGCATTTTAAAATACGATCATCTCCACTTTGAAAATTGGACCAAGAAAACCAAAGTGAGTGTGGGAAGTCCTTGGAGGAATAACATGCATTACGGTCAACAAGCCCCAACTTGTTCTTCATAAAAAAAAGATTCTCTTTCCCCAACACACATTCGCATTGGAAGGTGGAGCACTTTATCAAAATATGTCTGATCATATTGAAATCACCACAAAGCAACCAAACAGTGGAGGGTAAGGATAGGGCCAACCATCACCAAATAGCACATTGTTCAGGGGCATGATTGGAAGCACCACATTGACAATTTTGAAGGAATATCGATCAACTTCAAAAATGATCCACACAACCTGATTAGAGGGATGCACCACCCATGTAACTATATGGGACTGCCATGTGGGAGCCACAAAAGTGAAAACTCCTCCTCAACCCAAAGAATGATTAATAGAATAGAACTGGATGCCAGGCCAAATAAAATAACATGCGCATTACAATTTCAAAGCAATAATTTTAACTTCCTGTAAACAAAGAAAATCAAACATGCCATGCTGACAAAAAAACCTATCAATCTCACTATGGACCAAGTACTTAGGGACCGGGTCCATCAACCGTTTGAAATTCCATAATAGAAATATTATGAGGAAATTTGTAGATGTATATCACCATCAGTATCCTTAGAAGCACCTAACTCCCCAAGCGAGGAGTATGTGTACGAGAGGAATCGATCATGATTTTCTTCCAAAAACATGCTAAATGATCATTTGTCACTGCTGGGGCTACAATATCTTCTCACACACATCATCTCAAGGAAAACTTGTATATTATGTTGAAGCCCTGAATTCTTCGCCAAAGAATATGGCTTGTAGAGGGATGCAGTTGTTGCAACTTGCATATCCATTTTTTTTTGGTGCATGCACCAAAGGAGCCATCCTTTGAACTTTTAGCTTAACCAAGGGCTTGATAGTGCAATGTTTTTTGGTAAAAGTAGTCTAAGACTCCTGAGAACCATTATTCATGGTTCTTTGCTTGCCCTGAGTGGCCCGATATGGCATTACATGTGCAAGGCTTGGAGGGTTGGTCATAACTTTTCTATTCTTGAAATGCCCCTCCATGAGAGGGTAAACTTTAATGTTATGTGTTGTCGACTGGCAGCGGTACCAAGTATTTAGAAAGTTGATATAAACCAAATTCTAAATAAATTAAACATCCCCAATATTAATGGTGAGATGATCCTTGAGGTCCTTGGAGAGATCAACTTTCACACAAACCCTTCGAACGGGTCAAACACCAAAAAACCTCAGATTTTCTATGTAGACAAAGCAGTCTAATGGGGCAACTAGGGTTTCCAAGAAATGCCAAAGAGCTATTGATGGACCAGGGAGATAAACCCACACATGCACCTCAAGGGACACACCCTCTTTGATAGAAAACTCTCGGGTCCAAGGATAGAAAACTCACAAGGAGTTGCAGACATACCAAGGGTCATGGTCAAATATTGCATGCACATGCTTAAGAGTAGGGAAACAAAATAGAAAGAACCCTTTCATCAGGTTCTAAATTCCATCATCCCCAATACCATAGGAAGTACAATAATGCTGAATATAGCTATGGATTAGCGACTCATTGGGGATTCGACCCTAAAAATAACCAATAAGTGTATTCTTCTCTAACTAGATACAAGATTGATTAAAATATTCTAATGGAATGATAACATCAGGAACCATAGAATTACCTCATTGAAGACTTTTAGGACAAATTTTATTGGTTCTTTGTTGCATGCAATTGCTAAGTCCAATAGCTTCAACAGGATCCAAAGCCACCGAATATCTAGTGGTCGTTTAATAGAAACCCAACCACCAAGGTTGTGGAGGCCTAACGACATGGTGCTCAATGCTCTTAACTAACCATTGAATACCATCGTCTATCATCATTTTTTGTTTAAGTGAAAAATCCCTTACGGGGCCACCTTGGCCTGAGAGACCATGACCAAGGGGTTCTACACCATCAAAGTCACCTAGGAGTCACTCCCGACCTTGCCCACACCAACATTATCAATTGGATTTTGGGTACCTAATTCAACTTTTTGGTAGGGTGGAGATTTGAACCTGGGACCTCCCTTGGAGGATTGGCCTCTCGTCTCCAACTCACCTACAACACCTGGGTCATCATCTATCATCATTGAATTCAAGTTTGTAACATGTTTTTTTAATGTTAATGTAATTTTAATTATTTAAATCTTATATCTCATCATTCTAATACTTGATTTCGACTAAAATATAAAAAAAACATATTTAATGTTTGAATATCTCCATTTTCAAACACTTTAATATGGATATTAAAATAAATTAATAAAATTATGAAGAAATTACATTAACGAATATGAGATATTGGATGTTGTCAAAATATGTAATTAAGTTACTAAAATTAAACAAGTGTAAATTCATCATAATGTAGACGCTCTCTTTGACACAGTTAAATATATTATTGTAGTATTACATATAGATTTATAATTAGTTTACTAATAATAAAATAGATTTTTAAAATATATACTTTTATATTACAAATATTTTTTTGATTGATAGTAGAAGGGGTTTTAAAAGGGTTTCAGTAGGGTTTTGAAAGGCACCCAAACCTTATATATAGCAATAAGATATCAATAAAGATCGAGTTGGAGAATCAAAACCAAAAATCCAAAGAAACAACCTCCTAGAAATTAAGCTATAGATTTTTGCAAGAAAATACAAGAGATTTTCCCATGGTCAAACCACTGTCTCCTTAGGAATCTAAAGCACCATAGAAAAATAGTAGAATAACAAAAATATTACCGATTAAAAATAAATTTACAAATAGAACCAACCAAACCGAAGCATTTGCTGCTTAAAAGGAAATACGAAAAAAGGAACCCTATCATCAACTTCAACAAATCCATCCAACAAAATACATAATAGGATAACTTCTCATAAAAATAATCAGTTTAAGAAAATAACGTTAGAAATACCGGTCAACAAAATACACAACAAAAGAACCATCCATTAGATATACACAAGAAATTTCATGAAACCCGCAAATCTCGCTAGAGCCAACCAAAAATTCCTCAGCCATTGAGAAGTTAAGCCTAAAATTAAATGCAAGGTTTAAAGGAAGAAAGACTAATCTTTAAAATCTCTAAGGGCATTGGAAAATTAAGACTTTACCATCCTGCTCTAAGAAGAGTCAATGCCCAACAAAACCCTCAGCACAAGTACTACTCTAAGAAGAGTTGATGCCCAATAGAACCCTCAATACAAATACCAACTAGGAAAATTGCACGATAAAATAGCACATGAAATCCCCCTCCTATCCCAGATACGATGCAAAATCTTGGAGCCCTTCCCTAGGAGGTACCCAAAAGCAAAAACTACTTAAATAGTTGATGCTCAATCCCCCAACCACAAAAATTGTTTGACCTTCCACCCACCAACAAATCTAGCAGTGACATCTCCTTCAACTAACCCAACCTACCAACCTATTGTTGGATTTCCTTCAAACAATCCAGTAAACCGTACCACCCAAAACAAACCTATTTAATTGCAAGGAATTTTCCAAAAATTATGGCCCTCTATGTAAGCCCTTAGAGGTGCAATCCTCTTTAGGTTTACCCTTAGAGCTGCAAAAATCTTAAGGTTTGCACTCTCCATGTTAAAAATATTAATTAATATTTATTATTTTATTTTATTTTTGTTCACACACACAATGCACACCATCAAGCAAAAATGGATGATTCTCCATGATGTATAAGAGAACCAAAGCTTAAACCACACTGAATTACACACCATGGTTTGAACCTTGGACCTTCCATAGATAAGCCAAAGCCCTTATCGAGACTACCCACTATTTATGGAATTACATGATTTCAAAAATTCACAATGAAAATAATATTGACATGAAATAGTTTTTAAAAATTAGCACTTTGCTAGTAAAAACAATATTTTATATGATAATTTTTATTTCATTTATGTAATATGATAATTTTTATTTCATTTATGTATGTCTCACTTGTTTTCTATATTTTTTAATCCATTTATTATATAATTTTAATTCATTATGTTAATTTTTTTTAAAGCAAAAAACCCCTTGAAGGGCTGCCTTGGTATGAGAGACCACAAACAGGGGGTTCTACACCATCAAAGTCACCCAGGAGTCACACCCGACCCTGCCCGCACCAACATTATCAATTGGATTTTGGATACCCATTTTAGGTTTTTGGTAGGGTGGCGATTTGAACCTGGGACCTCCTTTGGAGGATTGCCCTCTCCTCTCCAACTCACCTACAACACCTGGGTTAATTCATTATGTTATTATTATCCTGAAAGTGATTTAGTTTATTTTGTAGGTTCTCACATTGATATATTCATGTCACTAGTATATATATTTTATTTTTGATAGCTATTTAAAATTTTAGTTGTCAATGATTAATACTAATGATAATACTAATGATAATTGAATTAATTAATATGTTATATTAACTTAATATTTTTAAATATATTTAATTGGTTCCCTTAAACTCCATAAGAGGAGTGGAGGTCCAAGGTTCAAATCTCGGGCCTCATCGGACTAAACGCTTGTCCTTTCCTGGTGCTTTCAATGATGTAAAAGGTTTAAAATTATTGTGGCATGGTGGTTATAGAGGCGGACTATGCGGAGATTTAGATCTATGTGGCAGTTTACAGGATAGACAACACTTAATACTATAGAGGCCATAAAAATTCAAATAGCCTACCCAGATTCGTGTCGGCTAGCAATTCCACCATGTTAAATCAAAAAATTAAAAAATATTTTTAAATATATTTAATTTGATTCCTTGTCTAATATTATAGCTTTTTATTGGTATTTTTATTTTTTAATATACATGGAAAACGCATGATCTTGTATATACTATATATATCATTATAATAATAATAAAATATGGTTATAAAATTTTTTTTAGTATTGGATGATATAATACAAATATAAAATCTCTAATAGTATAATTTTATTTAAGAGTGCACATGTTATTCTTAAGTAATCTTGATTATGAATGTATATATCATTTATTTTATTTAATGAATAGGATTTATTTCACTCTTTACCTATATCCATATATTTTGGGCATCTAACGGTTTATTACAAAATATGAGGACTCTAATCACAAAAAATAAAGTATATAAATATAAAAAATTTAGAGGTAGTTTCAGGTAGACAATGCAACGATTTGGGCTTTAGCTCTTCTTTATAAGGTCCAAGGTTCAAACCGTGGTGTGAGTGAGTGTGTGATGGGCTGAGGGTGTATTCATTAAAAAAAAAATTAGAGGCAAGAGGACACCCTACTCACATATGTATTGGCATGAGATCCATAAATTTTCACTAAAAATCAGCATATCAATAATAAATGTGAGTAGCTTATGGAAACACTTATATAACATTATCCTTATGGTGACCATGTTGAGGAGTTGGAGAGCAAGTGGGTAGTTAAACCTCTCTAGTTGCTGAGAGGCCCAGGTTCTAATCTCTCGCCTCACATGTTGTGGATATGTTATGTAATGGTTCCCTCGTGGTCACAGTCTGTTTACCCCTTGTGACCACCACCAAAAAAAAAAAAAAAAAAAAATTCTTGACTTCCTCCTTAGATATGTCAAACATATAATATTCTAGACTTGAAAATATTACAGAGCCAAGAATATATCTTTTTTCTCACATGTGTTTAGCATGAAATTTATATAACCCTTTAAAATTTTAAGTACAAATCCATGCATCAATAATATATGTGATCAATATAATTAATCTCTTGTTTAATATGATCCTTATGGTGACTGTTGATAGCTTGGATTATAATTAGTTATTTCAAACTTGTAATATCATTTATTTTTATTTTTATGTATATATTTTATATGATAGATGTAAATAATGATATAGGATATAGATTTTATGTGACTAGAGAACCATAATTCGTCTAAATTTTTATACTATTTGAACTTATTGAATGATAGTATAGTGAGCAGAGAGATTGAATTTAAATTAGTATATCCTTTCTTCCTTGAACATAGATGCATAAAGACTATTAATAGTAGAAAGGAAGCAAATTATTACAAGGGAAGGGAAAACTAACGTTCAGGTCCCCTTGGGGGATCCATTATGAATCTTCACTCTATCACCTTGAGGATAGGAGAAGTTTTTGAGATTTTATTTTAGCAATTAATGGATTAGATTAGGGGATCCATTATGAATCTTCACTCTATCACCTTGACGATAGGATAAGTTTGTGAGATTTTATTTTAGCAATTAATGGATTAGATAAAAGCATCTACATTTATCCTATGATGATTATTTGTTTAGGTTTAACCTTAATCTAGACCTAATGCAACATAGAAATATAATAAGAAGACCTACATATAAAATGGTTTTAAATTTTTATGAGAAAGTAAATAAAAAGTTTCCTTTAAGAGGCCATGGTGTAATAAGAATACAACAAACTATTCCTAGATGTAGTTATATGTGATTTCATTTCAATCAAAAGCTTGAATATGTAGTCGGTCCCCTATATAATTAAAACTAAACTAGGTCCTTATTTCTCTTTTGCTTTTTTATAAAATAATGAGATATAAAAACTATTCTAACTAGATAGCAAACAAGATTAATTCATAAAAAAAATTAATGAAAGGAATCTAAAATAGATAAACCTATTTTTGCCATAGACGTAGAAGTACCATCGACACTTTTGCCTAACAATGACACATTTGCTTGATGACAAAATATACATTTTTTTTTTAAATAAGTAGTAAAGGGTGTTATCTAGGCTAATAGAGAATTTTGGATATCATTGTATAACAATCTAACTCCCATTTAGATAAATGAGAAGATATCAATAATAGACCTACAATTTGATGGGGATTTCACTCTTGAAAGCAACTAATTAAGATTAGATGCAAGTTAATCTTATTCAATTCTTGGAATGGTGAAGGTATATGACATGGTAGTATAGAGACTATTAAAGGATAGAAAAATCAATATTTTATTGATTGAAATGAGGATTAAAATGAAAAAATAAGATGTTAACTAGATGCAAATGTAATAAGCAAGAATAGTCAGCATGTAGGAAGATAAAATCTTAGAGCTACAACAAAAAGGGAGTGCATAAAATTGGAAAGAGTAAAAAGCATAACCCAAGATGCAAGGTTGTTTTCCCCTTGTTTAAGGTTGTTGAAATATTTCTATCTTGCTTGTGATTACTTGAGAGCTTGAGCTTAGAGGCTTGAATGCTTAATAATTATAGAGGGATTGGATGCTTATATGCTTGCAAGAACAAAATATTTATTGTGTGTAAGGATGACCTCGATAATATTTTGTAAATATTTATCATAATATTGCCATGAACAAAGATAAATTTGTGTGATTCTAGAGAGATTTTGAAAGAATAATATTGCTTTCAAAATACCATGGATTGGACCCAGGTGTTGTAGATGAGTTGGAGTAAATAGGACAATCCTCCAAGGGAGGTCCCAGGTTCAAATATCCACCACACCAAAATGTTGAATTGGGTATCCAAAATCCAATTGATAATGTTGGTGCGAGCAGGGTCGGGTGCGACTCCCGGGTGACTTTGACAGTGTAGAACCCCTTATTCATGGTCTCTCAAACCAAGGCAGCCCTGCAAGGGGTTTTTTGCTTAACAAAAAAAAAAAAAAAATACCATGGATTAGGCTCTCTTAAGTGTTGGTGTCATTGTAAGTGATGGCTCATTTTTGGGAGAATTGAGTTGAAGGTAATATGATTGGATATGGTACACATTTGAAAATATATGAATATGACATTGATGGAGAAGATTAAGAATGAAAAATATTGGATTTGGTATTTCTATTGAGAGCTATAAATATGATCTTAGGATCCCACCCATTAATAGTAGTTGTCTTGGGGGATATAAAAATATAAGTTTCATGACTTTGATTCATGAGAGTCAAATGCACCTAGATGGTGAAAGCATAGACAATGCTTTCATGATGGAAATTTTACCATCATGACCATTAGAAATCAAGTTTGGGTAAGAGATATTAGAGTCAAAAGGTTGGAAAAATATTCATCAAGGTTGCAAAATTTCCAATAGTGTTATCACTCATTTATTGGTGCTCTTGCTCTTGGAGCAAAAAATATTTAAAATTTATGCATAAGGAAACTTTATTCAATTTTTTTGATTAAAAGGTTGACCAATAAAGAGATTAGAAAATATGAATATTGGAAAGACACTCAATATTGAGTGTCTACATTTGAGTCCTTTTGATGAATTCATTGCATAATAATCCTTCAAAAAATAACATAGATAGCCCAATTTAAATATAGAGGTTTTTGTTGTTTCTTATGATTAGTGATGTTATATGACTAATGATTTGATTATTTGATTATAAGTGATGTTAAAATTTGCATTTTGAATAGCATTAAATGTTGCTATACCCTAGTGTGACCTCTCAATATTTAAATGGAAAATCAACTTGATTACAATCTGCATTGGCATAGTGATTAGAAACAAAGGATAGATAGTGAATGTCAACTAAGAATTGTACGGGTGAAAATGAATTCATTTTTAGAATGGATAGGAAGAAAATATAGCTCAAGAGAAATGAAGGTGACCTCATTTTTTATGGATTAGTAGATAGGTTTTATAGAACATGTAGAATTGTTGAGAACACTTAAATAGGAAGAGTAGTAGCCTTAATTAGTATCAAATTTTAGTTAATTTATTCTAGTGATGGTTCAAAAACTATAACCAAAGAAAACTATTATGCTTTTGTATAGTGATAGTGCTATCATTAGATGTTGTTGTACATTGGTAGTGATTTCACATCTTGGCAGTGCTTTCACCAAGTGATATCACTTTTACAACCAAACAATACTTTCATTGCCTAGTGGTACTTTTGCCTCAAAAAGCTTTCTTGTTGTAGGGGTGTTGTAGGGGTGTTTTTGCACTCACACATAAATTTGTACTTTTTGCTAATTTTTCTTACACATTTTGAGACTATCATAGGGGTTGGGCACAAGTTTGGTTATAGATATTTGAGTGTCAAGAGATATAACCCCATTCCTTAGAGACCATCCTAGGGCTATTAGAATTTCCTTATATTATTATTTTTGTTGTAGTGGAGCTATACCACCTATCCTTCCTACCAAAGGTGGAATTTGATAAAGATATCTTGATGGCACTAGTGAAGCATTGTTATTTAGATATGAATATATTCTTGTTGCACATGGGGGATATGACTATCACTATAAAGGATGTATGAAGGATCCTCAGATTCTCAATCAAGGAATCATATTTACATATGGGATAGGATCACAATGGTCATCATAGAGATTAATAGGAGGTGCTAAATTTCACTTATTATATCCAACATTGATGTCAATGCTGCATACTTTGAGGGTATTCTAGATAGGTAGTTAAACAATTGTGACATTAGTAATAGGGTGCTCAACTAAGGGTGGGTTGAAATGGTGGTGGATATGTAGAGAGTAGTAGGTTGTATTTGCATGAAATGGTGTTGACAAATATTTACTACATTCAACTACATGTTTAAGCTATATGAAATGATTCTTAGATGCTACATGTTATTCTAGGTGTGTGCCTAAGAGCACATCATTATGATGAGGTCATCACAGTTGCTAGGAAAAATGGATGATCAAGAGGTCTTTATGACCTATAGGTTGGGGTGTCACTTTGAAGTAGTATAGGGTAGGCCATAAA
Organism: Wollemia nobilis; assembly: GCA_028583015.1. Taxonomy (NCBI): domain Eukaryota; kingdom Viridiplantae; phylum Streptophyta; class Pinopsida; order Araucariales; family Araucariaceae; genus Wollemia; species Wollemia nobilis. Next base: position 4,165,707 of record JAQPPZ010000925.1, read on the forward strand.
TAGGTCCATTAGTAGACAACCAAATGGTGATACATGGTATATTATCTGGGTATATAATTTATAGATAGTATAGGTATAATCCTAGATGGCATGATGATACCTACCATCTAGCTCATACCAGGTGATTTAGATTGTTAATGAGACCATACAGGGACCAGTTGCCCCTTTTTTTTGACTAGGTTGTCAATGATGGGGTCCCAATTTTTCTAAGTTAGTATAGCTTTCATACATATTTTTGTGCCATTTAATATTAGGTTAAATTATAGTTTATATTAATATTATAGACATGCATAGGAAATAGGAGACATATGGCACCATGTTAGATAGGATATAATTATGTGCTTTGCAAAAGTAGAATGTGAGATATGAAACCTAAAATATGGGTATATTATCCTAGAAATCATGTTTGAATTTTGTAGGATTAGGGAACAATAAACATTGGAGCACCCCTATTGAATTGAGACTAGAGCATGCAACTCTAATGACTAGGCATAAAATTGCTTCTATTGAGATAGCACCAAAGAATATTATGATGATATCAATGAGGCAATGATATCAACTTCCACCATGGTGTAACAATTAATCTAATTTTATTGGATGATAGTGTGAGGCTTAACAAAAATTGCACTAGATAGAAATAGTGTGCTAGCTAAACAAGAATCCTGATTGTGGTAACTATTACCATAGTAGGGCAAATCAACCATTTACAAACATGGATTTTGGATAGAAATCAAGAGATACTATTATATCCTATTTTGATCTACTATTGTATCTATGTATTTATTCATTTATAATTGTAAACAAAAATTATTGATGTCCATTGTGTGATTTTATGATTATATATGTAGTGTATTTTCTTTAAAGGATTGGTTTCCAAGTTAGATAGCCAAATGAAGGAAATGATAGATACCATTTGCATATAGTTTAATTCTCTATGCATATGATATTTTGCATGCATTTTGTTATTTTTTCCTAAGTTCTATATTAGTCCTGAGTTAATCACTCTTTCCACATCATTACAGAGCAAGGGCCCACTCTATGGCAAGGAAATTTGTTTTTGTTTTACATTTTGGGTGGGTATACTACTTTGATATTTTATGTTAACATATTTTGATTTGTTTGTATTGTTTTATATTTTTCTACATTCATGTTATTGTGATTATGTTAACTAGATCCTATGAGGAATGTAGACAATAACATAGGACTAGTTTCAAGTTTATTTAGTCTTTAATTTATAGGACCTTTCAATTTTGTTGAAGAGTGAACTTAATTAGAACAAGTTTAATTTCTAATTGCATGTCAGTGGTAGAACTAATTAGTTAAAATTTTATTTTTTATCTTTTTACAACCTATTTTATTTAAATTTTGAGAGCATGATTAAGAATGTAATTTAGTTAGTATCATTTTATTTGAGCAAGTAATTTCTTGTTTATTTTCTACAAAAAAAAAGTAGACAAATCCTATCAAAACATGTTGTGAGAATAATGCTAGCACATATAGCCTATGGATGCCATCATCTTTGTCACTTTTTGGCACCATTTCCAAGGAATGCAACATTCATTGAATAATTCTAAAAATCTATTAATCATCCAACATCACAATTTATTTGTTATGACATAATCTTGTTGTTTATTGGTATTAGTATCCAATATATATCTTCTTATTTAACAACTTTCTAGTATAGGTTTTCATGGGGATAACTTAAACATGATTTATTATTCCATGATATCCAATGCTCTTGTAAATTATCTATGCCAATAAGAAGTAACTTAGCTAAATTAAAGTAAGAGCTAGAAGTGCTAAGAAACAAAGGTAGAGTTGCTGTGAATTTAATATTTTCAAGATTTATTGGAATGTTTAGGATAGAATGTATGAATCAACCTATGGATAAAAATGGTTGATTTGTTAATTGAAACCATCAAGAGCCCACAAACATTTAACAATCACATCTAAAGGTTGTAGCATATGACTCTATAGTTTTAAATAATTCATCAAGTATAAGTGAACTGAAGGAAGTTTAGGTAGTTCGCCACATCCTACCCCAAAATATTTTGTACACCATAAAGTATTTGGGAGAATTTATAATTTTTGTTGGGTAAATATGATGGCAAAGATACAAGAATATGGGTATAGGCATAGTGATGCATACTATTCTAGGGAATCTAGAAATGGTACCAAGACATTCATATACTCTTTCTAGTTTGATCCTAACAGGAAATCCCCATGAAAAACATTACTCCATCAATATTGCCAACCTTTAGTGGAACACCATAAAAATACCTAAATTAATTTTTGTTTAAACTAAAAATTATATATCAAACCTATGACTATGAAAATAATAATAAAAAACATAAATTATTTCCCTCCACACTTAAGGATTCAACGATGTCATGGTCCATGGGGTTTTTCATAGACTTCATTTGTAATTGGGTAAAAATAGAAAATACTTACCTAGATAAATATTAAGAATAATGTCCTATCAAAAATTGAAAAGAAGAGTTGTTTAGGATGAAATAGAGTTAAGATAAACCTCTTAAATATTACCTAGTTAGATTCCTATTCATCCAAATATTATTTAGGGAAGGGATGGAGTAAGAGATCATCAAATAAATCTTCTTGCAAGGGTTACACAATGAATCAATGCATGTCTTGAATATCATAGAAAAATGTGACATAGATAAACTAGACCTTCTTGATATCATGAAACTATGCAAAAATTATTCTCATACAAAGGGAGGAGCTCGTAAATATCGAGTAGAAAATATTGGCACTGACATAGGAGAATTTATGGAATAATTTTACAACTTATAAACTAATATCTTATTGCATATAAACACTACACTAAATGAATTATAGGCTAAAACTAAGTCCATCGAGTCATTGACAATGTACTATCTGAGTTATAGGTAAAAGCATGGTTTTTAAACAATGCTTCCCAAAAAATATCAATATACACTAGTGTTATGTACAGTGGTGAATATTTGAAAATTGGGTGAATATTAGGATTTCCAAAATTGGAAATTGGTGAATATAAGGACCCTCGATGTCAGCCCATTCGCCTAAAATTTTTAGGATCAAATTTTTCTTAAGGTCAATTCACCACAATATATATCCAAACATAGGCATATTTGTACTCATTGGAAAGCTCTTTTTAAATATAATCTAATAGCGATGTTTTTATTATAAGATGATTTAATAGGTCAAAAGTGGCCCCAAATATGACCTTATATTTTAGGGCTTCAAATACCCCAAATTTTGGTGTGAAGATGCTCTATTTGATTTTCTTAGGATTCTCCATGATTCACCTTGATTTTGATTAGGATTCACCATTTTTACAAGTATATTTTGAGTCCAATCCCTTATGCATAATTTTGATAAACACCTCCTTTGTTAAAAATGCCACCATACAAATCAATGTGACCTCTGAGATTAATGCTACCCTTTAAATAAATAATTCACCCATAAAATAACTTAACTATGTGGGTCAACAAATTAATATTTCCTATAAATAAAAATCCTCGAAGGACACCATGCACACAAAAAACATGGTATATTTCATGTAACATGTCTCCACCACCACAAAAATAGGGCTAGTACCCCTGGTTCCCACCTTTAGAATGGTATAACTCAGGTTGGTTTAACTAGTCATGGATGGAACTGATACCAAATCAACAATGGATAGCCTAGAATCAACAATAGTCTATACTAATCCAACTAAACCAAACCTATGGACGATAATGATAGTTCCAAAATTAGTAATAGACATTCCTGTCAGGACCTACTAGTACAACCATAACTGGCAAAGCAACCTTTGTTTCCAACCCATCATATCGATAATCTAAATAACAATAGACATACGACACCTATATATAGTACTAAACACAATGACATAGTTAATCTCAACTTTATTGACCATGAAAATGTCCAAATCTCCTCAGGGAAGGTGTTTTCTAACCTATGTCCCCAAGTAATAGTAGAACTAAAGGAATAAAGGGAAGCAACACCATCAATCATTGGGCCATCAAATAAAGAAAATCTTCTAGAAAATGGTCCATAAAAGTATTTTAGTGTGTCATATACTGAATGTTTAGAACTTATAGAAGAGTATTTACAATAATTTGATCTATTGATAAAATTATAGCACCTAAATCTCTAAGAAATCAAATATGTATCAATATTTAACAAGGTTATTGGGTACCTATGCATAAATAAAAAAGGAAAAAAAAAATTAAAAATATCCAAAAATTATACAAGTAGATGAAAAGTTGGTTGACCCCTTAATAGGGAAGCTAATTCCACCAAAGAATGGAGATCTCGTAAGCCCACTCATTATAGTATCTATTGGTACAACCAAGATACCCAACCTATTGATTAACATGGGGGCTACTATAAATGTTATGACCATAGAAACATTGAATAAACTATCTTTGACTAATGTGTGACCCACCTCTACTATACTTCAAATGGAAAATAAATCTATAGCAAAATCAAAATGGTTATTAGAAAATGTTCTAGTAATCATGGAATCCATAAAATACCTTACTAACTTCATGATTCTACAACCAAGAACCAAGGTAAATGGTTATCCATTGAACCTTGGATGGTCGTTGTTGCCTTTATAGATTATAATTTAGGGGACATGACCATATCCAATGTACTAAACTCCAAAAATATTTCTCTATATCTCCCAACACTACCCTCCATGGACTTTTTTAAAAATATATGGATGTATGAACCTGATGAAAATGATATTTTTGAATATTTGGCTATGGTTAATATGAAATAACATGTAAAGGAATTAATCTTATTTAAAGGATACCTCTTTGATTATGGAGCTATATTATTAGAATAATCATGTGGATATTGTTCAAATAATAAGTAGGTCATGATTTATTGATTTCTATGGATGAACAAATGTGAAACCACAAAATATTTTCCATTTGTGCCTTTAAAATACAATCCATTTGATTTGTCACAAGGATGGAAAATGCATATCCTTTCACATTATAAATATCCTTTGGTAATTCTTTAAGGAATCATTTTCAAGTAAAATAATAGGATCATCCATTCCTTATTACCTCACCATTATCCTTTGAACTAACTAGTGAGTACATAGGTCAACTTAGTATGGCCAAGTACCAAGGAAATATAGATACAACCTAGAAAACTTGTTAATGTCAATAGTTAGATGTGTGATGGGTACAAAGTTAAACTATTTGAGATATTAAGCAATATGTAAATGCATTTTATTGGGACTATAGTGATATGAAAGGGGTACACCCTGACATATGCACACATCAAATATACACTCCTAATAAGAAACTTATTAGTAAGCCACAAAGAAATATAAATCCTACTCTAAGGAATATGGTAAAATTTGAGATCAAATAACTACTTGATACAGGGTTTATTTATTTGATATTTTTAACCAATAGGCCTCCCCACTAGCTATCATTCTTAGGAAAAAAGAAAAACTACTATGTCAATTATAGAGAAATTAATAAAAATATATAGGAAGACCATTTTTGTTACCTTTTATAAATAAAATACTCGACACACTCATACAGAAGAAATATTTTTCTTTCCTAGATGAAATTAGTCATTATAATTACATAGGGGTGGCACTAGAAGATCAAGATAAGACCACCTTCATGTGCCTCTAGGGGATATTTTCATATTGAGTCCTACCATTTGGTTTATATAACACCCCCACAATATTTTAGTAGGTGGTTCTTACCATATTAATAGATCTCATTGATGAATGTATTTGATTAAACATGGATGATATAAAGGTGTATAAAGAAACCTTTGAATAATCTCTGCACAACCTTAGTTAATTCCTCACTAGATGTGAGACCCGTAATCCATATTTGAGTAATAAAAAGTATTTAATGTTGATGGATGACGGGATTGTGCTAGGACAAAATATCTCTAGTTTTGGTATAAAGGTAAATAAAAAATATATAGAGGGCATAAACCAATTACCTCCAACATAGACTAAAATATATGTCAAAATATTTGTAGGGTATGTGGGTTGTGATAGACACTTTATTGAAAACTTCAATGAAGTTTTTGCCCTACTATTTTATTTTCTTACCAAAAATATTGAGTTTAAACATATAGAATAATGTTATATGGCATTAGATACTATTAAAGGGAAATTAATTTTTGCACTAGTATTAGAAGGACTTGATTGGAAAATCCCATTTCACATCCATATTGATACTTCTAGTACTACTATAAGTGTAGTACTTGGAAAAGAAGAATAAAATAGGAAGAATTATGCTATTCACTATATTAGTAAAAAAATAACTAGCATTTATACCACAACTAGAAAGTAATTCCTAACAATAATTTATGCCATTAATCATTTTTGTCATTATATTACAAGGTGTCCAATATACATGCATACTGACCATGTTTTGATTAAGTACTAATTAAAAAAAATTGTGGTAAGTGGGTGAGTTGCCCGATGGATGTTACTATTGTATGAGTTCAATGTCACTATCATGGATAAATTTAGTAAAGTCAATGTACTTTTTGAATGCTTATCAAGGTTAAATACCATGGGTAAAATGGAACTAGTAGATGATATTTTTTTCCAAATTAAAACCTATTCGTAAGCATTGCTTGGTTAAATAAATTTCATCATTAAGGTGCATTAAGTTATTGTTATTTAAACATGGACCTAACCTTGTATTACATAGGTGTTTCCAAGAGGATGATATCTATGACATCATTTAGGCTTGTCATGATGAACCTATAGGTGGTATTTATTCATACAAGCACACTATACAAAAGATATTGTATGTTGTATGATATTGGCCCTTTCTCCACTAAGATGTAAATAAATGCATATACCATTATGATTAATTCCAATGCATGGGGACATCCACTAAATCTAATAAAATGCTTCCCCAACCTCAAGTGATCTTAGAACCATTTAAAAATGTGGTTTAGGTTTTAGTGGACCTATTGATCCACCATTACAAGGAAAAGAACATATTTTAGTCTCTATAAATTACATGCCCAAGTGGGTAGACGTGTGTGCTATTGATTATGCTCATGAGAAAAAAAGTGATAATTTTTTTGTATAGTCAAATATGTCAAATATTTGGTGCATTTTGCACCATTATGATGCATGAATGTCCACAATTTACATCTAAATTAATACAAGTGTTCAATTTTTTTTATCAAGTTAACATAGGAGAGATTGGGTCAAAATATTTTCACATAGGAGAGATTGGGTCAACATATTATCATAAGCTATCTATGCTTACAACATCACCTGGAAATTGACCATTGGAGATTGAGCAGAAAATATATTTTTAAAAATAATTAATTTTGCTTCTATTTAATTTTATCAATCCAGAGTTCGTAAACTTGTTGACTACTAGTGCAAAGTATATGCCTATAGTAAATTGAGAGATGAGTCCTATGTGTCACTTTGGTTTGGTGGGAGTGAAGTGTTTGTGTGGTTGAAGTGCATCCAAACTAGCATAATTGAATTGAAAATAAATTCTAATAGAAATTATAGGAAAAATACTTTAAACTATCATTATCAAACACATGACTGAAAGAAAATTTACAGAAAAGTAAAGTGTAGGAAATTAAACACTCTTGTAGAATTGAATAAAGCTAAAAAATACATAAATTAAATACATTGCGTACAAATAAATAAAATAGGAAACACACTTGCAAAGATAAAGAATAGGAAATCAAATAATGACATCAAAAAAAAGTAGGGGAGGAATACTACCTAGAGTGGGACCAGGTTCCTATAGATGTCTACCGAAATAGCTCACATGGTCACTCTTCCGAACATAGAAAATAATATAACACTCAAGATTTTTATTAAATGCAATACAAAATACAATTAAACATCCAAGTTTTAGGAACCTTTGCTTTAAGGGTGGTCTGCATTTCATATAGAATGTGGTCGTCCCATTTTATAAATTTAGACTATATTAATTTTATTTATTTCAACGTAATTCACTATGGTGGGTGTGCATAAATTGATTAAATACATAATAAAATAGAATTCACACCAAAATTAAACCTTGTGGGATAATCAGAGTGCTCCTTATTTTTTCATAATAAATAAGGATAAATGCATAGTCAATGTGCTCTTAAAAATACATAGTCAATGTGCACTTTATTCAACCAAAAACAAGTGTTGATCAACCTATCACTAGAATACGAACACATTTTTGGCCTCTCACTAGGATAAATGCATCGTATATGGTTTATTGTCATTCACGAATGATGGATGCTTGCTCTACCATCAAAATACAGAAACCTTTGGCTTGTTGCTAGGAGACAGGTGCTTGTCCTATTTACTAGGAGATATACGCTTCCTTTTCACTGGGAGATAGGTTCCCTCTAGCCTATGGCTTGGAGATAGATACTATACCTTAGTTATTCAGGATGTCTTGATCTTATGCCACTATCTTTGTTTTATCACCAACCATTCCTTAATCTCATTATGAAAATTATCGAATGCCAAGTCCGCATAGGACCTCAACTAAAAGGTGCAAAAAAATAATAAAGGATTGCATATACACACAATTTCCACTAAAAACACACATTAGGAATAATACATCATTTTATATGAAATGTATATAATAATCTCACAAAAATACATTTCTAGTATAATAATGATGCACAATTATTCTATTAAAGCATACAAAAAATGAGCACTTTCGGTGCTCATCACCCTCATGTCTAATCCTTTCCACATCCTCATGGCATCTATTGCTGATAATTCCCTATTTTAGTAATAACTTTCTAGTAGTTCCTATTCCAACATTTTATTTACCTGAATATGGCCTTAAATTTCTCCTTATCATGTTTGCTCTTGCCACAATGTTCGAGATGTGTTGGACCTGCTCCTGTCTTAGGTGCTTTTCTGCACTGACTGTGCTATAAGGGCTGACTAAAACCTTCTCCTATTTTGGGTGCTTTCTCTGTATGTTACCCCTATTTTCCCTGTTTCTCCTTCACCAACAACCTTGTGAATGTGGTGGTTGTTTTTTGAAATGCAAGATCAGCCTACTTCTAGTAAAAATGGTCTATAGGAAGTTAATTTGCAATGGGAAAATTAGGCATATCCCATGGGAAAAATTTAGAAGTTTCATATACTTGGGCCTTCAACAAATTTTCTATCTTTGGATCCAGCATTGCATCATCGATGTCATTATCTGCTACATTTTTAGGCATTAGAGACATAGGTTATTGAACTTATGGTGGCATCATTGGTTTCTTATCAAATATGCCCATATTTTGAAGGTACTCATGTATCCTAGATGGATGTCCATTCTCTAAACCATATAGATTATTAAATTGGTCTCATCGGGCAGGGTTGATATAAATACTTGGATCTTTGATCATATGTTTGTGATACTTCCATTCCACTTTAGCCTTCTTTAGCCCCTCCTTAATCTTCTTGAATTGCTCCTGGTAACTTGCAAAGACCCTCATGGATGCATCCCATTGTTCATCTAAATTTGGATCCAGTTGTATCTTCTTCTTTTCTTTGGGTGCCATCTTGGATCTAGTCTTTAGTCTCCTTTGTAGCAACCTCTTTGCCTTTCTTTGACCAGCAACTTCTTCATTGGTCTTGGAGCTTCTACATAAGTTGTCAACAAGGAGGGACCAACCTCCTTTATTTTTCATGGAGGTGGTGTTTTCTAGACCTTGGAAAATTATGTATCTTGTACATCTTCGTCCATTGATCTATCAATAGGTGGTTCAATCGTGGTTTTCCCATTAGACTGACCAACCATGGTTTGATCAATTGATGGCTAACCAGCTAACTATACAACCTCTATGGGATCTTTTGAATCCTATTACTGGTCCTCCTCATACTCTTTATTTTGCCTTATAGCTAACTAGATAGTAGGGTTGTGTGTAAGCACTTAATAAATGGGTTGAGTGGCATTTATCTATACCACAAAATCCCTAGATGACAAGGAAATATTTGCTTGATCAACTAGTGACTAACCAACTAATTATGTGGCCAAAAAAATTTTGGCTGACTCCTTAGTATTTTTTTCTTCAATATTGATCACAAGGGGTCCCTATTGCAAAATAGGGCTCCCCTATTCCTAGAAAATAGCCATAGCAGGGGCTTCCTATTTGTCCCCTATCTTAGTCATTTGGGAATATTATGCCCTCCTTGCATCAAAATGAAACACCCCCATGGACACAACCTTCTCCTCCAAGATATAAAATAGAGCACTAGATCCCTGGCCCAATCGATTTGTACAACATCATCAACCTTGTGTACTTTAGTGGATAGCAACTTTTGGACCTTGTTCTCCAACTACTATACCATATCTTTTATATGCCTTAGTGAATCATTTACTTCCTTCTACTTCACTACAATAGCTCATCGAGAATCCTAAAATTTAGTCTGCTCTTTTTTATATTTCCTCTCCTATTATGAGGCTTGTTCTCTCATGTTTTATAGTTGGAATTAGAGGTCTTACTCCAAATCATCATGGTGAGGTGCTTCACCATGGGCCATACCCTACAATTCCTAGGTGTCTAATTTATATTCTATCATGGGGGCTTCTTCATCCTCTAATGAATTGTAATCAACACTAGCTCCATCGCTACTCTGCTCTTGGTAGTTGGTGGTGACATAGCCCAAAATGGGCTTACAACATTTTGTTCCACCTCTTAATTTTAGTTTTAGGAGATAGGTGACTAAGTTGCTTGTGATGAACTTTGTTTAGCCTACTCTACCTCCCCTATAGAATGGCTATGCTAGAAGGTAGGTGAGGGCATTGATTGAGAAGTGCTTATCCATTTCATTGTTCCTCAGTTGGACTATGGTGGGAGACAAACATTTCTTCTTCTTCATTCTATTCATATTATTACTACTCTTCGACTACATTTGCTGTAGTAACATTTTATCTAGTGGCTGGTGCAACCCTATGCACCTTAACATATTGAATTATGGCTAAAATAATCCTATGATACCCTAATATTGTTACTATTCTTACCTGGTGCCGTTTGGATTCTTCCATTGGGGCACAAATTTTATTAGAGAACAGTTATATAGTCTCCATGCAGTAGGTGATTTATAAATCTAAAGTGGTTGGCATTCAACCATGAATATTTTCCAGTGCAAGTGAAAAATCAAGCTACTTGCTCAATTACACTCCTCCAAAATATGATATTTTTGGCAAACCTACTCATGTTATCTGTATTTATTGTTACCCAAAAATCATTGACCACATTGTGCCACACTATTTTATTTATACATCTAGTCTCCTGTGTGTGGGAGACTAGTCACTCTAGTTATGTGTGCTTTTATGACTAGTATAACTAGTCCACACATACTTACAATCCTGTCATCCATAGAGGCTACAAATTCATGGGCTACAACAAGATCTTGATCTTGACTAACTAGACGAAAATAGTTTATTCATCCAGTAGCCTCAAACTGGTTCCTGATAACACCAATTATACCTAAGATATCTTGAGGCTCGTACTTCTTGAGAGCATGATTAGTTAAAGGTCCTCCCATGGCATTTGTTGGCTTTATTTCTCTAGATTTCACATTGTGTTACAAAAGAGGTGTGGTTTCTTGGTTTAAACATGTTGAAGCATGTGATTGCATCCATGCATACATGGCACCTATATTATCATAATCAGCGGTAACCATGGGTAATTTATGTAATCAATTCTTAAATCATGTGCCAGATTTAGTTTGGTACCATTACAATCAATTCCTTCCATATGATTGGCACCATATGGTATTTTTTAAATTTAGGGAGTTGCATGATTGAATATAAGTTTTATGGGGCATGTACCGACCCATTACATAGAAATATTTTTTTCATGAAAATCATGCACACATATAATAGAAAAATCAATACATAACTGGATGGTGTTTCGTGAATTATGATATGCAAATGATGGTGGTGCAATTTGATTGGTCGATGTGTGACAATAGTGTCTCTAAGATAAATGAATGGTGTGTATTTTTTTGTGCAGGGTAATCACATCAAAGGAACATATTCGAGTACTACAATTTTATTAGTCTCAAGGTCTTGTTCAAAAAAATGAAGAAAATATTAATATTTTATTTTACCGTGGGACAACATACATCCCTTTGGAAGTTGATTTTTTCTTGTCTTGGGAGTATGCATAAATTACTGATGAAAATACGTGGAATTCGTCGGTCAACAACTGGGAAGTAAATGTATTTTGTTGTCAAAAATAAAAATAGACATACGTCGATCCGTGAAGAATTTTAACTTTGAGTGCACATGAATTTTTGATACCTTTGTAGCTCTAACTATTTCTCCTATGTCAAATACAAGAGTCATCATTGCATTGGAATACAAGCACCTTTATTTGTGTGGAATATAGACACCTTTCTCTGCACTGTGGGTATAGGCGACCTAGTGGCTAGGATACAGAAATCTTACTATGACCCATTGGATATAGGCACCATATGTTATTATGAATTTAGGTGTCTTTACTATGACAATTTGGATACCAAAACCCACAAAAGAATTTATTTATTATTATTATTTTTTTTATAGAACATGCATTTATTTTTTATTTTTGTACTCCTATTGTAAATGGAAGATGGACACCTCATATAAATACAGACACCTTCAAAATTCTATGGATTTAGGTGTCTTTTTTGTGTATAGGATATGGACACTTTCCTTTTAATGAAGAGTCACCATTCACTGAGTTGACTCGTAGATAGGCTTTTTTTTTTAGTCCAGATATAGGCACTTTCTCTTGGTGACCAAGTCAGAGTTCACTTCCTTCAACTGTATATAGGTATTTTCTTCCATGAGGAAGTAAACACTTGTACATACGTATAGCTATAAGTGCTACCATTCTGGTGAGAATTTGGTACTTCTTTTATTTGTCTATCCTCCTAGAAAATAGAAAAAACATAGGTGACTACAAGCCTATGCTTGATAGGACTAGTTTGAACCAGCTACCTACAAATTGCATTCAGGGCTACGTGTTTGATAAAAATAAACACATACATAAAATAAAGAATAGGAATCATGGCCTGTTCTTGATAGGCCTAGGTTTACCAAGATGCCTACATATTGCATTTAATGCATGATTTCTTGCAAAGTAATAAATAAAATAAAAACGAAAAATCCTACACAAATTAAAAATAATAATAATACAAAATGTTTTATTTTTATTTTTTTTCTTTTGTCCATAGATGCATACGCATCCATCAACTGTTGAAAAATAATTTTTATTGTCATGGGGTCTCCCCATGCCTACTTTGTATTCAATTGCGTGGATTGGTAGTGCATGATACGACCACAATTAGTGACCATTTATGATCAACACAATGTTGCTACAATCTATGGTTTTGACATGGATAACACCATTATTCATGACTTCGACCACTTCATATGGACCCATCCAATGTTTCATAATCTTCCCTTTTCACTCCTATAGCCAAGAATTGTAAAGCAATGCCCAATATCCCTCTTTGAACTATTTTGGTCGAATGTGGTGGTCATGCCATCAAGCTCTCTGCTTATGGATAATTTTTGTTCACTGCAGCGCATCCTACTAGTACTCATCCACTTGATTAAGTTGTTGAATACATTATTTTTGTGCAACATCCATATTTAAGTTCATTTCTATAGTATTTCATAGTGTTTTAATCTCAAACACGATTGACATCATTTCATTTTTCCCATACACCAAATAGAATGGTGTAAATCCCGTGGTGGTCTTCCATGTGGTGTGTTATGTCCAAAATACTTCCAATAACTGATTTGTTATATCCTTATTATTTTTTTGTATCATATTGGTGAGAATTTTCTCCAACTCTCAATTTGTGACTTCCACTTGAGCATTTTCTTGTGGATGATATGGGGTAGTTTTGTTGTGTTAGATTTTATATTGCTTCATAAAATCCTGAATCAACTTTGAATTGGGCCCCTTGATCATTGGTAACTTATTTAGGAAAACCAAATATAGTGAAGATATATTCATATAGAAAATTGGCTACAGTCTTCTCTTTCGAGTCTTGTAGTTCCTGCACTTCAACCCATTTAGTCACATAGTTAGTATAAACCAGAATATATCTTTTTTTGCCTAGCTATGGATTGATTGGCCCCACAAATTACATTTCCCACTTATCAAACATCTCAATGCAGACATGGGCTGAAGTTATATCTCATATCAGAAAGTTGGTCTACCCATTTGTTGTCATTGATCACACTAGCTAACATGTTTGGCTACATATTTAAATAAATAAGGCCAAAAATATCCAACCTGTAATACATTAAATGTAGTCCTCTTTCATATGAAGTATCCACCACATGGTTCATCATGGAAAGCCTAGATAATTTTTGCAATTCTAATTTTTGCAACGCACCTTTGCATGATTTTATCTAGCACAATTTTAAATAGACATGCATCCACCCATGATAAGGTTGCACTATTTTCTATCAAATTTTGAGCTTCTTGGGGTGAGAGTGCAGGAAATTTTTTACCAATGGCTAAGTAATTAGCCATATATGCTGGAATATTTTCATCAAGAGAAACAATATGCTATCTATAAATCGATCTTTACTGGTAGTATAGTCCTAAGATTTTAACCTAGAGAGAAAATCTGCAACAACATTATCCATGTTTGGCTTGTCAATGATGGTTACATCAAATTATTACAATAGTAAAAGCCACCTAATAATTCTACCACTCACTATAGTTTTGTTCATTATATACCATATGATTGTATGATCTATGTGTACAAAATATTATAACCTATAATTTAGTGGAAAATTTTATTTATAGCCTGAACTACTACAAGAAATTATTTCTTTGTGATAGTATAGTTATAATCAGCACCTGTAATATGTTTACTCACATAATAGATGGCATATGACTCATCTCCATAATTTTATTCTAATCTTGCCCCTATATCATTGTTCGATACATCAATGTAAATATGAAAGAGGATGTTCCAATTTGGACCTCTCAACATAGAAGTAGTCATAAACTTTTCTTTTAAAATATGAAATGCTTTCTCACACTCACTAGTCCAGACAAACTCCATGGGATTTTTGTTCAACAATGTATGTAGTGGTTTGGTAGTTTTGCTAAAATATTGGATAAACAACCTACAATATCTAGTAGAGCCTAGAAAACTATGAATATCTCTTTGAGTTAAGGGGGTAGGCAGATTTTGAATTACTTAAATTTTGTGTTTGTCTACCTTAATCCATTCCATAGAGACATGATGTCCTAACACTATCCCTTATTGCATTAGCATAAGACACTTTTCATTACTAAGGGACAGGTTTGTTTCTTGACAAAACTAGAGTACTTTCTCCAAATTATCTATAGCTTCTCCAAATGTTTCATCATAAATTATGAAATCATCCATATACACTTATGTAGTTTCTCCAACCATGTCTAAAAATATACTAAGCACCACCCTTTGAAAGGTGGTAGGTGCATTACATAGCCCAAATGGTAAGACTAGGTAAGTAAAAGTACCGCAAAGATAGGTAAAAGTAGTTTTATCCTAATCATCATCCCCTATTTGAATTTGACTATATACATTAAACCCATCAAGAAATGAAAAGTATTTGTGTCCTACCAAGGTGTCAAGGACTTGGTCAATGAGTGGTAGGGGGAAATGGTATTTTAGTGGCTTTATTGAACATCCTATAATCAACACAAATTCATCACTTGCCATTTTTCTTTGGCACTACAACTAAAGGAGATACACATTGACTATCATATATGAGATAAATAAATCCAATTGACAAAAGTTTTTGTTATTTAGCTTTGACTATTTTTTTCATTGTTGGATTAATTCTCCTTTGAGGTTGTCGTACTGGTCTTACATTATTCTCCAAATAAATTTTCTGTCTGTAGACTTCGGGTGCAATCCCTTATGAGCATCGGATATGCTCATATTTTGTATAAATACTAATGGTTTTTGTGTGGCAATATATCATGAGTTGTATATTTTTATGAATCATTATGTATTTATTTAATGAAATCATGTGTATTATCTAATATGTGCATGAAGTGTGTTTTGTATAGTTATTCACATGATTTTATCGTATTTTGCTCAATCGAGGTCCTACACTTACCTGGCATGCTTCCGCTTATCAGACTAAGATATACCAAGTAGGCATCTTACTCATGAAGGTGCCTTACTAAAGTAGGCACCTTACTCAAGTAGGCACCTTACTCAAGTAGGTGCCTTATTGAGGTATGTGCCTTACTAAGGTAGGCATCTTACTGAGGTAGGAGTCTTGTTGAGGTAGCCACCTTACTCAAGTAGGCACATTACTCAAGTAGGTGCCAAGCAGACATCTTACTCAAGCAGGTGCCTTACTCAAGTAGACACCAGAATTATGCGTATTGACTAGACTGCTATAAAAGGACCCTGTTGACCACCATTCCACGTCATCAGTGGGAAACCACTAAATGAAAAAGTTGTCCTAGCTAGAGTGGATGAACACATAACCTCTCAATGGAGCTAAATCTTAACAAAGCAAAAATCATCTAATTTCTAGGAGACGATGAAAAGTGGTTTAATTGTATGCCTATTATAGTAACTAAACTATCCCAATTTAGACTGTAACCAGGACACCTGTTGTAACAGAACTACAACAAGAAGTCCTGTGTGTGTTATATAAACACATGAACTTATATGTAGTAAAGGGGAGGAAAATATTTTAGATAACATTACCGCATGTAATATTTCATTGCATTGTCAATAAAAGGTTGAGCCTTCGTTCATTTGTGCATTGTCTTCATGACTCATTGGGCGGGATCTACTAGAGCTCGAGCCCACTCCAAGCCAGTATTCTTGCCCTTCTACTTAGCCATTTTCATATACTTAATTATGCATGATATCATGTTTAATCCTTAGATTAAATTTATTTGTTTTAGCGTGGTGTGATTTTCAATTACGTAAGTGTGATTACCGCTTTTAGTGTAGTGTTTATTTTTAGGTATTTCATTTATGCATAAGTTTTTTTGGTGTGTACAAATCAATTACAACTTTATAAACACCCCTAATGATAGTTGGATGGACTCATCTCAAAATAGGTAGTGTGTGAAGTCTCAATCGTGGAACTTCAAAAGTCTATGAGCTCCCCAGTTTGATAATTTAAATGTGAGTGCTCTGACATATATAGGAAAAATTTAACCAGTATTTGACACCCAATATTTTGGTGCCACTACCAGGGAAGCACCACTAGAATACTGATTACAGTACCCCTTAAAAACCTTCTATTTGACCTTGTATGATTCCACCAATAAAAAGAGGACTCGAAAGTCATTTTATAAGACAAAGCCCATCAAAAAAATTTGAGTTGGCTGAAGACTTAAATTTGAATAAAATTCTCCTAACTCATCACTAGTAGTCTACTAGAGTGAGCACCCTCACTTCATGTAAAGCTCCTCCTCGTCTCATCGACTTGGGAAAGAACATGTCATATTGAATCCTTTGTTTAAGAGGATAACCTCGAAGGAAGCCCTACTATGGAAATCCATAGAGTATTAGACAGTAAAACTAGGTGATTTAGAGGCTCTAATACAAAATTTTTTGAATGATCGAAAGGCCATAGAAGTTACATTAGAGACCACACTTCTTGGAAAAATGGTCGAAGAAGTTTCATCTAGTTTTAGCTTCCCGATAGAGGAAGGATTAGGGGAAACCAAAATGAAGAATATATCCCATGCCCATCTCCCTACCTTTAGGGGATACCCAACCGAAGATCCTGACCTATTTTTGTTTAAATTTGATGTGTTTTGTAGGTTTGTCGACTATAAATTAGATTCTTAGAAGCTGAAACTATTTCCATAAATATTAGAAAACTCAAATCTACATTGCTTTATCACGTTGGGAGACAATAATATCATCACATGTTAAGAAATGAGGAAGCTCTTCCTATAATAGTACCAGGACTTCGATAGAGCATGAGACTCTAGAGAATAAGTACACAACATGACACAAAAGGAGGATGAATCCCTAGAGGAGTACTAGGAGAGGTTCAATTTCAACCTACAATGATCCCCTCATGTGAAACTGGGTGATAAGTACCTCAGAAGTATTTTTTTGAGGGGACTCAATAATGAGTCACTCGAAGCACTGGAAATGATTTCAAGAGGAGATTTTTATCAGCACACGATGGAAGATATCCAAAAATTATGTCAAAACTACTCATGGAGGAGAGGTGAGCCTACCTCCAGAATAGTAAAGTGATTACATTAGTCACAAAAATAGAGATAGGCAGCATGTTGGAAGATATAAATAGAAAAATGCATCATCTCTAGCACTGTAGTTGGATACAGTCTTGCTGGAGAAGAAGAAGCAAGAAAAGAAATCCGCATTGACCTATTTCTACCTGAAATGCAGAGGAAAGCATACCAGAAATACATGCCAAAAAAATAAGGTTTGAGTATGAACAATTTACCAATTAAATCATATAACTTGACTATGCCTACAGCTACCCAGTGTCAAGGAAGAATCTGACATTAGCGAAGCCTATTTTATAGGTAACCAAAGAAATTGGCAACAACCCCCTATGGGAAGTATGCCAATAGAAATTTCAGCATATGGATGAGGACTGTACATGCCACAAGGGTAGCCACAACCACCTAACATGGGATGGTGAGGACCACCACCTTGGAATAGTGCACCTCTAGGAGTGATGTTCCCCAACCAATAGCCATGGATGCCATACTAGTATTATGGGTAATAGTGGAGGAACCCCACTCCATGGAAATCAGCTCCATAGAACATGGCACTAGCTCATCAACAATAAAGACCTGAACCAAGACTTTCATAGTTATCGACATAGCTAATGGTAAACCCAAACAACAATCTTGCATACCATGTAGAAGGAGAGATGTATCCAATGTACAATATTAGGTACAATACCATTCAACTTAGGTCATGTAGATAGTTAGGAGTAGGAACTCCTCCCCTGGTATAAGAGGAAGAAAGTGTAGAAGACTCCCCTCTTATAGAAGAGGTGGAAGAAGAAAACATTATTGATAAAATAGAGGATGCATTTCCTAAATGGTTGCAGGAACATAGGAAGCCAACACAACCTGGGTTTGATATACTTTCTCGCTTAAGGAATCTCACAGTTACTATCCCACTCTTCCAAGATATCTGAGATGTCTCGATATATACAAAAGTGATAAAGGAGTTGTGCTTGAGGAAACCAAAATGTAAAGCAGCATAGACTATTAATGTCGAAGGAAAATTAGCCAACTTGATGATGGGGAATGAATATCATCCCAAATATGGAGATCCAGGAAGTATGGTCCTTACCATAAAAATAGGAGGACATTCACTGGCTAACACCTTAGTTGATATGGGTGCAGTCATTTACGTAATGTCGTAGGAAACCATATAGAAGCTAAAGCTCATGAACCTAAAACCCACCAACATGGTTTTACAACTGGTTGATCGATCAACCGTAGCAATAGAAGGAATGCTTGAGGACATCATCATCATAGTTGATGCATGGGAATACTTGGAATATTTCCTATTACTGCAATCTAAAACTGAATTGGGTGGTTATCCACTCATCTTGGGGAGGCCATGGTTAGCTACGACTGACACCTACATCAATTGCCGCAATGGATTTATGACTATATCAAATGGTCATAATATCAAGATACTGACTATATCACCTCCTACGTAGTCCATGGATACACTGGGAGAAGCCACATGGGTCAACCAGGAGGATAGTTCATTTTCCATGCTCCAGCTAGTGATGGCATTAATAGAATTGGAGGAGGAAATTGATGAATATGGTATCATTACAAGATTCCTTCAAGGATAATATTTCCTCATAGTTCCTGAGTCACCATTGGTCGGTTCTTAGAACCACCACACTAAGTAAATTGAAATTGATCCCATAAAAATGTTTAGCATAAATAGTGGGTTGACCCCCACATAGTTAACAAAATTAAAAATACTTCTAACTAGGCACCAACAAGTATTTTATTGGGATTATTCGTATATGAAGGGAATCAACCCAAAAATTTTCACCCATCGAATCTACCTCGAAGAGCAGGTGATCCTAGTGAGATATCCATAGAGAAGGATGAACCCAACCATGAAGGAAATTTTTAAAGCTAAGCTATAGAAGCTCTTTTCAGTAGGATTCATCTACCCAATCTTCGATAGTGAATGGGTGTCACCACTTATGGTGGTCCCCAAGAAAAATAGGAAATGGAGGATTTGTGTTGATTACATATCATTGAATAAAGTGACCAAGAAATATCACTTCCCACTTCCCTTCATTTATTAGGTATTGGATACACTTTCTGGGAGAAAATACTTCTCCTTTCTAGATGGATTTAGTGGATACAACCAAATCCAGATCGGGGAAGAATACCATGATAAGACAACGTTCACCTGCCCATGGGGAATGTTTGCCTATAGAGTGCTTCCCTTCTATTTATACAATGCACCATCCACTTTCCAAAGGGCAGTGTTAAGCATATTATTAGATATGATAGAGGAGGCAATTGAGGTATATATGGATGACTTCACCGTTTACAGTGAAACCTTTGAAGAAGCAACAATGAATTTTGAACGAGTGCTCCAAAGGTGTGAAGAAAATAACTTATCCCTCAACAATTAAAAATGCTTTATGATGATGCGTGAGGGAATAGTGTTGGGACATCATATATCGATAGAAGGAATTAAAGTTGATCATAAGAAAATAGAAGTCATCAAAGACTTACCCAACCCAAAAATGCAAAGGGAAGTAAAATATTTTCTTGGCTCTAATGAGTAAAAAGTTTTCTTGGCTCTATCGTTGACTTTAGTAAGATCACCAAACCGCTACATACCCTACTAACAAAGGACATAGAGTTTATCTGGATGGAGGACTATGATCAAGCATTTTAAATGCTGAAGGAGAAGTTGATTTCTACCCCAGTTTTGCGGGACCCAAATTGGGCTATCCCGTTTCATATATATTATGATGCATCCAATAATGCAATTGGAGCAGTTCTCAGGCAAAATTATGGTGAGAAATTCTATGCCATTTATTATGTTAGCAAGAACCTAGTAAGGGCCAATATCAAATACACAGTAACAAAAAAATATTTCCTCGTTGTTGTGAACACCATCAACAAATTATGTCACTATATCACTAGGTACAAGGTGTTCATTCACATGAAGCATACGACCATCAGGTACCTAATAAGTAAACCAATGATAAGTGGTAGGATAATCAAGAGGCTTTTGTTGCTATAGGAGTTCAACTTTACCATCATTGATAATCCTGGGAAGGACAATGTAGTCGTGGACTTCCTGTCCAAGCTAATACCAGTAGATCACGTAGTGGTAGAGGACCATTTCTTGGATGAACATTTGTTCATCATAAATGAACAGACACCATGGTATGCAGACATCACCAACTATATGGCCACTAGTATAACTTCACCTACTCTTTCATATGAAGAGAAGCAAGTGGTGATTGAAAAGAGTGCTTCCTTTTCAATGGATTGATAGCCTCATATTCAAAATAGGGCCTAACCAGATTATGAGGAGGTGCATAGCAGAGCATGAGTTTTTAGATATACTCAATGCCTATCATAGCAATACATGTGGAGGGCACTTTGTAGGGATAAGGACTACATATAAGGTGTTACATACTGGGTATTTTTGGCCCACGCTATTCAAATATGCAGCCACATACACCAGCAGGTGTGATGAATTCTAGATAATGGGTAGGTCGACCCATAGGGATGAAATACCCCTTCAACCACACATGCATATAGAGCCCTTCGACAAGTGGGGCATGGATTTTGTGGGACCCATAAACCCACATTTGGCTAAGAGGAGATATATTCTATTCTGCATAGACTATGTTACTAAATGGGTCGAATTCTAGGTATTGAGGGACTCCAAGGAAGGGACAGTAGCCAAATTCTTGTTCACCCATATTTTTATGAGGTTTGGGGTTCCCATGGAAATTACAATAGACCAAGGACCCCAATTTACCTCTAGGATAATTGAGGAACTGATGAAGTAGTATAGGGTCTAGCATAACAATACTACCCCCTACCATTTATAGGCAAACATGCAGGTAGAAGTGACCAATAGGTAAATTGAGAATATCCTGACAAAAATTGTGCAACAACATAGGAATAATTGGGCTACAAGATTCTCGGAGGCAGTGTGGATGTACAACACAATGTGGAAATCAACCACAAGCTTTACACCCTTTTGATTGGTATACAAAAAATATGCAATGATATCCATCGAGTTTGAGGTTAAGACATTCAAAATGATAGTAGAACTAGACCTAAGCCTATATAAAGCATAGAGGGAATGAATTTGATAGCTGAATCAGCTAGACAAATTTTGAATGGATGCCCTACAAAGAACATAACTTGTGCAGAGGAAAAGGAAGTAGTGGCATGACTGCCACATTAAGACAAAATAGTTCAAAAAAGGAGACTGGGTACTATTGTATGATTCTAGGTTTCAGGAGAGAAAGGAAAAATTGATGCAAAGGTGGATGGGACCGTACGAAGTGGTGGAGATCATCAGAAATGATGTTGTGCACGTCAAGATAATTTACAGTAGAAACATCATTCTAACAATTAATTGCCATCGGTTGTGCCCATACCACATTTCCTAAATCTTGTTGATGGAGTCTAGAACAAGCATGGGGGAGACCCCATCCAAGTAAATCTTTCCAGAGTTTTCAACAACATGGTGGACATAGAAGACTCCACCAAAAATAAGTTAGTGTAGTTTCCATTTTTAGCAAGTTGCAGGCATCTTAAGAGCTAGAGCCTAATAGGCACATATCACGTTTAACTAAATTTTTTCCTTTTTTTTCTTATTTTTTTGTAGAAAAATGGCCTGATTGCTTGAGCAATAGGCATCTTGGGTAATAAGGCCTAGACAAACTCAGCATTTGTGAACTTGCACATTTAGAATGTAGTCCTAATACAAGAATGGCATGGGAACAAATTCCCCACAAAGGTAACATTACGCACCCCTGTGATTGAATGAAGCAGACGTCAACGTAGAAGAAGGAACATTTTTAGGGGGTTTTTTCAACCTCACATCAATGGACACGTCAATTGCTACTAAATTTTCAATGGTAGGAGAATGCCTTACTTTGAAAGGGACAAACCTTACTCTAGTGCCTTACTCCGAAATGGAGGTGCCTTAATTCGGAATGGAGGCACCCTACTCTGCCAAGGAGGCACCCTACTACACCAAGGGGGAACCCTACTCCACCAAGGTGGCACTCTAAAAAAAATTCCAAGGGAGGTGCCTTACTTTGGTGCTTTACTCTGGAAGGGAGGTGCCTTACTATGTAAGGGAGGCACCTTACTCTAGTGTCTTAATCCCAAAGGGAGGTGCCTTACTCTGACACATTACTCCATAAGGGAGGTGCATTACTTTGGCACCTTACTCCAATAGGGAGGCACCCTACTCCTCTAAGGAGGTTCCCTACCCCACCAAGGAGGTGAAACTCCAGAGGAATTTTGACCATGTTCAAAAAAATGTTAATGTGCCTTGATGTTATCCATAAATGGCAAAATAATAATAATAATAATAATAATAATAATAAAAATGATCAAGCAGGCACCTTACTCTGCCACCTTACTCTGGTTCCTTACTCGGGTGCCTTAATCTAGTGTCTTACTCCGGTGCCTTACTCTGGTGCATTACTCTAGCACCAAGTCGACACCTTACTCAAGCAAGTGCCTCGATCGACTCAAAAGCACATGTGCAACTTGGAAGTATGTGGAGAAACCAAAGCCAACACCATCATCTCACGTGATGCAAATATCAAAAATATTTTGATATTTTTTGACATGATCTATGCACGTCCTAAGGCCAACCATCGGAGGAGATATGCATCCCGACCTAAAACAATAGGGTCCATCATATTTTCAACATAGGACCTCGAGAAAACTAGAATTGCAGTAACCAAGGTGACAAAATCAGTACATGGGAAAAATATTATCTCCATCACCACCAAGTACCAAATTGGCATACTCCACGTAGCACAAAATGACCAATCAAGTATGTGCATGATTTCTTTTAAATATATACATAATTTTTCATATGATATGCTTCTCTAAAAATAATGTCGATGCAAGAATTGAATTCACCCCTCATGCCTAATATGTCATGTCAAAAATAAATTTGGGTGGTGTACCCTACCAACCCCAATGCGGAAATAATTTCTAGAGTTAGGAGCCTAAATCTATAAGAAGGTGCCTTACTGAGAACATATCATCAAACCGGTCAAAATCAGTAGAGATTTTGCAATGGTAGGATGATCAAAGTATCATGTGCTCAAAAAGCATGAGCCTAGTGGCACGAAGGGGATTAGAGAAGTTTATAATCGGTTTGAGGCAGTCATGTGGATGAATTACTATCACCCAGTCAACCAATACCAGGACATAGAGGTAGAAAATGAGTTTGTTACTGTTGTGAAATAAGGAGTTGCCTGGTTGCATGGACTAGAGATTATAGTCACCCTAGAACACATTGCTCATGTCACCGGTCTCCCCCTCACTAGAGAGTGCACATACAAAGATGGCATGACAAAATAATGCACAAAATTGTTGCTTAGATAGAGGAATATCTGATGTGACCATGGAGGTTCCCAATGTAGGGACTTCTGTTGAGAAGCAACACACCCCCACTGAAAAATGAGATTCCATCCTCTTGAAAACTCTGAAATTCCATTTTTGCAGCAGGGACCCTCTTGATCATTTTCAGGTTTTAAATCCAAATTTGCTTGCCTCCTTTTTAAAGTTGTGCCCTTTTTCAAGTCATTCTAGCATTGTTATTTCAAACTTCACTTTTTACATGCTAGAATCATTCATGCACAAAGAAAATCTTGCACCGGTACCAAGAAAAATCCGGAAAACAGCTTGCATAAATTCATGAAAAATCAAACTTTCCATTTTTGGTAGTGTCGCGATATCGCGACACTTCCATTTTCGAAAATGTCGCGATATCGCGACAGGAAAATAGAAAAGCAGCTAAGTCATTTTTGTGTAGCGAAATCGCGACACTTTCCATTTTTGGAAGTGTCGCGATATCGCGACATTTCCATTTTTGGAAGTGTCGCGATATCGCGACATTTCCATTTTTGGAAAGTGTCACAAAATCGCTGCCGACCGGAGGAGAGAGAAAGAAAACGTACGGAAGGGCGCGATTTTGCGACATGTCACGAAATCGCGACATGTCGCATTTTCACGATAGGAGAGAGAAAGTGGGCTGCAGAATGAAAATCAGCTAAGTCGCAAATGTGTAGCGAAATCGCGACACTTTCCATTTTTGGAAGTGTCGCGATATCGCGACATTTCCATTTTTGGAAAGTGTCGCAAAATCGCTGTCTACCGGAGGAGAGAGAAGAAATCAGTACGGACCAGCGCGATTTCGTGACATGTCACGTTTTCGCGACTGGAAAGGAGAAAAAGTGGCTAAGTCCAAAAGTTGCAGCGATTCGCTGACGTCTCAAAATCGCGGGCTGGAGCTTGCAGCGATGCGCTGCATGTTTCGAAGTCGAGAGGTAAAGGGTGCAGCGATGCGCTGCAGGTTTGAAAGTCTGGACTCGAAAAGTGCAGCGACGCGCTGCACGTTTCGAAGGCAAAGGGTGAAAATGGTAGCGACGCGCTGCACGTTTTGAAGAAGTCTTGCAAGACAAGCATGTCGCGAAATCGCGACATGCTGGAGCACAGTTGTACGGCCGCTAGCAGGAGGCGCGATTTTGTGACATGTCGTGAAATCGTGACATGTCGCATTTTCATGGTCGACAGGGGAAGAAGCAGCGCAGCGCTGGGGACGTCGCGATTTCGTGACATGTCGCGAAATCGCGACATGTCGCATTTTCGCGATAGGAGAGAGAAAGTCCTCAAAAGACCAGAAGTGCATTCCAGCGGGAAACAGAAGGCATCCTGGGGTAGCGACACGTGTCAAAGCGTGAGGCAGACAAACAGAAGCCGACATGCAAGCTTGCTTTAGGGTTTTTAGCCTGATTTAATCTGTTTTAACCTTTAAAGCTTCTGATTTAATGATTTTAAAGTACTAATATAATCTTTTTGTCTTTCATGCAGGATTCCATCTGGCACTTGCGGGACAACCGAGAAAGGCCATAAAGTCAAAGTTAAAGTGCAGATTTGATCGAGGACCGCCATGCTAGAGGAGAAGATGCCGGTGAAAGCATTCAATGGAGATTTATTACAGAATTGATAGCATGAAGATAATTTCAACTCGGGATGGCTTTGCGGAGATCAAATTGATGGAGAAGTGGTGACTCATCCGGCTCACCAGCAGAATTAATGGAGGCATTTATTTGCAGCTGCGGATGAATGCAAGTGGCTTTAGATTTTATCTTCTCCATTTATGGCAGCTGACTCCCCTGATTTGCCGAAGGGTTAAGTTCTATCTGGACTTTGATTTTAAATGGATTTTTATTGTAAAACCCGGGTCCTAGGGTTTAGAAAGATAATATTTGCAGTTTGGAGAAGAAGATATTTCTGAAAAGATCAGGGTCTGTCCTGAGTCTATAAATACTTCTTCTCAATGTAATTGCGGGAGGCGGAGACTTAGAAATAAAAGGCTTATAAGCAATTTCTTGCAAATCTTGTGAAATCCTTTGTTTCTGGACTTGGAGTTGATGTGCTTTAGCTTTTCTGTGATAGCATGGCCAGGAGCCTAATATTTTGCAGAGTGTGATAAGTGTATCTTCTTTTGTTATCCGTTCCATTTAAAGTTTGTTAGATATATGCTGTAAATCTGCCATTATCAAGTTTAAATATGTCGTTAGGCTTCAGTTGTTCTATTGTCTGCTAGGGGAAATTACAGATTTGAGGTTAAGTTTGTTCTAATTGCTCTGTCTTCACTGTGTGAGCTAGGCTGCCGAGTGAAAGATACCAGTTTTAACCAGCTGCCCTTGGATTTATAATTTTCTCCTAGATCTGTTTCACTCTGCCTTGTGCTCTTAGTTGAAAGTGATCTTAGACTGACTGGACACTTTCTTCTTTGATTTGTTCTGTTGTGAAGCTGATAGCATAGATAAGATTGATAGTTTAGGGTTTTACAGCTTGATGTCTGATAAACTTCTCTTTCTGCCCTACCCTACCCTCTCTTTGTTTTCGATGAATGATCCATTTTTATTTTCTTTATTTGTCTTTTATTTAAATCTGCTGACCCATGAGAGCTAGATCAAGAATTCAAGTTAAATCTGATAAACAACTTTTGCAACTACTGAACAAGTTCAGGAACCCCCTGTAAGGTAACAGAGTAGTCCATATTGAAATCTATTCCAGAAGTGGAAAAGAGTGAATAGCCATTCGACCCAACTCTGTAACTCGCACCTTGGATAACCAGCTAGATCCTAAAGCGAGTGGGATCCGTCCCGTGGGTGTCTCCGGAGCTTCCTTGCTCATCCTTTCGCGGGGTGTGCATGAAAGCCGGACCAACACCTAATTGGCGCTAGAAGGAGGGCCTATGAACTCAGTTCAAGTATTGTAAGGGCATAATAGCAACATTTGAAGGACCCACAGTGAACTTCAAACAATTTTGTAAATTGTCAGTATAGTTTTGTAAGTTGTCAGTACAGTTTTTAAAATTGCCAGAGAAGACCTCAAGTTAAGAATAGTTTTATCTCCACTGGCAGTTATCCAATCACAACTCGTAACATCACCGTCGACCAAGTAATAATGGCAAATTGGTTGGGCCCCACTGCTTTGAATATCCCGGGTATAGCCCATGACCTGCCCAGAAGCCCGGAAAGGTATCTCCCCAGATATAAACATGATGGGACAAGAACTACAGAAGAACATCTGCTAGCTTTCAAAAATGCTTTAAAATTGTTGAATATACAGCATGAAGATGTTGCCTGCAGATTGTTCCCGTTCACTCTCCAGGAGGGAGCTTATGACTGGTTTTTAAACCTCACCAGCAATTCCATTACTAGCTGGGATGACCTAGAGAAAGCTTTTATATCACAATTTGGGGAAGTGATAGACCCCAGTGTGTTATACCAACAATTTTCCAGCATCAAGAGAGAGTCGGGAGAAACTGTCAGGTCTTTCAATATGAGGTTCCAAAGAGCTTACGGTAGAATGATTGGCCATTACATCCCAAATGCAAATCTGGCCTTAGAAATCTACAAGAATGCATTGGATTCGGTGACCTCTATTTTCCTCAAGAGAGACATCAATATCACAACCCCGGCGAGGGCTTATAAAGAAGCCTTAATTCTTGAGAGACAGCTTAGGGCCTCAAATTTTGAGCAGTCCTTTGATATCCTATGTTACACAGAACATGCCTATTTTGAATCCCATTCCACATCATGAGTTAGTGCCAACATGTCATGCTCTACCCAAGGAGACTCCGTTAACTGTCACATCCACTCAGCATGTGCAAAATATAGAGAAAAGTTTCGACAAGTTCAAAGTGGAAGTGCTTGAAGCAAACAGTTGAGATCCGGCACCACCCAAATCTGAAGTTTTTCCCGGTGAGTTAAATTTTCCTAGAGATCAAAGAAATATTGATATTTCTAGTTCACCCAAAAATAGTACAACCAGGGTTTCGGATTCTTTCACTTTTCCTGAAGAGACAGAAAGTCTTGTACAGACTCCTGTGGATGAAATGCAAGATTTTCAACAGTTCAAAATGGACAGTTATAATTTGAGATGTCAGAGTCCAGAACCTAATAATGATCCTTCCTCATCAGAGGATGATGAAAGTGAGATTCAATGTCACTATGCAGAAGTAACTGAGGAGGATAACATCATTGAGGATATGAGGGAACTTAAAGCTGACATCACCCTCTATGAACTGCCCCAGATTGTTGAACAAAAGGATAGCTTGATTGAGGCTTACTCTGGACCACCTGTTGAATTTCAAGAAAAGGAGGAAAAGATAGTAAATATGAATGTGGTCAGCCAACTTGGAATTGATGAACTGTCTCAACATAAGCCTGCAACTTCTGAACATAATGTCAAAGAAAAGGCTATAAACTGTGTTGATGCAGATATTGGAGTTTATAATTTGGCAACTGAGAAGGTGGGAACAGTTACAGCTCTAAACCATCACAACAGTGACAGTTGGATATTGCACATTGATGAGGTTAAATCTAAGCAAGGCTCAGGTGAAAAGGAAAATTGTAAACATTCTGCTAGAGAGATAAAAATTGAAGTCCTGGATATTGAAGCAGTACAGCAACCACAAAATGTTCAAGTTGTTAAGAACCAGGGCATACAGATAAAACATGATTTCTTTCAGCTGTCACATAATTTTGAAGATGTGGTGGTCTGGGTCTGTCAAGATTTTAAGGTATTTGATCCTGGGGGTTTTTTACATTCAAATCCTTTTGAAAGAACTCGCAAACCCTTCAATTAGAAGCATAAACATGTTATCATATGATTTGTTATTATATGATTTGTTTAATTTGAAGGAGTTGCAGATTTGTTTTTCAAATGGGACAGGGAAGACAGTAAACACAAGTCTTTCCCAGATAGCAAATTTTTGAAGCACAGTCTGGAGTGCATTTCGTCAACAGGACCTGAAAGGTAATTTTTCTAAATTACTTGCACATGGTCAAAAAATTTTTAAGGCACCATTTCTCTGCTTTCCCAACTGCTGCATTTTTTGAGTATGAAGGGAAGTTGTAACATATGTATACATTGTAAATAAGCTTTGAAGTTTTTCAGTTTTATTTCTTTGTCGGTGCAGTTTTATTTTTTAAATGTCTCGTACGCTTTAATCTGCTTCAGCTTAATTTTAATGCTCGTAGGTTCTTTTAGTTGCTTCATCTTATTTTTTAATCTTTAGTTGTTTTTTACGTTTTAGCTTGTGCAGTTTATTTCTTTTGTCAGTGCTTTTTATTTCCTTTCTTTGTCTTTTTATGTCAGCTTGCTGTTTAAGTCTGTACAGTCTTTTGTTTCAGTTTTATTTGCTTTAGTTCTTTATTGCAGTTCTTTTTCTTTGTTGTCTGTACAGTTGCTTTAGTTTATTTCAGTGCTGTTGCAGTTTAGCTTTGCTGCAGTTCAGCAGTTTTAGTTGCTTTGCTTCAGTTCTTTTAGTTTATTTCTTTTATTGCCTGTATAGTTTTTATTTTCTTCCCTGCATTTCCTTTTCTTTGTCTGTCTGTACAGTTCAGTGTTTTAGTCTGTACAGTTTTATTTTGTTTTGCTTTAAGGCCTGTCTGTCCTTGAAAGTCTGTGCAAAGTCCTTTGGCTTCTTAAAATTCTATTCTTTAACCTCTGCCTGAGCAATCAATGAAAAGTCAGCCTGCTGAAAATTGTTTTATTCTGAGCTGATAAATCCACAATCCAATGCCCATGCTGTTCATTATTCTAATTGAGATAGTCTGCTTGCACTGAACAGTAGAGCTATTTTGTTATTCAGGACAAAGGTAGAGAGATGATTGGATCTTGTGTCTTACTTGCCATAGTTGTTTTAATGATAGAAAAATTGCTATGTTGTTTAGTTGGAGGAACTCCCGGGGAATCCAAGAAAAGCTGGTTATAAGAGGGGACTATGGTTCATGCAATTATTTGGGTATCCACAGAGGCTATCAATGCCTAGACTGAAAAAGTTCCAGATTGATCAAATGATAAAAGAAAATTGTGATTTCCCTAAAAGCATTTCAGATATTGATATATTTCAGAGGGAGAGATATAAAAAAAAAAAAAAAAAAAGAAAAAGAAAAAGAGTTGAACAATTAAAAGAGGCAGCCAATATTAGATTCTGCCCTACAGTTGTAAATTTGGGTCGTGTAAATCTAAAGGGTAACTCTGTCTAGGCTGTAAAAGGCTAAACTAGTAAACAGAGCTCTACTCGGTTTCCCCTTTTACAATCTAGAAAAGTTGATCAGTCCAAAGTTCATCATTCAATCCAGTCATCCTTGAAGAAAGTTCTATACCCTTTGTAATTGCACATCAAAAATCTTCCTTGAAGTAATTCAGCCTAGTATGTCCTTGGGAAATTTTAACAGCTAGCAGTTAGTAGTCAATTTATTGTGAAGAATGTCTGTGGCAAGGCATGATGCATGGTCTTTTTGTTTTGAAACCGGAGTCTTGGGTTCTAAAATAGTGCTACTATTTTACCCGCAGATATCGCCATTTGTTGAGAAGCAACACACCCCCACCGAAAAATGAGATTCCATCCTCTTGAAAACCTTGAACTTCCATTTTTGCAATAGGGACCCTCTTGATCATTTTCAGGTTTAAATCCAAATTTGCTTGCCTCCTTTTTAAAGTTGTGCTTTTTCTTGTATTCTAGCTGTGTTATTCCAAGCTTAACTTTTACATGCTAGAATCATTCAGGCATAAAGAAAATCTTGCACCGGTACCGAGAAAAATGCTGAAAACAGTTGCATAAATTCATGAAAAATCAAACTTTCCATTTTTGGTAGTGTCGCGATATCGCGACACTTCCATTTTTGGAAATGTCGCGATATCGCGACAGGTAAATCAAAAAGCAGCTAAGTCATTTTTGTGTAGCGAAATCGCGACACTTTCCATTTTTGGAAGTGTCGCGATATCGCGACATTTCCATTTTTGGAAAGTGTCGCAAAATCGCTGCCGACTAGAGGAGAGAGAAAGAAAACGTACGAAGGGCACGATTTTGCGACATGTCACGAAATCGCGACATGTCGCATTTTCACGATAGGAGAGAGAAAGTGGGCTGCAGAATGAAAATCGGCTAAGTCGCAAATGTGTAGCGAAATCGTGACACTTTCCATTTTTGGAAGTGTCGCGATATCGCGACATTTCCATTTTTGGAAAGTGTCACAAAATCGCTGTCTATCGGAGGAGAGAGAAGAAATCAGTACGGACCAGCGCGATTTCGTGACATGTCGCGAAATCGCGACATGTCACATTTTCACGACTGGAAAGGAGAAAAAGTGGCTAAGTCCAAAAGTTGCAGCGATTCGCTGACGTCTCAAAATCATGGGCTGGAGCTTGCAGCGATGCGCTGCATGTTTCGAAGTCGAGAGGTAAAGGGTGCAGCGATGCGCTGTAGGTTTGAAATTCTGGACTCGAAAAGTGCAGCGACGTGCTACATGTTTCGAAGGCAAAGGGTGAAAATGGTAGCGACGCGCTGCACGTTTTGAAGAAGTCTTGCAAGACAAGCATGTCGCGAAATCGCGACATGCTGGAGCAAAGTTGTACGGCCGCTAGCAGGAGGCGCGATTTCGTGACATGTCACGAAATCGCGACATGTCGCATTTTCGCGGCCGACAGGGGAAGAAGCAGTGCAACGCTGGGGACGTCGTGATTTCGTGACATGTCGCGAAATCGTGACATGTCGCATAATCACGATAGGAGAGAGAAAGTCCTCAAAGTTGACTAGAAGTGCATTCCAACGGGAAACAGAAGGCATCCTGGGGTAGCGACACGTGTCAAAGCGTGAGGCAGACAAATAGAAGCCGACATGCAAGCTTGCTTTAGGTTTTTTAGCCTGATTTAATCTGTTTTAACCTTTAAAGCTTTTGATTTAATGATTTTAAAGTACTAATATAATATTTTTGTCTTTCATGCAAGATTCCATCTGGCACTTGCGGGACAACCGGGAAAGGCCATAAAGTCAAAGTTAAAGTGCAGATTTGATCGAGGACCGCCATGCTAGAGGAGAAGATGCCGATGAAAGCATTCAATAGGAGATTTATTGCAGAATTAATAGCATGGAGATAATTTCAACTCAAGGATGGCTTTGCGGAGATCAAATTGATGGAGAAGTGGTGACTCATCCGGCTCACCAACAGAATTAATGGAGGCATTTATTTGCAGCTGCGGATGAATGCAAGTGGCTTTAGATTTTATCTTCTCCATTTATGGCAACTGACTCCCCTGATTTGCCGAAGGGTTAAGTTCTATCTGGACTTTGATTTTAAATGGATTTTTATTGTAAAACCCGGGTCCTAGGGTTTAGATGTGATAATATTTGTAGTTATGAGAAGAAGATATTTCTGAAAAGATCAGGGTCTGTCCTGAGTCTATAAATACTTCTTCTCAATGTAATTGCGGGAGGCGGAGACTTAGAAATAAAAGGCTTATAAGCAATTTCTTGCAAATTTTGTGAAATCCTTTGTTTCTGGACTTGGAGTTGATGTGCTTTAGCTTTTCTGTGATAGCATGGCCAGGAGCCTAATATTTTGTAGAGTGTGATAAGTGTATCTTCTTTTGTTATCCGTTCCATTTAAAGTTTGTTAGATATATGCTGTAAATATACCATTATCAAGTTTAAATATGTTGTTAGGCTTCAGTTGTTCTATTGTCTGCTAGGGGAAATTACAGATTTGAGGTTAAGTTTGTTCTAATTGCTCTGTCTTCACTGTGTGAGCTAGGCTACCGGTGAAAGATACCAGTTTTAACCAGCTGCCCTTGGATTTATAATTTTCTGCTAGATCTGTTCCACTCGCCTTGTGCTCTTAGTTGAAAGTGATCTTAGACTGACTGGACACTTTCTTCTTTGATTTGTTCTGTTGTGAAGCTGATAGCATAGATAAGATTGATAGTTTAGGGTTTTACAGCTTGATGTTTGATAAACTTCTCTTTCTCGCCCTACCCTACCCTCTCTTTGTTTTCGGTGAATGATCCATTTTTATTTTCTTTATTTGTCTTTTATTTAAATCTACTGACCCATGAGAGCTAGATCAAGAATTCAAGTTAAATCTGATAAACAACTTCTGCAACTATTGAACAAGTTCAGGAACCCCCTGTAAGGTAACAGAGCAGTCCATATTGAAATCTATTCCAGAAGTGGAAAAGAGTGAATAGCCATTCGACCCAACTCTGTAACTCGCACCTTGGATAACCAGCTAGATCCTAAAGTGAGTGGGATTCGTCCCGTGGGTGTCTCCGGAGCTTCCTTGCTCATCCTTTCGCGGGGTGTGTATGAAAGCCGGACCAACACCTCCCAATGCAATTGAGGAAGCTCTTCAAATAGGTTGTGAGATACTTCACATGTACCGATAATTACTTGCACCTGTACGCAAACCATATATAGTTCTTGAACCACCTAGTACATGAGCAACAAATTAACATCTCATTTTATCTAGAAAATGCCATGCAGTACGAGGCATCGTGGTACTAGAGAGGGCCGATCTCTGCCCTATCCAAACATGGTCTAATTATAGCCCTGATACACCATGTAGAGGAACATAGGGGATGCTCATCATAGTTATGGGTTGAACACTCTAGTGCACACGAATATGTGGTGACCAAAGTATAGAAAGAGGTTGAATTACGAGTAGCAGTCAAAGAAGTTAGGGTCAAACAT